>JAJEJO010001849.1:122979-209552 GCA_020662805.1 Glaucomys volans | reverse complement strand
CTCTGGAGGACCGGCTGTGTGGTGCTGACTGCAGTGTCGCGTGCTGCGTGACCTTCTACTTGTTTTCTAACATGAGAGACCCCTGGGCGCCCCTGCTGAGCCCAGGAGTAATCACAGCCAGCACCTTGTCCCACTGTGCACCTCTTCCGAATCCCAGTGTCCTTGCTCTGCATGGAGGCCCACCACCATCTGGGGTTCATGTTCTCTGTTCTTTCCTGAGTTTCACCCCGTGTGAGTGTGTGGGATTGCCAAGCAGCGCACAGCTGGTGGTGCCCGTGGGACCTCCCTAGTGGAGTCACCCAGGCCTTCCTCCTCACTTGTTTGCCCCCGTCCCTCCGTACTGGCACCTGGAGGTGATCTGGCCTCCGTGTGAGCCTCCTGTGGATGCAGCAGCCTGTGTTTATGCAGCCTCCACGTGGATGTGGGTTGACCCCGGGACTGTGCATGTTGACAGTGTCCTCTGTCCCTTCCATGGTTGCTTCCTGGTGTGCCTCTGGCCGGCGTGCTGTGACATCTGAGGCCACAGGTGTAATTGCTGAGTCAGAGCAGGCAGAAGGCCAGACTATCTAAGGTGATGCTGACTCCTTCTCCAAACTGCTGTGCACACTCACACCATCAGCAGTGCACGAGGGTCCGCCTCAGGTCAGTTCTTGTTAACTATTATTGCAATTAGCTGTTTATCCTTTATGGAGAAAGCAGTTGTAGAATGTATTTTCTTATTTACTGATAAGTCTGAGCGCCTGCGTCACACCTTACTATCCATTCGTTTTCTTTTTTGTGAACTGACTTCTGGTGACTTGGTTTAGTTTTCTCCAGAGTAGCTTCTTTTCCTGTTCCATGAAAGTTCTTCACGTATGGGATACAAAGCCTTTTAAAGCACTTGAGGGCGTGTCCTCTATTCTGTGGGTGACTGGAAAGTCTGAGCAGAGTCCTGTGATGGCGCTTTTCCTCCGGACTCCATGTGGGAAGAGGCCATTCCCTGTCCCAGGCCTCACAATGCCCCTGCACCTTCTTCACGGAGGTGAAGATTGCCTCTCAAACCCTGTTGCTTTTCCTGTGAGGAGCAATGCAAGTCTGTCCTTCCTGTAGTGGTGGCTGTGTGGCCAGGTGTCCTTGGGCCCAGCCAGGACACCCCTCCCCTGCAACTCACATGCCGTGCCGGCAGAGCTCCCTGGGTTGTCCGCGCAGGGTCGTCCTGGCTCTTCGTTGGCGTTTTCCCACATGAAGTGGAGAAGCACGTGCTTGGGTGCCATGGGAACCCCCGGGAGCGTCTTGGTTAGAACTGTATTAGCTCTGCGCTCAGTGGAGAGGCTGGCCTCGCTCGCGAGGCTGCGGGGAAGTGTAAAAATGCCCTTGCGAGCTGAAGCCACACGAAGAGATCTTAGTAATGACGACGGTTCTGTGGCCTTTAAAATTTTTTGTCAAACATTAAAACGGCCTTTATTGTCAGCTATAAATGTACAGGAAGAAAGAAATAGTAAAACTAATGTTTATTTAGTGCACTGTGACCTCAAACTTGAGAAACACTGAGAGAGTTTATTTCTTTGCAAAAAGCCTCCTGTGCTTGGCCCGGGTTTGCCGTCTTGTCCTGGAACGGGTCCCATGGGCTGAGCAACCGATCAGCCCTGGAGGGCCTCCTGCCTTCCTCTGCTCAGATCGGCTTCTACAGTTTGCTCTTGGCACTCCTGTGGTGTGGGAGGGCTCTGAGAGTCTCCAGCGTGGAAGTTCTTGGGGTGCGGTTCCTCGGGGACACCTTCAGCTTTCCCCTTACTCTTGCCCAGGAGTCGCCTCACTGCGAGCCTCCAGCTGCACCGCGAGTCTTTCAAATGCTGTGGTGGCAACTTCCTCACAGTCAGCTGTCTTCTAATCATGTCCAGTTTCACTCCAGAACCTTCACTTTGCTTCTTTGCTGCAATTAGTAGACAAAGAAGCCCCCCAGCACACCCCTCAGGAAGTCCCCAGCCTAATTACCCAAGGCCGTGATTTCACCTTCCAGTGCAAAAGGGCCTCTGTGATGTGCTTAAATCAGGTCTTCCAAGCCAGGAGATTATCCTGGATTATCCAGCTGGACTGATGGATTCATAGGAGCAAGAAGGGGCAGATGCGAGAGAAGCTGAGCTGGAGAAGCTGGAGACAGGAGCAGAGACTGAAGTGATGAGGCCACAGACAAGCCCCACCAATGTGGCCTCCAGAGGCTGAAGAGGCAAGGGCAAGATTCTCTCCTGGACCAGCCACAGATAATCAGCCCTGCCAACTCCTTGATCTCACCTGGGAAAGACTCATTCCAGACTTCTGACATCAGCAACTGTAGAGTGAGTTTGTGTTGCTTTAAGCCACTAAGCTTGATGTAATTTGTTACAGCAGCAATAGGAAATAAATGCACTGTCTTTTCATGGTTATTGGGTTATTTCCTCCTCCGTTTTCCATTTCTGTAAAGGACACGTGGGTTTGACTCTGGGAGCCAAGGAGATGTTGGCTGTGCTTTGCTCTCCCTATGAGCTGCACAGCAGATGTGCAGTGACTAATCACAGTCAGGCTTAGAAAGAAGTGGCGTGGGTGGCCACCACCCAGCAGACACCTCTGTTGTGTAGTAATCTGTGGGCGGAATGGCTAGCAACAGTTGCGACTCTGTTTAGTTGCTTACTGAAAAAATACATGGAAACAAACTTGAAATTTGCTGATTGGGGGAGGGGTGTTACTTAAACCATTTTAACTAAAATTTGTTCAAATGAAAAACATTTGAAGCAAGGAGTGTCTATGTTCAGCTTTCTTACAAATAAATATGGTATGTCTCTTTATATATGTAGTTGTTATATTTGCCTGTAATTTACATAGGTGATTGTATGATTATGTAGGTAATTGTTAAAATTTCAGTGAAGTTGAAATCAAATATTGGTTCCTATACTTTTGGTGATATGTTGTGACATCTCTTTTTAAGTACACCTTTGGAATTTGCTCATGCATGGAAGTGCAGTTGACTTTGGCATACTGGTTTCTTGTCCAGTAACTTTACTAAATCATCTTATCAATTCAAAAAGCTAGTCTAGAGATTATGGGAGCATTCTATGTGCTCAATTATATTATATAATAATAATAATTTTTTTCTTTCTCTTCTTGTACTTTCAATTTATTTTTCTTACCTTATTGCACAGGCTAGAACCGCTAAAACAATGCTAAATAGAAGAGAGATTAATGGGTATCTGTTTTATTTTTGATTTAGAGGTAACACTTCAAATACTTTTTGCTCTTTTAAAGATGCTTACTATTATTTTTCATATACCCTTTAATTGGTTAAGAAGGTAGTTCAAGTCCTATAAACTAATATCTAGTTAATTTTCCTAAACATTTAGTTCATCATTGAAAATAACATTGTTTCAAGTGATAGTTATGGCATATAATGAATATTTATTAGATTAAACTTAATGATTTTGCTGTTCAGATAGTTGACACCTTGACCTTTTTCTAATAGACATACTGATATGCCTTTATCATGGTAGAAATGCCTTTATCATGGTAGATTTGTGAATCTCTCACTTTATTGCTATCAAATTTGCTTTGTGGATTTTAAAAGCAAAGTTATTAAAGGCATATGAATTTGGAAATTTTCTGTCTATCCAGTCAATTGTAATATCTAGTAAAGTTAATATTTTGGCTTCATGATATTATTTATTCAATTAATAAAACAATACCAACTTTGTCATTTTTTTGGTACATATTTTAAATACTTTTTACTTTCAAACTTTCAATATCCAATGTTAAGCACATATTACCTAAGCAGACTATAGTTAAGCAATTATTGAATCCAATTACACATGCATTGCCATTTCCTGTAGAGTTTGGTCAGTTTATTTTAGTTTGAATTATAATATATGCAGATCTAATTCCATTATAGTACTTAAATTTTTTACTTCACCTGTTTTTTCTTTCCTGGGTTTGTTGTTTTGATTTTGATTTTGGTTTTCCTATTCCCTCATTCTAGTTTTTCCTCTATTCATTTAGTATTGTGGTATATTATATATACTCAGTATATATTGGTATACTATTTAACATGTCTATTTAACCTAGCAAAAATCCACTATCAATCATGCATTTTCTTTTCTCCTCCAAAATGTGAGACTAGAAGTTAAATTATATACTCATCTATTTCAGTATCCTTAGTTGCAGAGTGGTGTGTATATGTGAGTGCTTAATAAATGCTTGTTGAATAAATTAATTTATTTAAAATTTCCCATTGATTTGATTCATTCTTAACTGTTATTCCTAGTAAATTCTCAAGAAACACAGGATATAATCACCATGTGTGATTTGCTGGTTTTGGTTGTATTAGAATGCATCCCTGGAGAAGGAAGTAGCCGATTGTGAAACCTGCTTGTCTAAGATCCAGAAAGGTATTGCTGACGGCAGAGTTTGTCCCAGAGAAGGACACGGAGCCGGCTGAGCGTTGAAGGCTCATAGTGTGGAACTCAGCTTCATTTCCATGAACTCTGAAGCCAGGGCTTGAGAGACATTGTCTGACGTGTCCTTCTGGTGAGTCACTGTGGGCAGCACTACCTTTTTCTGTGGGGGATGGAAAGAGACTTGAGCTCAGAAGCCACTGGGCTCCCCTTACTCCTCATCCCACTTCTCTGGGCTGGAAACAGAGGGAAGGGCCCTTGTTGTGCTCAACTCTACCAGCTGGGCCTCCCTAACCTGGCTTCAAATGTTTTGCTATAAACCTGGGGCTTATTATCCAGACACGCACGCGCGTGCACACACACACACACACACACACAGATTTCACAAGCCCTCCAATGTAATTGTAATGCCAATGCTTCCTTAGGGCTCCCTGAAACTCCTGTCTGTCCCATCTGAAGACCTTCCCCCAGTCCTCCTGGGTCAATGGGATGCCTCCCTTATTGTTGAGGTCTTCGCTGCCAGAAACTTCCCCCGTTGGTCCTGAGTCTGGGAACGCTGGCCAGCCGCCCTGGGCACTGTGCTGCCCTTTTAAACATGGACACAGAGCCTTGCTCTAGCCATCTCCCTTAGGTTGAGATCTCTGCCTCCTCTGTTTCTTGGAGGTGGAGGGGACGGGTGAGGTCCTGAAGAGCATGGGGCCTCGATCACCCCTTAGTTCCTGTGAATCTCGGCCTCCACTTCACACTGGAGGGGCATCTGTCCTTCATACCACACAGGTGCCACAGTCCCTGCTGGTGGTCCTCAGAGGGCTGATTGACAGGGCTGGATGGGAGGAACAGGGAGGATGCGTCTGTCTTTCCCCTCCACGCACTCACCCCCAGACCCTTCCCTTTCTCCTCCTCCACACAAGCTCGTTCCCCAGTTCCCCTGTGGAGCTCTCCTTACCTTCTTACCTTCTGTATTAGTCCCCCTAGGTCCCTCTGGGCTTTTCTTTTATTTGATTTTCAACAAACGTTTAAAGCAACAATGGCAGTGTTGGGCTTATACTCTTAGTAGAGTGAGAGACAACATCTTCCCTTCCCTTCCCAGTGGGAAAGTTGGCAGTGGAAACAAGCATCTGCCAATGAACGTGATGAGTGTGCAAGAGCTAGTGGGTCACAGAGGGCCACAGCCCTGGACAGCAGGCCCTGCACCTCTCCCTGCCCATTCTCACATCAAGGAGCATGTCTTCAGCCTAGTAGGTACTTCAAAAATGAGCACCTGGGGGAGTAAAACAGTTAAATAGACGTGGAAGAGATAAAACTTGTATCATCTACTCTAAAGAAAAAGAGTTGAACAGGAATTTAACTGATTTAAAAGCCAATTGTGCAATACCAGCAGGAAGGTCTTTGTGTTGGCACCAGACCGTGAGCCACAGATACCAAGGGGTGTGGTACAGCTCTGTGTGTGGCACTTTGGGAAAGTACTAGACACCTCTGGTGGAAGACACAAACATGCCACCTCGGCTCAGATGGTCTTGCTCAAGTCATGGCATTCAAGGCTCAGAGAGGCTGTGGACAGTCACAGCAGCCAGGAGAGCCCCTGCCCAATCTGCATCGGCTGTTTGGACTAGCTTAACTTCTCTCTTGATTAACGACCCAATAGATGGAGATGAAACAACAAAGTCATGGAGTTTACCAATGGTCCCTGATGAAGAGATACTACTAATCTGAATAAAGACTGGTAAGCATTCAATCAGCTTCAAAGGTGCTGGAAATTATTATAGAAAAATTGTTTTAAAAGTACCCCTCAAAATCCAACTATTGCCTATTAGAACCTTGACTGAAGACATTTTAGAAGTGGTATTACTAGGAAGTGCAAATAATGGAAGACTGGGAATTGGGTATTGGTCTAAAACACCATGACGACAAAGTGGGTTTTAATACATGTAACTTTACATAAAAATAAAGAGCACCCTGTGCAAGCTTTTGCAAGCTTTTGAAATAATGTTACAGATTGGATTTTAATGAGAAATTTATTTTAGTAGAAAAATCAATGGTAAGTCACTAGCTAAACTTTTATTACAGAACTGATAGAAACCTAGTTCTGTATATATAATTTGTATATTTTTACTTTTTATTTGATTTTTGACGTAATTTTAGACTTTTGGAAAATCTATGTGAATAATTCAGAAATACCTCTATACCCTTCACTCACATTTCTCAAATGTTAATATTTTTATCATATTTGCTTCTCTCCCTGTACATAATAGATGGTGCATATGATATAGATAGATAGATAGATAGATAGATAGAGATCTAATACCAGTTTTCCTAATAACATTCTTTCTCAGTAAAAAACAAACAAATGAACAAACAAACAAACAAACAAAATAACCCACCATGGGCGCCAAAGCTCTGTTGGGCTGTGGTGGCCCTTGGCCTCTAACCTAGAGTGGCCCACTAGGGTTTCCTTATTTTTCATGGCCTTGGTATTTCTCATGAGCACAGGCCATAAACTTGACTTGGATTTGTCAGACTAGATTCTGATTATGTATTTAAACACCACACACTGATGCACTTGGAGGAATCTTACACTGGGAGGTACAGGCTGTCGATTGTCCTGTCCTGGGGGTGCTCTGGGATGCCTGGTTCGGCTGGCTCTGCGAGTGTCTCCACTCTGAAGTTACTTTGGCTGTAGCAGCGTTACCTTGAGGCACTATTCCTACCTTTTGAAACGAGCTCCCTGGGGGAGATGCTGTGAGACCACGTAGTGATCCACCACCCCTCAAGCCTCCCCCAGGTCTCAGCATCCCTTGGCTGTGTGTCACTGCTGATGGTGTCACTGTCATGCTGGTTGCCGGATGGTGACATGCAAATGGGTAGCTGTTGGTTAGGGTGTCCGGCTGGTCGGGAATGCTGTTCTCTTGGGCGTTTCAGAGGTGATTTTTCTTGGAGGTGTCAGAAAGGAGGTGAGAGCCCCGTATTTAAGGCCTGTGGAAGCAGTGCACACAGGCGATGGAGGAGTGACAGTCTTCTGTGGACAGACGCGAGTCAGAGTGTGCGAGGTGGTCATCCAAGACAAAACTGACGCCTCTCTTCTTCCCTGTTCCTTACCTTGAACCCAGCTTCCTCCCTCCCTCCTACATATTGGGGGGCTTATTGGCAAGACAAGCTCAACAAAATGCTGCTGGGAGCAAAAGTGACTTAAATGGCAGTTGAATACGTCATCTTCTAACCAGTCTGATGCTTCGCTGTGTGTAGCTGTGAGCTGACCAGAAGGGGAGCGGTGACTTGACAGGAGTGGCTGAGTTGGCTGTGAACCCTGGATGCCACTTGGGGAATTAGCAGAGCCGGGACGGAGCCACGATGCTAATTAGCTTGCCATTTCTAAGGCCAGCGCGGTGCGTGCCTGCGAGACAAGCCCGGGCAGAGTGGTTTTCCACGGAGAGGAACATGCTGCAAACACAGATGTTTGTCACCAGCTGACCTCAGACTACGGCCGGGACACCGCGAGGACACTGCGCAGGCTGGCTCCCCTCACACTCTGCTCCTCCGTGTCCACAGAGGAGTTCCTATGGACATTTTTCCTTGATTGTCTCTAATGAAACACGTGGATTCCTTTCTTCTTTGAATTTTACTTGTTTAAGTGGTTTCCTTGCTGACTCTCGATGAGAAACCTGCTGCGTGCATGTGTGTGTGCGCGGTGCTGGGATGGCGGTGTGGCCGCACTGGCCTGCACAAGAGGCGGCAAGCAGTTGTCCACTGGCCAGGACTTCACCGCCAGGTCCCGGGGCAGGAGCGTCACGTCTGTTTGGGAAGTGGCACACTTTGGCCCTGACACAGGGTCTTTCCAGGCCTCAGCTTCCTGGGATCAGGGACACCTGCCGGGAGGACCTGTTGGACTTCCCAGGAGCTTAGATAAGCTGGAATGTCTGGGAGAAAGTGTTCCCTTCCTTGGACCCCCACTCTGAAGGCACCGCCAGGGGTCATAGTGCGCTTCCCCAGCTTCCCCACAAAACCGACCCCCTCCTCATGGGTCCCACCATGCTGCAGTGTCCTCCTGAAGTGTCCTTGCTGTACCGGGGAGGAGCCAAGCCTGAGAGTGCACCATGGGCCCTGCTCCTCCCTGGGACCCACGGCAATGCGCAGGACCGCTTCTGGCCTCTCCCTACTGCTCGGGCATGGGCAGAGGGACCTCAGTCGCACTTTCCAGGGCACGGGGCCTTGAGATGAGGGCCCCTGCCCAGTGCTCACTGCGGCGCAGCTGCTCAGCACGTGCCTCTGAACTTGGCAGTGCCTGCTCTCTGGCTTTGATTTCCTACTGTGCCGGTCCAGCGGAGCGATGTCCTTGCTGTGGCACACTCACCATCTAGCTCCTGTGACATGGTCAGCACAAGCAGGAAGCAGCACAAGTGTCCCCATCAGCACCTGAGACCCTTCCAGTGCTGAGGCTGGCAGCTCCGGCTCCGTGGATGCCCCCAGAGGACCTCACAGGGGACAGATGAGGCTCCATGCAGGGGGACTTTTCGCAAAGCCCCTGTGCTCCCAGCCCGCAGTCCATTTGCCCCTTTCTCTGCATCCTCTGTGGGATCTGAGGCTGCAGTGAAGATGAGTTAGGTCCTGGAAGAGTGGCTGGCTGCTACTGACCAAGTCACTGCTGTTGCCACCTGCGAATGAATGTGGCCTCTAGCGAGTTCTTCTTCTGAAATTAGATCATGTTTCACAGATCAATCTCGGCCTTTCATTTAATCTTCTTGACGAGAGCAAGCTAGGGAGAGACAGGGAAAGCCCTAGGAGCTCCCCCTGCTCCTTGTCCTTCGGTCTCTCCTGCCACGCTAAGATGGGTAGACTTCCTCACTCTGGTCCCCTTGCTTGGCCTGCCCGGTGCTGGGTGCCAGGCCTCGGTGGTACAGGCAGGATGGAGAGCAGCTGTGGCAGGCCAGGCAGCTTCGTGCATCTATGTCCTGGCTGTCCACACCCCACTGCTGCCTGCAGAAAGGGGCTCTGCCAATCTCCTGTCGACACTGGCTTCCTGGCACTGGCTGAGGCCTGTCCTGCTGCGTGCTGCCCATTCCCACTCACATTATCAGCGATGGACAGCCTGGGTCCAGGGACCTGGGGCTGTGTGCTTGGCAGCTGGACCATAGTGGATGCTGGTGGCACTGTGAGCCAGGACAGGCTCCCCGAGGACTGCCTGCAGAGTCCTCAGCCCCTGTGTCTGCAGGTGGACGGAGGGTGGCGCCCTCTGCAGGCGGGGGCCCTCTTGGCATCCCAGTGAGCTGTGCAGGTCACCCCGCGCTTCTTGAGGCTTAGCAAAGAGCAAGATCAACAGTCCAACCAGCATCCAGCCAGGCCTCTCGTTTTGCATCTCAAGATTTTCTCCTGGAGTCGTTTTATAGTCTGATGGATTGGAAATCAGAGCAGCCAAGGTTCACATTTTCACTATATAAAAACACTGGTATGCTGGGCTTTGTCCTGAGAATATTTGGAGGTGTCTAAACCAAAAGAATTTATTATTTAAAAATAGGTCAAACTGGTTTCCTTGCTCAGTTCTTTCCTTGTGCTTCCCATTTCTTGTCTTTAGGATCTTTTCTCCCAAGCAAGAAAAAGATTCTCATTGAACATGAAATGTCATCAGAGCAAAACTTTCTTGTTTTGCCTGGTAAGGCCACCATGTTACAGGTCAGCAAGTGACTTTGGAGCTGTGTGAGTGACTCTAGAGGAGGGAATCCAAGCTAACCTGGGAGGAGACCATCTCAAACGCTGTGCTGAGGTAAAACTGGTCACAGCAATTCTGAGACCACAGGGTCTCACAGTTGGTGACCAGGCTGGCCTGGCAGAATGTTTGAGGACCTGGCAGAATGTGGTGTCACTTCAGACACTTGTCAAGGAAAGTCCCTTTGCTGCAGTGGCCATCTGGTGAGTCATGTGGCCTGGTCCCTCCTGAGGATGACAGCCAGGTCTCAGTGATCTGGTCTGGGTTGGGACACTAGCTGATGTTCAGCAATGCATGCGTGCTCCTCAGCGAGGGAGGAAGGGAGGAGGAGAGGAGGAGGAAGGAGAGGAAAGGAGATGGGGAGGAAGGAGAGAGGGAGGAGACGGGGAGGAAGAAGCAGGAAAGAGGGAGGAGGGCAGAGAGGAGAGAAAGGGGAAGAAAAGAAAATTGTTTTCATTTTCTATTAGATTTTTCACTTTTCTTATTTTGCAAAGTTATTAGAACAGAGTAACTTCTGTGTATCTAAGTTCATGTGTATGGGGCTGATTCCATGATGGTACCCCTGGGTACGTCTCTGAGATTGGGTGGAAGAGCAGAAGGCTGCAGGTGACCTCCTTCCTCTGCCAGGTGTGGCTGGCTGGGCTTCAGGTGGGGGCAGCCCAGCCCACGGCACTGCTCTGGGTGTAAGTCTAGGTGCTGGGCTGAGCTGGGTGCTGAAGGAGGCCCTGCAGTCCCTGCCTCCACCCCTCCCACATCCGCACAGTGGTCACCCAGCCCCGGGCTGCCTCGCTGCCCTCCTCCCCTCGCCTGGTGCCACGTCTTGCCAGCATGCAGGAGGTGCTCTCGGAGTGTTTTAGAACCAACATTTTGGAAACTGCAACTGGCATTGCAGGCACGGCCAGGTGAGCCCTGCAGACACCCAGCACCCCACAGAGCTGATCTTGCTCCCTGAGAGTGACCATCAACTCCCGCCCAGACACTCTCCTATGTTTCCACAGCCGTGCCTCAGACTGCAGAGCAGCTTGTGGCTGACACACCATTTCTCCTGTTTGCAAGCATGGAGGATGAGATGGCATTCCCGAAGCGAGGCAGAAACAAAATGCTCCCAGCCTGGCGGGACGTGGGTCCCACCTTCCCTCGCTTTCCTCTAGCCTCCCCTTTGCTCTCACCCTTAGGAAGTAAGGACGTGGAAATCATCATCTCCATCAGGATCACTTGCCCGAATCTGGGAATGCAAATGCACCCGGGACAGACACGCATGGGGGTCACCACAAGGACGCAGCATGGCAGCCACCCTGGTTGTGGCCCTGGGGCGTCCACCAGGCTAGACTTGGTGCCCCTCTGTAAAATGCTGGCTCGGAGGGGAACAATAAGAACAATCAGGGAGCTCGGGTCGGATGCTTCGTGTCGTAAACCATGAGCAGTGTCCTGCTGACGCTCGGACCTTTACCAAGACTCACTGTGCCATTCTGCATTTAGGCTGGACCGTGGCTTCGGAGCCTGTTTACCTTCCTGTTGGTGCACGAGGGTCACAGTGAGTGTGAGCACAGACCACAGAGCCCCAGGGTGGGAAGCCTTCTCTCTGGCTGCCTGGGAGCTTCGTACTGAGCACAGTTCCAGACAGACTGAGTTTCCCCCAGTGTTGCTGCCCAAGGAATAGGAACGGGAACCCCAGGACCCTTGGGGTGAATCTGATCTCTCCTTCAAAAAAAAAGTTTTATCTTGTATTTATTTTCTTCTTCCCTAAGCCAGGCTTCTCTGTCTGATGAGATACGCTCTGCCTGAGGGGGCTTGGTGAGCTGGTGAAGGGCAAGGGATGCACATCATGGCCACGGCATGGCCTCTGGCGTTCCTTTTATGACAGTATCCTTCCCGCAATCTGAACTGCATGGTGCAGAGGCATGGTCTCAAATTCTGCCCTTGAAACATGGATTAAGCAATGTTGCTAATACGTATTTGTCCCTGCGCTGTCAAACATTTCACTGATTCTAGAGTCTGCAGACAGCTTAATAGCCAGGTCCTCTGTCAATGTTACTGCAGCTCTGTCTCCCTTGCTTTAAGACGCCATTTAGATTTATTGGAGCAATAGGGGTGGAATGATACCTAGTTAAGAACAGCACCTGGCTATGTATATATCATCACTACCCACGACATCCATGATGACCACAGGAAATGGACAGAATTCACTCTCCAGCAGACCAGCCTCGGGGCAGGAGGTGACAGCAAGTGGCCTCTGCCCATGTCCCCGGAGTGCTGCGTGCTCACAGCTCCAGGGGCATGCGGGGCACTGCTGGCCGTAGGAACTGGGCATTGGCTGACTTGTGACCTCGAAGTCACTGCTGTGATTTATTTTTCTTTCTTTCTTTTTCAAAATACAGATATAACAGCTTTTCTGATAGGCAACTTCTAGACTATCGTTGGGTTTTATGTGTACGTTTCTGTAAAATATTCTGTTATTTTCATTCTCTTTCTAACTTTTGGGAGAAGACCATAATAAATACGTAATCGAACATGACTTCCATCCATTTGTGGCATAAGAAGTTTGTTCTGCCCGTCAAGAGAATGCTTCCAAACCTCTCCATCCAATGTTTAGACATTGCATTTTGATGATGTGGTTTTGGAGATTGGTGGCGGTCCTGCCTCTCTGGTCCAAGTGGGTCATGCTCAGGCAGGCTGCGTTGGTTCCTCTGGGCGGGGTGCTGGGACCACAGGCCAGCCTCCTCCTCTCCTGGTCCCTCACTCTTCATAACGCGGTTGTGAGTAATTGCTTATTGATCCAGTGTGAAAGGGATGGATGACTGCTTGTGCGGGGAGGAGAGGTCGACCCCGGATTCACACAGCTTTGATTTATATGCAGCTTCTAAATATGTAAATATGTACATTTCTAAATACAAGTATTTTATTATGTGTTTATAAATATGTAGGCATATTTCACAAACAAAACACTTCCACACGGGAGGATCTTTATTTCTACAGTACGAGGTATGTGTAGCTTTCTACCTAAGAAGGGTGCTCCCTCGTTCCTTCCTAACAGAAGCTCTCTGGGTTACCCACACAGAACCCGAAATTCACTTCCCGTCCCAGGCCATTCACAGATTGATCTGAAATGGTCACAATTCCACCTCCCCGGCCTTAGAAGTTGCAAGGACACTGCTCTGTCCAGTGAGTGAAGAGGGGACCCTTCAGCCTGGGCATCTGCAACAGTCATTTTAGCATTTATGAGAGAAAAGCACAAATAAAGCTAACATGGTGGAAATCTGGGAGTCGAGGTCTCACCATGCTAAACATGATCACATGTCCACACAGATTTGTGAATGCTCGTGGGTGCTTTCCTGACCACACCGCAAGCTGGGGACACTTCAAGGGTCTGATCAGATGGGGTCACCACCACCGTGTAGCCCAACAGCAAGAGGTGACAGCAGTGCGCCCAGCCACAAGGGGACATCTCCACCATCATGGCAACCAGGCCACACCAGAGGCCTCCTGCTCATGATTCCTCCAACAGGAAGCGTGGACCAGCAAACCCAGCGACAGAGACCACTGGTGGACGGTGGCCCTCCAGAGTTGGAGGACGATGAGCTCAGCAGGGTGAACTCTGGGGTGATGGATGTTCTCAAGGTGGAGGCTGTTGTAGGTGCGCAGCTTCAGTCCCCAGGCTCACCAAACGCACAGAAACTGAATATTATGTTGTGTGCGATTTACTCCTTGGTTCCATGATTTTAAAATACAGAAAGAAAGCCACGGAGGATCCACGACCCAAGGACGCCGTGGGGGTAGCGCGGCCCAGAGACCCTCCTGCCTCCTGACCCAGCGGATTGGCTGAGGCCCAGGAGGGGTCTGGAGACGGGCAGAGGTGCTGATCCCAGGGACACTCCGGCTGCTGAGCGTCCAAATGCTGGAATGGTCACTGGTTATTTTGGCAGATAATTTTTTCCTTATTGTTTCATCCAATATTCTTGTAGTTTAAAATTTTTTATTTTTTATTCCTTATAGTCAAAATCCCCACAGTTCAGACTCACCTTAATGAATTTACTTCCCTGTGGCCAGAGGAAGTGGAGTGGCAGCTTTAATGATTTTCTCCTGCAGATGACAGCATCTTCGGTCAGAGAGGATGAGGACTGGGCCAGGACTGTGCTGGTCAGTGCACGCCATCTCTGACCTGCAAAGCCTCTCCTTTCCCGCTTCCCTCGAAGTGAGACCCCTGGTCATGTTCTCCTTCCTCCTCCTCACATCCATTGGTGGTTCATTGCTGCCCCAGGAAGGCTCCCACTCCCACCCCGCCCCTAGGGAGCATGTGACGGAGGCAGTCGCAGCAATGGGAGCCCTGCCGGGTGCCGCTGCATGTCCACAGGGGAGGGTGGGGCAGACCCTGTGCTCACTCCATTAACACTATGGTGGGTAGACCTGAGAACAGGCTAGAAGTCGTGTGTCTGAAAGGGTCTGGTCTTAGTTAGGTGTTTGCATTGCTGTGACCAAAATGCTGGACAAGAGCAACTCGGAGGAGCAGGGTTGCAGAGGTCGCTGTCTATGGAAGGCTGACCCCATAGCTCTAGGCCCAAGTGAGGCAGCACATCATGGCAGAAGGGCCCAGGGGAGGAGAGCTGCTCAATTCACAGGGCATCAGCAAGACAGGGAAGATGCACTTTCCCCGGTGACCCACCTCCCCCGGCCACACCCCAGCTGCCTGTAGTGGCCGCCCAGGCCATTCATCTAGGATGGACCGATTAGGATAAGCTGTCACAGTGCAAGCATTCCAACCCTGAACATTGCTGCTTTAACAGGGCCTTTGGAGGGACACCTAACGTCCACACCACAAAGGGTCTCTGGAGCTCACTGGCTCATTGGAAGGTCTGTTTATTTCAAACACTCCATGGGATTTCAGTGTTTTAAACATCTTGAATTTCTGCCCACAAAGAGACACTGTTTTGAATTTTCACCTGCCTGTTCATCTGCCTACCAACTCAGGTCTGAATTACAGCTCATTCAAGGACATTCCAACTCCTGTGGCATTTCAAGATGCCCCAGCCCCACAGGGTAGAACGAGAGGATATACTGAGACGATCACACGAAGTGCAGATGAGATCAGTCTTGTGGGAACTTGTCTCCATGTATCTTTTGTATTTAGGAAAATTCACCTGGAAGTTTGCTTTTCCCTGAAGACTCTGTATGTTTTAACTACACATTTCTAACTGGATCCCGGAGGGAGGAGGCTCGTGGGACCACCGTTCTCGGGAGGTGTGCTGCTCATGGGGACTTTGTGGCTCTCAGTCGTTCTGGGGTGCCCTGCAGTGGAGCAGAGAGGAAGTGCTGGAAGTGAGTGAAGGTGGGGGCTCCTCACGCCCCTCCCACCAGGGCCACTCTGCAGCCCCCACCACCTCCAAGAGTTGAGGAGCCCTCAGGTGCCAGTGGCCTCCCAGATCCCCACCTCTGAACTCTGCTGTCCTGGGAAAGAAGACTTCAGTGCCTCTGGGAACACTCCAGGTCCAAAGCATGACACCTGTCCTGAGCAGGACTGGCAGTGGTCACTGTATGCCTCGCTGTGCTGAGGCAGATGTGCTGGCAATGTCCCTGATGTCTCATCAGAAATGTTCACAAGAGGGCTGGGATGTAGCTCAGCTGGTAGAGTGCCTGCCTGTCAAGCATGAGGCCCTGGGTTCAATCTCCAGCACTGCAAGGAAAAAGTCCTGGGGGTCCCCGGCTCCCGGCTTGCCCTGAGGACTTCCTTCCATGCTGGATATGTCCTTCTTCACCCCACCACCCGTTCGAAACCTTGCATTCATCCTAGGTCTTCCCTGTCTTTCTCTTAACAGGTGCGTAACTGCTGTCCACATCGGTTCTCCCTATCAAGCACCCTAACATCAGCCCGCCAGGCTCCATCAGTCAGGTCGTTGGCACTAACTTCCAGATTTCTGGTGTGTTCTGCACGCTGCAGCCACGCCTATCTCCACTTTATTGTTTCATCATCTCACCCCCCTAGTTAAAGTTCTCCAAGCCTTTCTCCCGCTTATGAGATGATATTCAAAGCCCTTTGTTTGGAATCCATGGGCTGCATTTGCCCTGATTTATCTCTGATGGCTTGACACTGCACTCCAATAATTTTAAGCCTTGCTGTCTCATAGAAAGAAAACAGGCTAATTAAATTTGCTGAGGGTGTTTCTGCTTCTATGTTTTTGTTGTGGTAAAAATATTTTAGTGAAACTTTTGCTTATATAAACTGTCTGCTTTTTAAGTAAAGACTTTTCAAAATGGAGTGATTATAGTCCTTGGTACCACGCAATGTCCTGCTTTCACTGTGGATGGAGTTGTGTTTGGCTATTTGTTAGCCTGGAACCACACGCAGTTCTGCCTCACAGGCAGAGGAACACGAAATCTCAGTCCACGACTAAGTGCAGCCGCCAGCCACGTGAACTTGGAAGGTGGCTTCCAACTCCTGCCAGGAGCAAGCCTGGCAGATCCGGTGACTAGCCCTGAGAGCCCAGTGGAGGGCCTGAATGAGCCGCCCCCAGGCTCCTGACCCTGGGAACAGGGGGAGAAGAGGTGTGTGTTGTACGTGGCTGAATTTAGCGAATCCATGGAACTTGTAAATGGGAACTTTTTGGGAAAAGGATCTTTGCAATTGGGATCAAATTAGGGTTCTTGAGAAGAGGACATTTTTCTGTATTATTTTGGTACACACCGAATCAATTCCTTGTGTCTTTCTATGAAGGAGGCAGAGAGATTTGAAAAACGAGGAGAAGGCGATGTGAACGTGGAAGGAGAGATCGGAGTGCTGGGGCCACAAGTCTGGAGACCCACAGCCGCCAGGAGCCAGAAAGGCAGGGCACACACTCTCCCAGAGCCCCAGGGGGTGAGGTTCATGGACACCCCCATTTTGACCCATTGGCTCTGACTCCTCTCACTGGCCTCCAGCTGGTGAGAGCAAAGTTCCCTTTGCTGCTGCCACAGGACACTGACGCGACCTCCACCCTTAGGACTACTTGCTACGAGCCACAGTGTGACTTGTGAGCACCTACGACGTGTCAGGCCCTGGGAGAGGCACCCACCCAGGGTCCTCAAATCCTTCTCCAAAGTATGGATGGGTCCCCCTGGCTCAGAGAGGAAGGTGACTTCCAGAGGCACAGCTTGGGGGTGGCAGAGCCATGCCCGCAGGCTTCCGCAGCCACACTCTACTCTCGTACCATGCTGCTTGAAAACGACAGCTCGGGTAATCCATTTTGTTGTTGTTGCGACTTGTTCATAAAAGCTACCTATTGCTACCATCCTGCTGGTCCAAGAGGTCAACGGCTGCAAGTGGCGCCCCTGGGAGGGGCTCTCCGTATTGCAGGCCAGGACACAGCCAGCCGTCCTACCTCCTTCAGGGTGCCTGGATGCCAGCCTGAGCACAGGACCTGTGAGTCCACACAGAGGAGCCTGGCAGTGCCCCTGGGATCTTAGTCACAGACACAAAGGAGAAGCCATGTCCTTAACACTCATCCCCAGGGAACATCACAGTGGCATGAGAAGTGACTCATGGGTGACATAAACAAGTGGATATTTGTTGTGATAACAGGAACTAGAGAACTGTGGTGTCATGAAGCAACGGACCTATGAAGAGTAGTTGGGCAGTGCCAGAACCAAAACCACAGCCAAGAGGGTTGGAAACAGAGACTGATCTTCTCACAGATTGAGAGCCTGGAAGTCCAGCATCCTGGCTCCAGTGCAGAGGGGGCTGCTGAGGGCCCTCTTCCTGCCTTGCGAGGGTTTTCTTCTCACTGTGTCTTCTCGTGGCTTTTCCTCAGTGCACGTGTGGGAGAGGGGAAATCTCCCCCCACACTTACTATAGGCCCTGCGTTCAGGTCCTAATCCACACTATTTTCTCTGAAGGCCTCTTCTGCCAGCACTATTACATGGAGGGTTAGGGGAGCAGAGCCCAGGGTGTAAACAGGGACTCTTGTGCATTTTGTACAACAGATTTGAAAAAGAAAATATGCAGCAAGGAAATTGTAAGATCTGGACAGAAATTTTGTTTGTTGGCTTGTTTGCCTATTTTTATATTAAGATTTGCTTCACTTTCAGGAAAGAATCAGTTCAGTAGAGAAAAATTAGAGGGAATTAAGGATGAAGTATTTCAGAGGAAAGGAACAGATTTAAACACTGGGGACGATTTTAAATAAGAATGGATTTTCCCTCCTCCCAAGTGAAGAAGAAAACAAGATCTCTGATTCCAGGCTCGATGGAGAAGGTTGGATTAGACTAGTCATTCCCCACACCTAAAATAGTCATAAAAGCTGGAGTAATCATGTCAGCCAACTGTTTGCTGGAAATGCTGAGCAACAAGGTGGACAAACCTGGAGGGGCTACAGTTCCTTGAAAAACAAAATATGCAAAATTAACTGTATTCACCTCAGAAAATCTCAGAAGGAATAGAATATAGGAAGGTAGGAGTGATTTTATTGAGGAAGCAGTCAGACTTGAGGCTCCTGGAGCAATTGGTATTTGGAAGCAAAAAATATCATGGATAAAGAAATAGAAGAGGAAAATTGAAACATTTGTAGGTTGTTTCTCTCAAGTTATTGGTAAGTTCCCAGGCTGCACTTGGATAGAAAAATTATCTACAGAGAAACAGAGCAAGAAGTAAAGCAGCAGGCTTAAGAGAGGAAAGGACTCCACTTCTTCAAGGTCTGCGGCAGGAGTAGCTGCAATTCATGGCTGGCAAGTGAACAGCCTAGCGACACACCCTAGACACAAATCCAGCTCCTGAGGGGGTGTCATGGGTAGGACTGTGCAAACTAGCCAAGAGGATGCTCTGGGCCTGAAAACAGTGTCTGAGGTCGAGAAGTTATTGGATGGGTTGAAAACATTTTGAATTTTATAGAAAGCAGATTTGATGAGTTATAAGAGAAGCAATAGAAAACAGTCAAACTTTAAAAAAAAAAGAAAAAAGAAAGGAAAAGAAAACTTAAAAGAAACATGGGATAGAGTCAGAAGGTCCAACATATGTATAATTGGAGACTCAGGAGGAACTATGAGAAGTAGTAGAAAAGAAATAATATGTGAAAAAAGATAAGAATTTAAAAAGAAGAAAAAGAAAACTGATGAACCACAGCAACACAAAGGTTTAAGAAACTCAGCCAAACTCAGTTATGCTAAATGTAAAGGAAGCCATGTGTAGGGACTTCAGTCTCATTGTACACAAGCTGAAGAAAAGGGGAGTGCAAGTAGCCAAACTGCAAGGACTCAGAGCTCCAGCAGTGAGCTGGAAGATGAAAGAGAACAACTCCAGATGGAAGGAAGGAATAACTGCCATAAAAAATAAATATACCAACTTTCAAAAATAACAGCAAAAACACTACTTACCTTGTAGAGTGAGCAGGTCTGCATATCACGTATATAGGTATGATGTTTACACATGTGTGGAGTTTACACTCACACACATATTTGAATGTAACGTGGAATATAGCTTTAACATTCTGCAATGGGCAGGAGGAGTAGAGACCCTAATCATTTTGCTTGCCGTGTCCAGCAGTGGAGAGATGACAGGCTCGCAGTGAACTGCAGCAAGTCAAGGGCGCTCAGCGGAATCTCTAGGGTGACTGCCAAGGTGATGACTTTAAAATATGAGGCAAAAAATAAAATAGAGGATTTTCACAACTCGCTCTGCAGAGGTCCCAGCTCAGCAAGGATGCTGGACTAGAACATGGGCTGGAGATGCGGCGGCAAAAGTGGTGTGAGGACAAGGACCTCTGCACTCAGCAGAGTCAGGACACCCTGCACAGCAGGGAGAAGACAGCACCGTGAGCACATGGGGTCCAGGCGTGCAGGGGAGGAGGCGCCTGATCGGAACAGAGCTGCGGAAGTGAGCGACAGCATCGCAGGCTGCTTGCCTCTGGGAGCCAGAGTCCTTGGTGTGGGACGTCCCCCAGGAGAGCTGGTGGGAAGGAACACAAAGGAAGCAGGAGGACTTCCTGTTGCCTGGGGGCTGCTGCAGCTGTGCAGCAGGGGCTGAGGAAGCTGGCTCAGGAGGGAATGGGGACACTCCAGGGATGGACAGCCGTGTTTATGGGGTCCCCTAGGGTTAATTGTTCAGTGATATCTTTCACAATCATTTCGATCAAGTTTTGTACTTTCGGGACGGGTCTGGCAATCTGTGTTATCTCGAGCCTGTGGATTTGTGACTTTCTATCGGGGCTTCCAACCCTGCATCAGGTCCCTTTGGAGAGGCTGTAGATTGAGAAGTTTTGTTTGTCGAGTTGCTTTCATCCAACCAGCACACCACTGTGCAGAGTTGGTCACACTCGTGGCACCGAGCACGGAAACTTGATGGAACACATATTTTATTGAAAACACATTCATTGGACACCTTCCATGTGCCAGGCACTGATGGTGCACTTAGATTATGTCGGTGAAGCAAATAGACTGAAAAAGAAACTACTACTGAGAAGAACTGGAGGAGGAGAAGGTAATGAGCAGCAGTGACGCCAGCGCGCCCTGCGCAGGGTGAAGAAGCGATGAGCTCGTGGAGGAGCTGGAGGACGGGGGAGCAGAGGAGGGGCAGGAGTGGACTTCGGGTCCCAAGGAGACTGGTGAAGCTGACCATGGGAAGAGCAGGACAAGGGTCCTGCCTGAGGTCCTTGTGGTTGGGGTGGAGTGGAGGGTGAGTGTCACCCAGTTGGAGGGTAGCACTGTGGCTGAGAGGCAGGCCTTGCAGGCCCCACAGATGCACAGCATGGAGCTGGCCCGGGCTGTGAGCCCAGGAGTGCCCTGACTCGAAAGGACTCAGACTTTAGGAGACTCAGAGTTCTGCAGGGCCCAGGGTGTTGACGATGGCCGTGGAGGGTGGCTCCCAGCTCAGCCCGAGAGCCTAGCTTGCCCATCTTGGGTCACAGCGTCTGCAGCTCCCTTGGCCTTTCCCCGGCATCAAGGACGTCAGCTTTGGCTTTAGGAACAGGTTTCCAAAGACAGGTTGGAGCAGGCCACCTGCCCAGAGTGGGGAGACCAGTGGCCAAGTAGCATGTGAGTCCCGGTGGGCGGAACACACCTTGTCCTGGTTTGTCACCGACTGTCCCCCAGGAGCATACAGGGTGGTGCCCTGAACAGGCTTCCTCAGGACCCCAGCCTCCGATGGCCTGTGTGCTTGTGGATCCTGACCCTTGTCTTACAGTGGGCGTCCACTGCCCTCCTGGTCAGCAGAGCCCAGCCCTTGGTGCTCCAAGGTGAAGCTCTGCGTCACACACACTGACCCTGGGCCCTGAACTGCGTCCCTCTCTTTCTCTTCTTAGCAGGATCGTAGCAGCACAAGAGCTGCCTATCACTCCATGGTTCATGAGGTCTTGGTGACATTGTTATTGCTGTCACCTGTGTTCCTTCTAAGTCTCTCTCAAGTTCGCACAGAGGAAGCCCAGTGGGCAGGGGCTGTGGTGGTCTGGGATGCACTCATTCTGCAGTGAGGCCGAGCTCGAAGCCCAGAGAAGCCCCTCTTTGAAAACCATTCACTGTGGACAGGGCACACAGGGAAAGGTCCTCAGCTGACATTACGGGACCACCACTTCCACGTGGAGGCTGTGCTGCAGGTCAAGGCCACAGAAGCTGTGCACCTCCACTTCACGTCCGCTTCTGAAAGCATTTCCCACCAGAACCATTATGGAGAGGCTGATTTTTCACTCATTAAACGCACTATCTCTGTGACCCTCACAACAGTCCTGAGGCACACGCTATTGCTGTTGCCATCACAGAGAGGAGGAAGTAAGGACCAGAAAGGTCAGGCCTCAGCCCCGAATCACACAGCCAATAAGACATGGGGCTGGAATTTAAATCCGAGGGTGTGCTCTTCAGCGCTGGTCTAGACTTTACGAGCTCTTTCCTGCAGCAATTTCTCTTTCTCCGCTGAAGTTTCCACCTGCCTGTGAGTGGAAGGAATCCAGAGCCTACGAAGTCAAGCTGAGGAAGTCTAGAACTTTCATGAGAATATCCCGCTCAAGGGAATTAGGGAAGCAAGACATTAGGTATGATGTGGGGAATGAAATTTCAATAAAGCAAGAAAATTCAAAAATGGAAGAAAGTACATACCTGATAAAGGATTCGTATGTTGAATATATAAAGATTTTTATAACTCAACAACAGAAAGACAAACAACTCAACTAAAAAATAGGCAGAGGACTTGAATAGCTATTTCTCCAACAGAGACCTGCACGTGGCTAACCACGTAGATGATCTCCAATACATGATCAACCCCATTAGTCACTGGGGAAATTAAAATCAAGGCACAGTGAAATACCACTTCCCACTCACCAGTCAACCAGCAAGCCCCCAAACCAAACCAAAAATAGCAGACTGGGAGGGAGAGAAACGGGTCCTTGCTCATTGCTCATGGGCAGTGAAATGGCACAGCCACCGTGGAAATCCTCAATGACTTAGCAGAGTTGTGGATTTGGCATCCCCACCAGTTAAGCACAGACTTACCAGATGAAGAAGGAATTCCAGTCCTAGCCTGAAAAGTTGAAAACAGAGACTCAAGCACCTGTCTGTACATTCTCAGCAACACACTTCACATCCAGCAGAGTGGAAAGAACCCTGTATCTGCCCAAAGATGACAGGCGAGCAGATATTGGTCTACAAGAGCAATGGAGTACTATTCAGCCACAAACAGGAACAGCCCACTGCAGGTGCTCGTCACATCAAGGGGACCCTGAGGCAGCTGCTGTGCGAGGGCAGCCGGACACCAAATGTCATGCATTGTGTGACTCCAAGGGTGACGTGTCCAGAACAGGGTATTGGGACTCCAAGAGAGCAAGCAGGAGCGTGATCTCCAGGGCGTGTGGTCAGGGATCGAGGAGGAACCCACTGACAGATGCAGGGCTTCCTTCTGGGGTGTTGAAATGTTTTGGAGCCAAAAAGAGGAGGGTCCCATGACACCATGAAGGGACAAACAGAGCTGAGCTGTTGGCTTTGAAAGGGCTCATTCTGTGCTACGTAAACTTCACCTCAGACCAAAGCAGCAGTAAGACGTGTTTGAGTGAAATTCAGAAGGAATTCCTAGAAATGTTAAAACTTGTAAGTCTGAAACAAAAAATCCCAAGCCACCAAAACATTAGAAATTCCGTGCTGCTTGAAGATTGAGAGAGATTTGGCAATGCTGGGCCGGGTCTCCATGGCCTGGGGAGGGGTGGGCTTCTGAGGGGCGGGCCCGGCTGTGCCAGCCTCTTGTCAGAGCGGCGCACTGACCCAGAGGGCAGGTGTTTTCTGCAGGGTGCCCAGGTGCTCGTTAGCAACTGATGCAGCGTCCCACTTGACCTTCACCATGTCCTTCTATGTTAGGTGCTACTGGGAACCCATCTGAAGAGGGGGACGTCAAGGCTGAGAGGGGTGAGCAGGCTGCTGATCCTGCAGCTCAGCGGCCAGAGCTCCAGGTCTCCCCTCGGGTCTGCGCGCTGCCTCTGGGGAGCACGCTTAGGACGCGCTCAGGAACCCAGGGGACCTGAGACGCAAGGTTTGGCACAGGGTCCCTGCTCTGCACTGTGCTGAGCTCCGGCTCAGCCTTGTGGGGCTTTGCCAGGTGTTTGTTTGATTCTTCAGTGTTTGGAAGCCCCAAGCTGGACATTTCTCCCGCATAATGGCCTGTCCACTCTTTAGGACGACCAGAAAGAAATCAGTTTTGACCTAGAGTTTTGTTTGGGTTCAGTCTCTGAATGGTGCTTTTAAATCGGCGAATGTATAGCACTGATTTTATTTTCTTTTGTATCTGGGAAAAATTGTGAAATAATAGGAACATGAATGTTTTAATTTTGGCAGTGGATCATTTGGAAATTTAAATCAGGGGTACATTACTGAGGGTCTTAGACTTCGGGGTTGCTGTAACAAAATGTCCTCACATTTGGAGGGTGGGAAGTCCAAGACCACGGTCCTGGCAGATTCCCTGCCTGGAGAGGACACTTCCTGGTTCAGAGAGCATGGTCTCTGCTCTCACGTGGAGGAAGGAAGGGGCTGGGGTCTCTCTGGAGCTGCTTTCACAGGACACTAAGTCCATTCGTGAGCACTCCACCCCATGACCCTATCACCTAGAGCACGTCACCTGGTGGAAGGACTCCAAGGACTCTGGGAGGCCTCCAGAGGAGGGCGGTGAGCTGGAGCATGTTGCTGGAACAAGAGGGGAGCACATCCCTTGGAAGCCTGGGAAGTGTCACAGGAAGTGTGCGAATAAGTCTGTATCCGGATGTGGTTTCCCCTGACCTAACGTGGACTGGGGGAGTCCGAACCTGGAGAAAAGCTCTCCCCTCAGGAGCATAAACCCCCCATAAACCAGCTGGGAAGGGGTGTTGGTTTCTGTGGCTGCCATAGCTCATCGCAGCCTAGGTGGCTCATTGACGGAGACGTGTGGTCCCACAGTGCCGGAGCCCGGGGCTGCGTGGCAGGAGCAGGAGGGCGAGCTCCTCGGCAGGCTCCAGGGGAGGGTCCGGCCTCTACAGACCCTGGTGGCTCCCGCCCTCTCTGCCTGTCCCTTTGTGGCCATCTCTTCTCTGTTCAGACATCACTCTGCCTTTCTTTTAAAGAACACTGGTCATTGAATTTAGGGCCACTCAAATCAGCTGGGCTGACTGTTCAGTTCATTCAGTCTGCAAAGACTCTTTTCCACATAGGACCCCCTTTTCCCATTTCTAAGTCCTGGGGTCAGGACAGGGTCGCATCTCTCTGGGGCCTGCTCAGCCCACTGCAGGTGGGGGCCTATTTGAGAAATGTGGGTTCTGCTCCACGCAGTCCCACCCCAGGCTCTTGAGGCCAAGGGACTGGGCAGGGCGGCTGCAGGCCTCCCCCCTAGCCTGTGGAGCCCACCCCAGTGACTCATCAGGAAGGAGGCCTTTCCAACAGCTTCTCAGCGTCATGCTCCCAAACCACATTTGGGTTTTAGCAGTTCACTGGGCTTTATAAATGTTAAAACCATGGATTTACAACCTGGTAATAACTCCGCAGTGTCCAAGGACTTACACAGGATGTGACCCGATTCCAGCAACAGAGACGGTGTGATCATGCACTGGGTCCTGCTTCGGCTGCCACCTCTCTGACAGATCTGACAGCTGGGGGCAAGGGTCCTCAGGGCTTTTGAGTAGGAACAACTGCCACCAGGGGACAGAGCGCCTTCAGGAGGCCACCCTCCCCACCAGGAAACCTCACACCTGCGCTGGGTCCTCAGCTGTGCACCTGGGCCAAGGTCGGCTGCAGGAGGAGATTTACAACAGGGGAGGTGTGAGTTTGGTGACCTTTCACCCCATGCTCCCACTTGCTTTTTGTTTCATCTGCCATCCTGTTTCTGGAACCACCCAGGTGCTGGCACTTCCCCCCAGCCCCTTCCTCTTCCCTCCCAGCATCGCTCTCCTCCCCACGGCCCCTCCCTCAGGGCTCCCATGCTTCCACAGTCGAGGACAGTGCAGCCAGTGGAGGAGCAGCGAGCCCAGGCTGCTCCGGGGGACCCTCACAGGCAGGGATGTGCTTGACTGATTCCACGGTGGCCAGGGTGCTGGGCTCAGTGTGCGCTGGCCCTGAGGACATGCCAGCAGCCTTCCAAGTGAGCGAGGACACCAGTCTGGCGTGGGACCTTCCTTGGCGAGGTGCTCTTCCCTTCCCACCTCCCTCCCCGCTGCTCTGGGCAGGGCAGTGGCCACGCTCTCAGCCCACGAAGCCACTCCATCCCAGCCACGAGGGCCGCTCCCTCCTGGGGTGTGATTGAGCTCAGGCTATGATTTAATGCTAATGCCACTAACGTCAGCTGGGCCATCCTGGAAATGGATGAGGAATTTGGAGAGCAGCTCTGAGATTTCCCTGGGCAGCTCGGAGACGAGTGGCCTGGCTGGGAGCTGAGGCCTGGCTCTGTGTCATCTGGGGGGAATCTCTCTGACACTACCCGGGAGCCCCCGAAGTCTGGGACCTCTCTAAAGTATGGTGAAATATTTCAGTGATCAGCATGACTGCTGGCTGGAAGATTGGGGGAGAAGGGGAATATTATTTACGTATTATTACCCAGCCCTTCGCTGCTGCAATTATTAGATAATCTCTGAAAAGTGGACTTTCGGGGCAGAAATTAAACATCGACCAATAACTGTTCAAAGAAAATTGGTTTCTCTTTGGATTTTTTTTTTTCTTTTCTTTTAATGTGGACACTGTTTGGCTGCCCGGCTTCCTGTCGGCATTCCAGTTCTCAAGCGAATGCTGGACCGGGAGGGACTGATACATACCATTAGCATAAACTCCGATTTGCAGGGCGGACTGCAGGGCATCAGCGCCTGCTCAGGGCCAGGCCGCAGGTTGGCTTGACTGGGAAGATATTTCATTTACATGCCTGTGTTTAAAAAGGTGGCAATTCTGAGTGATAGAAGCGTGCACCGGCTGCTCCTTACAGTCCCCGTATAATATCCAGCAGATTGTGCCATTGGGAATGAATCAGGCGCGGGGCGCTGACAGAGCGCGGCAGCACACGGCCTGTATTTACAGTACACTATCTCATTTTTAATAGAACTTGTCCAGGAAAGTATTCCAAACAAGTTTCAATCGGCTGGCCTCCTTCTTGCAGCTGTGAGGATTAATATTCCAAACAGGTCCATAACTCCAGGTCTCTAGTGCAATTTTCCTAACTCGCCACACGGCCCCTGCCCCCTCCCTGCACCCCATCACGGGCAGTCCTCCCCCGCCTCCTTCCCCGGGTCCCTCCCGCTCGCATGCTGGCCATCACTCCCATCCGCACCTATTCTGTGCAGCTTCTCAGCCTCACGCCCGGTCACGCTCCGGCTCCTGCCTAGTAAGCAGAGTTACCAGAAGTGAAGATGAGCATGTGTATCCGTCCCGGAGCAGCAAAACCTTAAGGCGTCTTAAAAATTCTCCTTACATGGCTTTATTTATTCATTTTTTTATTAGTTTGTCAGAGCAGTGAGAATCTCAAGACTGTGGGAACTCGCAGCTCACAGATGGGAAATCTTTTCTGTGGTTAACGTCATGGTAATAGTAATGAGAATGCAGATGCTAATAATGACAGCCTTGCAGGTCGGAAAGCGCATGAAAATAAAGATAAACAAGGGATGGAGAGTGAAAACGTGGCGGAGATCAGGGACGAGGCTCCGAGAACTCCCTGATAAAATGGAGCAATTTACAAAACATTTATGGGGGCTTTTAAGAACTGTGAATTTGTCAAGTGTTATGAAGCAGCGAGCAGCAGGCGATAGAGGGAATGTCTTCGGAAAAAAAGCGCCCTGACGCTCGCCAAAAATCTGTGCAGGAGTGATTCCTGATGCTCCCCTCAGCAATATGAATGCAGATTTGGAAGCTCTTCCTCTTTTGGAGTGAGCAGGGTAATTTAATGAGCTGTTTAGAATTATCAAATGTCTTTGAAATTTCCAGATACTCCTTTTCCTGAAAATAGCACATGAAATGACTCAGGTATTGTTCTTTTTTCCTCCCATAGGCACTGTCCCTACTGTGCCATTATCCGTGGATGTGATTTACTCCCGCGCTCCCCAACAGACAACTGTCTGAATGATGCAGGGACGCAGCCCGCACCCACGCCTGCCCTTCTCCTGGGAGGGAGTGGAGGGCCGCCATCCTTCACCAATTCCTCCGAATAAGGAAAACGTATGCAATTCGGACCCGGCAACCAGATGCAGGTAAACTGAAGAGCACCGTGAACTCTCCACCTGGCAGTCAGAGTGAACCACATTTGCAATTTTTCTGAGGTTTTGCAGAATTGGAATGACTCAATCCAAGGAAGGTAATGGATGTGAAAATGGGAAATGGAGCTGATCATTATTCCTTTCATTTCCAAGTCTGTGGGCCTCACTCTGTAATTCAAGATGTTCACAGGAAGGTGCTGTTCTGACCACTCTTCCCCCGGGGGCCTCCACTTTGCTAGGCTGCCATTTACACATGGTGCACATGAACAGCGCCCCCTGGGGAGCCCACCAGGTACTACAGTGAGAGGACATGTGGAGCAAATCCGCTCTGACTCAGAAAGCTGCTGAAGGCCAGAACTCTGCCCTGGATTGGGGTTCAACATGCATGTGTGTCCACTTTACCCACACTTTGTAACACACCACCAATCGGCCAGCCAGCCCTGTGGCAGCAACAGATGGCCAGGCTCTGCGTCCCTGGCCTTCTTATGTAGGTGGTGAGCTCACTGAGTCATCAGTGTCTGCCTGTGTTGCCTATTGTCACCCTCAGTGCATAAGAAAATGCCAGTTGGGGAAAAGCTTGGTGGCTGCTTCAAAAGTTCTTTCGGGAGGTTCTTTGTAGGTTGATTCTTAACCCCTCAAAGCTCATGAGGTCATTTCTCATTGTGAAACATGCCCCAGCCCACGTCCTACCTTGAGAGGCAGGTTAAAGGCCCGAGGTCTCAGGGGTTCCCACCTTGCCCCATCCTTCTGTCCATGGTATCACATTCATAACTCAGCTTGCTAACTTGGCCCTGCCGCCGACCCCAGTCTCTGGATTACATCACACTGCCTTAAAATTTTAGGGCCAATTTTTGAAAATATCATTATTTATGTGTTAATCTCCACAGATGACATTTTAATTTAAGTGGGGCCTTCAGAAACTGTGCTACGAGGCCTTCCTGCCTGGCTTGGGTCAGGCCCTCCAATCCATTGGCTTGAGGTCTGAGCTGATCGGGCTCAAGAACACTGACTAGAGTTAGCACATCTCACAGGAGACTGACGC
Organism: Glaucomys volans; assembly: GCA_020662805.1. Lineage (NCBI taxonomy): Eukaryota > Metazoa > Chordata > Mammalia > Rodentia > Sciuridae > Glaucomys > Glaucomys volans. The sequence goes on along the minus strand of JAJEJO010001849.1, from coordinate 180,791 downwards.
AGGAAACCAGAGTGCCACTTCCTTAATTTACAGTGAGTAATATAAGTGTCAAGCAGACCAGATGTTTGCTTCATCCTGACCAACACATCCTCTCCCTGTGGACAAGCTACTTGGGAAGTCAAACCATCAGAAGGATGCTCGGGGAGCAGGCGTCAGGACAGAGCCCATGTTTGATTATTCCGACGCCTAGCTGCATGATACGGCACACCTGCTAGGCCGGTAGGCGTTTGGTCCAGGCGACAGGAGACTTCCTCCCAGGGTCAGTTCTTAGGTGAATCTTGTGGCAGTCCACAGAAGCCCCTCCTGCACTCCCAGTTTGGACCTAGTCCTTAGCATGCCGAAGGTTCTCCCCAGCCCCAAAGAGGCATTTCACACGCGTTAATTCCTCTGGACAAGAAGACAGTCTGTCTCATCTGTGGATTTTTGTTCTGTTGGGCTCTGATCTTGTTGTGTGGATGGTGTAGTTTAATTCTCAGAGGGAAAACAGAATCCTGGGTCCTTCAAGGACACACTGGTGTGGCCTCCAAGGTCCCCCTCCTGCATCTGTGTTGGCGCTTCTCCTTCCTCATCCTTTGCCCATGCCCTGTGAACAAACTGATGGCTACTCCCAGGACATGGCCTTGGGCTCGAAGGCTCTCCTGCACCTTGGCTATAGCATCAGGGAGGTGGCACGGTTGCTGCCTACTGCCCGGGGCTGACGTGTGGATCTGATGGCATTGTGAGGCACTGCTGAGTCTAAGCAGAGAGAAGGGATTTTTACAAATCATTTTTAATGTGGTTCTTGGACCTGATCCTCTTCATTTGGCAGGTCCCTGTAGAACTCAGGATGGACATGGAAAGTCACTTTAGAGCAACTTCACCCACAAGCACATTTCCTGAAGCTACCTAAGATTTTCTGGTCAGTAAATTTCCCTACATGATCTCATGGGCATAATCTGATCTTTGATTTTGCTAGAAACATCTTTAAAATTTGACCCTGCCTGTCAAACACATGTTCTATTCATGAACACCCCAGAGCACCCAATGGTACTTGTTTAAGAGACAATAAAATAAAAAGACAGTAAGAATTCCCCTGATATGATTTTGCAAATAACTATCAATGAACAATGAAAGTAGTCTAGCCAATCAGCATTAAAACATTGTTTAGATGGAAAGTGTTGCAGCTTTATTCACAATGACTCATGGATTAGGTCTTTGGGTTTTGACCAGGAAATGCTCCTGAATTTGGTCATTCTTGGTGACTAAGCCTACTCCCCTGAAAGCCACTTGGGCTGTGACAGCAGCTTCCCACCCAGGTCTTCTGCAGGTGTGGCAGCAGGTTCAGAGCCCTTTAAGGTGGGGTGGAGGCATGCCAGAGCTCCCTGGGTGCTGACGGCATAAGTGTCCTCACAGGAGACTTCTGGAGAGCCACCAACCACTTTGGTCAGCTCTGCTGCCCATGAACTCAGACTTGCACCCAGTGCATTGCCCCAGAGCCTGCTGGGGTTGGTCCTTCTAGTGTTCTGAGTGAGCCCACCCCTCTACCACTCAGTTGCATACCAGCTTCACAGAAATTACACTTGGAGAGAAATAATTAGTCATGCTAACAACTGCTCAAAGGACTGATGAGGTTGTTCAGACCCCTAATTGGACGCCAGAACAGGAGCTATCCCTCTCTAATTAGCATATCACGCTGTAACTCTAAGCCAGTCACGTTCGGTACTCGGTGGCCTTCACCTTGCTGTCGGTATCCCTTGGCACACTGGAAGCAGGCGCCTGGCCTGCGGTGGGGAGCGGAGTGCGTGGCTGTATCTTGTGAGCACCGTGTATCTGCGACTCTCATTAATTAAAAAGACAGCTGTTACCCTAAAAAAGTGCAATTCACTTAATGACAGATATTTTAATGCGTATGCTAATTTCAGGGCTTTCTTTTCTTCCCGCGGAAGCACACATGTGGAAGGGTGCCCTGCCGCGCCGACTCCCGAGCCAGCGGAGGGAAGGGGCGGTGAACTTTCCTCTCAGGAGGAGACACGTGCCTGCCCTTCCCAGCCATCAGGACCTGGAACCGTCGGAGACCTTGACAAATCTCCCTTCCCTCCAGAGGAGTCTTGTCCTGTTCCCCACTGTGGAAAACCGCCAGAGCCTTTTTTGACATCCCTGACGTGAAATAGTGGAGCCAGAGCAGAGAGGTGCTGTCTTGTACCTAATGACCTTGTGCGAGAGGGGGACAGAAACAGCTCATTAGAGTGATTTAATGCGGTATTTTGTTAAAACTAAATCAAAATAATCTATGGAATGTGGCTGAGATTCGTCCCAACTTGAAGCACACAAGACTGCGCTTTATCTCTCTGTTTTCATTTTGCAGCTAAATGGAATTCTAAATTTGAAATACTACAGAGCAGGATGCTTTCCAAATTTAAAAGAGAAAAATTTTTTTCTTCCAAAACAGGCTCATAATCTTGGGATAACTGCATAGCAGGGCATAAACAAGACTTGGCTGGTATTTGAAGCTGCAGTACAAACAGAACCAAAGAGACAGACAGAAAGAAAGACATATAAATATATGCATGAATACATTTAACCACATAAATACCAATGGGGGAGGGGAGAGGAAGAACATCTCGGAAATAAAACCTAGGAAAATACTTCAATAATTCTCATAAGCCCAAATCAGCCGCCTGCAATAGTGGTAGCTGTTTTTCCTTTGGAAAGAATTTTATTATGCTTTTTTCCTCTTCTCATTGAAAGAAAAAGCTTAGACTGCATTTGCAAGTTGCCAGCAGTGAATCCCTTGATCTTCACCCCCATTGAGATCATCAAAAGTACGGAAGCTGGAATCTGTGCCGAATGGAGTGTATGTCATCAGGAAATTGCAGCTATACAAAAAACAATCGGTGCCCTGCTTTCAGTGTCTTTGAGAAGACTCTGCAACTCTCTGTCGATGTAGAGGAATCTGCTGGATCTGCTCTAAGTTTCCCTGCTGAATCTTCTCCCCGTTTGTGGGCAATGGGTCAGGATGAGCGTCCACTCACTTCCCCCTCAGCTCAAGTGCTCACGGTCAGGGCTGCACCGTGCCACCACCTGAGGCGGAGAGGCCCCTGAGTCAGTTCCTCCAGGCACCATGGGTTGCCGTTTATAGCCCCAGGTGCATTCAGCAGAGGCCAGGTCAACAAGGCTGCAGCTCCGCCTGTGGGTTGGAGGACTTTGCTGGTACTGGAGTTGGGCAGAGCACTGTCAGCGCGGCTTATTCACCATTAATGAGCTATAATCGAGTTTTCAATACCTTCACAACCAGGAGGGAAGAATTCTAAAGCTTACTGTGTGTTTAAACATAATTCCATTTTTTCTTCTGACACTTTCCCCATACCTATTAAATTTCTGATGGGGAGAATATAGTCTAAAATAGAATAAAACATAAAATAAATTCTCTTGCTTTTCTCAAAAGTTAAGTTTCCCATACACATCTGTAAAAAAAGTAGCACAAAAATTGGTGAATATCTGGAGGATCATACTTAAACACACACACACACACACCTTCAAATGACCAGTGTGAAGGTCATTTGTTACCTGTGTGTGTGTGGGGGGGGGTTTGTCCAGGTAGGCACATCTCTGCCTTCACTGAGCACATGAAAGCCAGTGTTCAGTGCACAGGGAACTGGAGGCCAGAGAACAGACACCCAGAGATGCCTGAGCAGTGACTGACCAGGGCCCCAGGGAGTGTTCAAGGTCGCGGCTTGACCTGGGTGCCTTGCTAGTGAAAACCTTACTGATCCTTGCATAGAAGGAAATGGATGCCTTGGAATTTCAGAGGGCTCCCTGGGGGTGGCCCAGGTGGGGCAGGTTGGATTGGCCATCAGGTTGTGGGGAATAATCGTGGATACTTGGGATGACCTGTCCATGCCTTCCAGTCCTGCTGGTGCTGAATGGTCAGGACCGAAGGAGCAGGGCTACTTCATAGGAATCATGCATCTTATGATAGCAAAACACAGGTTCTGAACTGGCTGGTGGCTGTCACTGAGGCTCAGTCATCTGGGTGTGGGGGGAGGGCTCCTGCCTGCACAATCTGCAGGGCATTGGTGGCAGGCTGAAGCAGGCAGGGAAAACGCCGCACTGGGTCTCCCCCACCACTGGCTCATTCTAATGCCGGGGGCATTAGGTCAACCCATTTCTTGTGCAGTTGATCTCTGTTTGGTGGTGTGACTTTATGCAATATGAAGTGAAAACTGTCAAGGCTATGCGCTGGACCTCAAATCAGACAGTATGACCATCACTTAAAATGGAACTTTGGTAACATTAAAGTTTATCTGACATTAAAAGTAAGAAGGTGGGGAAGGTGTTTCCAGGGCTTGAAAAGACTAGTGGGGAAGTCCCTGTTGGATTTGCCTGTCTTTAGAGAAAGTCACCATCCTGAGGTGACAGTGCTCTCCTACCTGTCGACCTCCCCACGGCTGTCAAGGACAAGCCAGTCCCTAGCCCGCTGATCCTGCACCCTCATCCCAGCCCTGCCTGCAGGGCTTAAGAAGGGCATAGACTAATGCCCTAACCAGGGCACCCTTTCTTCCTGCACCCCTCCTGAGCCCCTGCTCTGCTGCGGTCTAGATGCTGAGGACCCAACGAAGGCTAGGGTCTCCTCCTGGAGGAGCTTACGATTCCGGGCAGACACCCACGCAGCATCACACACACCCAGACGGAGCTCCCCTGGGAGGGAGCACTACCTCTCCAACCGCCCCCGGCCTGAGGCACCTGGCTTGGCCCCGCGAGCAGAGCCGAGGGTGCTGGCACTGCCCAGGCAAGGCCTGCTCCAGGGGTGGTGCTGCTGGGGTAGACTCCACGCCCTGCCCTGGACAACAGTCCTCGTGAAGGAGCAGCCTTGCTTGCCTTGGTTTCCTCGGGTGTCAGTGGGGCTTCCCGCCCCGTGAGAGCTCAGCGAACGTCTAAGGGGTGGCCACCTGGCTTTGCTTCCATGACTCCTTCTTGACCCCTCCACAGGAGCCAAGGCAGGGCAGCAGCCTCATGCCATAAAATGGAAGTGCCAGTGGCCCTCCTCAGCTAGGTGACCGCAGGCCGGCAGGGTGGCCCCGCTGTGGGGACCTGACCCAGGCGTTTCCATCCTCTCAGAGGCTTTGGTTCCCTAACTGGCTTGCACACCAGGGGCAGCAGGTGCCACAGTTCTGGCCCTTCCCAGGTGCCCAGGAGGACGTTGGCACCCTTCAGTGCTTTCAGGATGTTTGTGAGTCGATCCCTTGCAGGGACAGTTCCTGCTCTCCTTCTCTCCTTTCCTCCTCTCCCCTGGGGTGCCCTTAGGCCCTCTTGGATGTGTCTTCCTCCCGTCTCTTTGCATGAGTGGTGAGTGGGATTTCCATGAGCGCAACTATGGTATTGAGATTTTCTAACCTTTGGCCGAATTTCAGAATCCAAGCCTTCCAGGAGATCAAAATCCTGCAAAATGAATCAGCTAAGTGTTTTGCCCCTCTCTTCCCCATAGACTTAGCCAGGAATCAAGAGATGTGGTGGCTGAGTGCACGGTGGGGACCGAGCTCCGCACTGCATCCTGCCCACATGACCCTGTTTCCTGGGGTGGGGACACCACCTGAAAGTAGGAACCATCTTTCCTGATTTTCTTCAAGATACTCTAGCGGCTAAACATACAGATTACCTGGGATACGAAAGGCAGCAGGAGGGCTGAAACAGGGTGAAACGCAGCTTGAAGTCTAACAGCTGCAATTTTTATAGTGAGTCCCACACAGAGACCTGGAACTGCACATCTAAGTCACTGAAGGAAAAATACAAACTTCTAGACTTTTCTTTGTACCAAAATCCACAGAGACAGAGCCTCTCATAACAGAGCATTGTTATGAGATTGGTGGATGAAGTTTGAGAGCCTCGTGGTCTTCCAGGAAGACAGGTTGCCCACAGTGGACTTCTAGAAGAATCGTTAAACAGGATGCCAGGAAATGGGGGACTGAAGGACCATTTGATAAAGACAGACGAAGAGGAATCATAAAGAAGATGTCCTCCCTCGAAGCGAACGGCTCCTAGCGTGGGGATTTGTGTTAAGAGAAGGGGAGGATTCCACGTCTTTAGTGATTTAGACAAAAGTTGATGTTGAAATACTGTGAAATGATACCTTTCAATGCACAGAGCAGCAGAGTCTTTAACTTGAGGGGTATTTTCTTTCACGTGGTCTGTCAGCCTGACTCTGCTCCAAATGCCCCTCTCAGTGCTCCCAGCCAGGAGCCCCTCAGGCCGAGAATGCCTCTCACAGCATGGACAGGGGCTCCGGCCATGGAACCTCTGACCCCCTGTGAGAGGGGGGTCCAGGGCCCACCCTCTTCCCACCCATCAGGATGCAGCCTGGGAATTGTCAGGGACAGAGAACTGGATGGAACCAGAGAGGTGCTTCCGGAGTGGACACTTGGCCCGGAGAAGGCTGGCAGGTGTCAGAGCCAGTCCAGTGTGAGGAACGGAGAATCTCAGGGGAGCACGCGGCTCCTAAGAGAGCCTGCAGGTGGGCTGGGTGCCTCTCCTCCTCGCTGCTCTCCCCTGCTTGACCCAGGAAACCTCCTTGGGGTGGCCCAGGGTGGCTCTGCCCCCATCACCAGCAGCTGCCACTACAGGGACCAGAGCAGCTTTGCCGCTCCACTGGGAAGGAGGTTTGAGAGCATCGCCCGCCCTCAGATTCTCCCTACCATCAGGTCCATGATGTTGCTACCCCAGCCTCCAGCCTCCAGTTGGCCCCAGTGTCTTTAAAAATTTTGGAACAAACATCCAGTCAGGTGCTTCTGAAACTGGGCTTCCATTAATTTTTATAAAATTTGTTCCTCCTTTTTGTCTTTCTCTTTCTGAGAAACAGTTTTCCAGCGGCAGTGACGGGCGATGAGGTTCTGCATCCTGCCTGGCTGGGGGCCGCCCAACCGAGCTGTCTCAGCGCCTTCCGTTTCTCGGGCTCTGAGGGTTGCTTTGGGGCTGTGCTTCAGGCCCTGAGTGTGGGTGCTGTCTGTGGGTCTCCCCACACCCACATGCCCCTCACGAGTGGCTGGGAGCCACACCAAAGCCATGACTTGAGATGCTAGTCACACGTTTTTGAGGCTGGAAGTATTTTTAAGTGGAGATTTCCCCCGAGGAAGCAGTTCTGAGAAGTATTTTAGATCCTATAACTAAACTATGTCTGGAAATGACGTCTGATGAAGACCAGCCACGTGCCGTGGCTCTTGTGGCTGGAAACCCGAGTTCCCATGAGTCAGCTATGCCGAATTTGCCACAGGAGGACGAGGGTGCGTCCCTGCGGGACTCGAGCCCTTTGTCCAAGCCACCCTCACCCACACTGCGTCCCCATCGTGAGAGACTTGCCTCTGCACTCGGTCGATTTCTAGGGACGTTTCTCAGGAACCTAGAATCTTCTGTACGATCCTGACCTTAAGCCTTCAGGTGACTTTTCCTCCCTAGCTAGTGTCTTGAGCAAGGAAGGACAATTTCCGAGCAGTCTCTCCTCTCCTGGTCCTGCAAGCACAGCCTGCATGTGGCTGCCCCGGGCTCCACTGGGCATGCGGCTGACATCCCCCGTGGTCACTCTTGGGTGGTGGTCGATCCACACGTGTTAATGGTGTCTGCTGCCATTACTGGGATGGCCAGACTAAATTCGTGGGGTTTGTTAGAGGTGTAGCAATACTGTGTGAGTAAATTAAAACAGACAATGTCTTTTTAATGTCCTTCATCCAAAATCTCAACATGTGCCTTTGAAAAGCTGAAATTTCTTTTAAAAAAAAAGACCATCTTCATATCATTTTTAGCAGTATTTAAAAACCAACTTAAAAATGATACATAGGGAAATGAAATGTATTTTTATTATGCTATTCAACGCTACATGCTTGGGAAACCCAGAGACCTTAAATAGCGTCTCCCGAAGACATGGGCTCTAGAGCATTCCAACTCCCAACTTCAGACCGTAACGCTGATTTCACATTATTAAGTTACAGTGAAGGCTACGAACAGTGAAGTGGGGGTGGATGTCGTGGTCCTCAGTGTCCATCCCGGAGCCTCTCCCCTCACTCCACTGCCCTGCTGAGGAAGAGTGGTGCAAGATGGGTGCCTGGTCAGGAAATGAGGGTGCGAGTGGGCTCCTGTGGGCTCTGGGCTACTGCTGACCGACAATGACATCAGTGGTGGTGACCACCGCATTTCTTAAGTGCTTTAAAAATTGCAGGCATGATGTGAATCCTTCCCTACACGCTACCGTGTTTAACCATTGCAACCACCAAGCAGGGGCGGAAGCATTACTGTCCCTCCTTACAGAAAGCAGGGACTGCTGTCTATCCATGGACTGCTGGTCCCCAGGGCCAGGCATCGTGGGCTCTCCACAGTCAGATCGGCATTCAGGGGCCAGGGCTCTCCTCCCACCCAGCACCTGAGCTCATCTAAGGGAGCCCCGCAATCAGGATGCCCTGATCTTCCTGATGCCCTGCTTCTGTGGGACCAGGTGGGCTTTCTGCTGTTTTTCCGGATGCCAGCAGTTGACCTCTGGTCAATCTTTTTCTGAGAGCATTAGGGACTGATTTTTCTTCCCCTGGGATTAGAAACTGCTGCCCCTTTTCTCTCTCCTCAGTTTCTAGTAGGTAAGGGTGGTTTTGAAGGGAAAAAGCAAACTGAGTATAGGAGCTACGGTCAATATTTATTGAGTATGTATCAAGAACCGCGTACCATACTGTGACTGTACTATACAGTGAGATCATTTCTTCAGTGTCTGTTTAACCCCTTGTTGATTTCTTGAGATCGTCGTTACTCTCCTCCTAGCAGTCAGGAGATCACGAGTGGAGAGACCTTGGGGGTTTTCAGCCACTTAGTCTGCCCAGAGCTTTTGCTTAGCACCAAGCGTGTATTCTGTGTCCCAAAGCATATTCTCTCCCAGTGCAATGTATTGTATGTCCCAGTGGCAAACAGTGGTTTCAAAAGCGATTTCTCTGTGTTTTGATGAATGATTTTATGTGAACGATATTGGCTAGTTTGGAGTACAATGGGTGTGAAACCAGGACCTGTCTAGGTGAAGAGTGTTTTTCAAACTCTGCTCTGCTTTCCAAAAATCTTATGCACAAACTGTATTTGTTTAAGTACTCATGCCCAATTTCTTTAAACTAAAATTTAAAAGAAAATTTTGGCCTGGAATAATAATAATGGCCAAAAATACAGTGCTTTCTGTTTTCCAGGGATGGTTTGAATTACTTTACAGATAATCAACTCAAAGCACCTGTGGGAAAGGTCCTACATGAACCTTTGCTTTGCAGACAGGGAGACTGTGGTGAGGGAGGCTGAGCCACCTGCAGGAGGTCAGGGCCAGTCAGGGGTGTGAGGAGGGGCAGTGCACCTGTCCCTCTGGTTCAGGGGCCATGGATTTAAACACTGCATTTCTCTTTCTTAAGTTCTCTGCAGTAGAAGTGCCAAAGACTTATTTGGAAAGGAAGGACAACTGTGCCCTGAGAATTTCCAGGCATGTCACGTCTGGAGCGCAGGTCTCTCCCTCTGTCCGGTAACGGCTTCCAGCACAGCTCTGGGCTTCAGCAGGAGAGAGGGCAACAACCAAGTAGCAGCCCTGGATGGGCAAGTTAAGTGCATAATCATGCAACAGTGCTGCCATGGCTTGAATGCTCTGGTCACCAAGGTCCACAGGAAAAGGCCTGGTCCCAGGCACTGCTGGGAAGACTTCAGAGGAGGGGCCCGGCATAGGCCCTGAGGTCACTGGGGGAGTGCCCTCAAAGGGCGTGATGGGACCCACCTGTATTCTGTCTCTCTCTGCTTCTTGGCTGGCAAGTGACAGCTTGCTGAAACATAGGCTCTTGCCATTGTCATTTGCCACCCTCACAGAGGCCAAGCCGGTACTCCCCCTGCTGGGTCTTGGATGTTGAGCCTCCAAAACCGTGAGCCAAGGACACTTCTCGACGTCACACAGCCCCCCAGGTGCTTCACGCACTAACACAGCGCTGCCTGGTGCTTGTGGAGGTGCAGCGACAGTGATCTGCACAGGTCTTGTCCTAGCAAGGGTGGGTTCCACTTGTTACATGTGTCTAAGAAACGGAGCCTCCCTGGGGTGAACCACACCGCCGTTCACATGTTCCTCCCAGGTCTGCTGCAACCCCACGCCCCTCTCCTGGGCACTGCAACCACGCTGGCTGCCTCATGACAGCGCTGCTTTATCCAGGACCTGCAAACCAGGATTTGGAGAATCCGCTTGTCTTCATTCTCTAGAGGCGGAAGATGGAAGAGTTTTCAGCCTTGGGTAGAGTTGTGGGGCAGCACTCAAGTTCTCTGTCCAGGGAAGGCATTTGCAGAAGTGAGAGTAGCGCAGGTGGCAGTCAATGCAGACGTGCAGGATCATTCTGATGGCCTTGGCGAGGTCCAACATGCGCCTGCTTCACCCATGCTCAGCCATGCTGCCTCCCAGCCTCGCGCCCTTGCCGTCAGCGCCCAGGTTGCTTACTCTAGGAGAAACCCGAAGGGACCCATTCTGCTAACATTAACCCTTGTCCAACGAGGAAGTCCTGAGTTCTTCAGTTTACTTGGCCCCCTGGAAGCAACTCCGTGTTTATTGCGCCTTTGAGGACGGGTGTTAGGGTCCCTCTGGATGCCCAGCTCACACTTTACAGTAGAAGAACCCCGGGAGCCAGGCTAAGAAGCCCACTAGTGATCAGGAATGTCATTTCACAGGAAAGTCTTTACCTCTGAGCACAGAAAGGGGCTAGAAAAGGAATCTGGCAGCTCACATTCAGGATTGCCAGCTCCAGATAAATATAAATTGATGTGTTTGTCACCACTTCTGAGAGGATGTACCGTTCAAATTTTAAATTTAGGAGAAGTGTTTAACATTTTCCGTGCACTCATTTAAATATTTATACAAATTCTGTTCCACACATACCACCACGAAATTATAATATTTATAGGTGAAAGATGGCTCAAATTACTTTTTGAAAGAGTACATTAATTTAAACTTGAATGTGTGGGTATAATTCAACATTTTCTAGAGCAAAAATTGAAAGTATAATAAAATGATACATTTTAATTATAACTCAAAAAAGCATAGTGATGGCAATGCTTGATAATTATTCAAATCTATTTTAGCGATCTTCAAGTAGAAGCCACGCAAACATATTAAACACACCCTTCCCACTATACATAAGACGTTAAGTAGCTTGCAGTGTGTAAACACTATCAACCACAGCGTGCTCAGGGTGATTAGGCTGCAGAAGCGAGCATTTAGCAGAATTTCTTAATTCATGCTCCAGGAGGGCCAGACGAAAACAGAAATCAGATGAACCTCAAGTTTCTTTGCACTCCCCTTGAAACAGATGTCAATGTTTATCAAAGTGCAAATCAATCGGGCCACAATAGTAAGGAGACACGGCCCTCAGGGCTGGAAGGGGCAAAGGCAGGGCAGACGCCCCTGGATCTGCAGGGAAGGACTGTGTTGGGCTTGGTACGCAGCACACTTGGGCCCAAGCACGGAACGTCAGCACTCTCTCTCTCTCCTTCCTGCTTCCTTCTTTTTAAGTCCTGTGGCTGTTGCCTGCAGTTTTAAAATCAGTGGAATCGTTGGAGTGACGTGCTCTTGCTCTTTTTCCCATTGTGTCTGTTGGTTTCTGCAAGGCCGTTTTGTAACTTTCCACCATCCGGGTTCCAGGAAAGGCTAAGCTGGAAAGCAGCTGGGAGACCCGAGAACCTCGTGGCTGGACCTTGGTGCCCAGGAGTCACAGGTAGCGGCTACGGACATCAGGTGCACTTCTGATGCTGGAGCTCGCGGTCTTGGCATCTCCCGGTCCGGTCTGCCTGCGTGGGGACATGAGCACGCCCTGGCCTTCATGATGAGAGGAAAGCTGTTTCAGGAACAGACAGAGTGAACTCCTCCCTTGGCCCAGAGTCGTGCTGGCCAGGCTGTTATTCTGTGCCTGGGGACTCACCTCCCCCTCCTGGGGCTCTGGAAGCCCAGGGCCCTGCCACCTGCCAGGAGCACAATGCACGGCCCAAGGGTCCAGGCGCTCCTGTGATTTAGTGGGTGTTTGAAGCCTGACTTGTGCAGTTTTTAACTCAAGCCATGCTGAGTCTGTTTTATTCATTAGGTAAACTCCAGAACCTGTTTGTTAAATTCATTTTTGTGTAATCATGACCAGACTTAAACTTGGGATTAATGTGAAGTAAGCACTTTTTTGACAGTAGGGATATTTTTCAGTCCATATTATCAAATTTTTCCCAAGTAGGGTAACATTTTATGTGTCTCTCGAGTGTCCTACAAACTCCCACTCTTAATGGTGTGTTCATGGTGAAATTGATGTTATTGCACTGGCACTCCATGTTCTATTATAATGTTTAGGGTTGTAAACCATTTTTAAGTTTTGTGTGTGTGTGTGAGAGAAAGAGAGAGAGAGGGAGAGAATGCACATGTCTGAGTCTCTACGAGAGGGCACACCTAGAGTAGTAGAGTGCTGCTAATCAAATTGATCTAATTAATCTAATTAAATTGCAGCTAGATGTAACTCTGCATGTCATTTGTCTATATTAACGTTGTGCAAACCTATTCTGCCTGTGCATGTGTTTTATATGCAGTGTCTCCTTCGGCACCTCCAAGACTTCTTGTTGAGCAGGGCAGAATTCATTTCAGCACCTTAGGGAGGCAGGGCATTGGAAGCCAGGAGAAACTGGAAGATGAGCAACAAAAGAACCCACCCTTTCTGTTACAGCCAAAAGCTCAGGTATTCCAGAGCACAGGTATGTTCAGGGAAGATTGATTCCCCTCATCCTCCCGGACTTGCATGCCTCATCTGGCTGGCAGCATCTGTTGGCTGGACCTTGTTTTCCCGGGAATGTATGACTTCTGTGGGGAAAAGACTCAGGACCTCCTGCAGAGACCCAGCTCTGAAGGTCCCAAGTGCCTACTGTCCAAGGGGACAGTGTTTGCTTACTTGGCACCCATATCCTCCTGTGTGCCTTCAGTCACCCTAGATTGCTTCCAACACCCAGCAGAGCGCACATGCTGTGCAAGTAGCTGTTATCCTGTGTTCTTTAGGGTCAAGTGACAAGAAGAAAATCCTGTGCATGTTTAACAGACAATGTTTTCGTTTCTTGTTTTTGATTCATGGTTGGTTGAATCTGCCAATGCAGAAATGGTGGGTACAGAGGCTGACGGGATTTAGATGTTCAAAACCAGGCGATTACCATGCCCTGCATTACTTACAGGAAGATTTAGGAGAGTTAAATATTTTAAACTTTTCTTAAAAATCATGACCCTGTGAGAAGGGTCTATTTAGCTCTTTGCCCATTTATTAATTGGGTTGTTTTCTGGCTTTAAGTTTTGGAGTTCTTTATATATTCTGGATATTAACCCCTGTCAGAGGAGTAGCTGACAAAGATTCTCTCCTTTGCTGTGTAGAAGCTTGTTAATTTGGTGCCATCCACTTATTGGTTCTTGGTTTTAGATCTTGAGCTTCAGGGTTCTTGTTAAGAAAGTTGGTGGGTGTGCCAACGTGTTGGAGTACTAACCTACATTTTCTTCTAGCAATTGTAAACGTCCAGGTCTATTTCCTATGTCTGTGGTCTACTTTGAGTTGATTTTATGCAGGGTGAGAGGTGAAGTCTAGTTTTATTCTTCTACATATGGATATCCGGTTTTATCAGAACCATTTGTTAAAAAGGCCATCTTTTCTCCAATGTATGCTTTGGGCACTGTTGTCAAGGACCAGATGACGTATTTGTGTGAGTCGTCTCTGTCTTCTGCTCTGTTCCAGTGGTCTTCTTGTCTGTTCTGACACCGACACCATGCTGTTTGTTACTACAGCTCTGTGGTCTAACCTGAGACTGGGTATTGTCTGTCTCCTGCGTTGCTCTTCTGGCTCTGAATTGTTTTGACTTTTCTGGATCTCTTGTTTTTCCAAATGAATTTTAGGATTTTTTTCTAGTTCTGTGAACAATGTTATTGGTATTTGGATGGGCATTGCATAGAATCCATATATTACTTTTGGTATATGGCCATTTGGATAATGTTAACTCTGCCTACCCAAGAACATGTAACGTCTTTTAATCTTCTAAATTCTTCCATTTCTTTTTTTAGTGTTCTATAGTTTTCATTGTATAGAGGTCTTTCACCTGGGGGGTTAGACTTATTCCCAAGGTTTTTTGTTTGTTTCTTTCCTTGTTTTACGTTATCATGAATGGGGTAGTTTTTCTGATTTCTTCATAAGCGGTTTCAATATTGAAGTATAGGAATACTATTGATCTTCTTATGTTGATCTTGTACTGCTCTGAATTTATCAGCTAGAAGCCTTCTGGTATAGTTTTTTTTTTTTTAGTGTTCTATGTATAGGATCATGTTATTAGCAGAGATAATTTAAATTCTTCTTTCCAATTTGTATTCCTTTAATTTCCTTGTTTTGCCTGATTGCTCTACATAGTTTCAAGAACTATATTGAATAAGATCCTTGTCTGGTTTCTGATTTTAGAAGACATATTTCCAATTTTTCTCCATTCAGTATGATGTTGATTTTGGGTTTATTATAACTAGCTTTTATAATATAGAAGTAAGTTCCTTTTGCCCCTAATTTCTCCTGTGTTTTCAACATGAATGGATTCTGCATTTTGTCAAAGTTTTTTCTGCATCCATTGAGATGATCATGTGATTATTGTCTTCAATTACATTTATGTGGTTAATTACATTTATTGATTTGCCTGTTGAACCTATCTATCCCTGGGATAAAACTCACGTGTGCACAGTCTTTTGAATGTGTTTTTGAATACAGTTTGCTAGTATTTTATTAAGGATTTTTGCATCTATGTTCATTAGGGACATTGGTCTGCATTTCTTTTTCCTTGATGTATCTTTGTCTGGTTTTGGTATCAGAGTGATATTGGCATCAAAGAATGAATTCGTCAGTGTTCTTTCTCTTTCAATTGAATGAAACAATTTGAAGAAGATTCATATTATTTCTTTAAAGATTTAGTAAGAATCAGTTGAGAATTCATCTGATCCTGAGGTTTTTTTGTTGAGAGGTTTTTAATTGCTAGTTTAATCTCATTGCTTGATATTGGTCAGTTTAGATTTTCTATATTCTCTTGTTTCAAATTGGACAGATCATATATGTCTAGAAACTCGTCAAGGTATTCTAGGTTTTCCAGTCTATTAGGGTATCAATTTTCAAAATAGTTACTAATGATCTTCTGAATTTCAAATGTTTCTGTGATGATATCTCCTTTTTATCTCCAATTTTGTTGATTTGCGTCTTCTCTTTCTTTTGGATAGTTTTGCTAAGAGTTTATCAGTCTTGTTTAATCTCTTCAAAGAGACAACTCCTTTTTGCATTGATCCTTTGTATTGTTTTTGTTCTCAATTTCATTCATATTGGTTCTCACTTTAATTATTTTCTATATTCCACTGATTTCGGAATAAGTGTATTCTTTTTCTAGGGCCTCCAGGTATAAAATTTGATTGTGTGGGATATTTCTATTTTGCAATGTTGGCATTCAATGCTGTAAACTTTCCTTTTATAACTCTTTCATAGTGTCCCAGAGATCTTGATATGTTGCATCTCTGTTCTTATTTGTTTCTAGGAATTTTTAAAAGTTCTCCACTGACGTCTTTTATAACCCATTCCTATTTCGAAAGTGTATCATATAATCCTACGATGTTAAAATAATTTGTTTTCTACATCTTATTGATTTCTAATTTTATTACATTATAATCAGACAGGATGCAAATAATTATCTCTAATTTTTCTCTTTGCTAAGACTTGCTTTGTGTTCTAAATTATGGTTTATTTCAGAGAAGGTTCCATGTGCCTTTGAGAAGAAAGTGAATTCAGCTGTAGATGGATGAAATATTCTGTGTCTGTCTCTTAGATCTATTTGACTAATAGTGTTTTTTAGTTCTGAAAAGTCTTAGTTTATGTCTGGATGACCTATCTGTTGGTCAGAGAGGTGCGTTGAAATTACCCAGTATTATAGTATTGCAGTCTATTTGATTCTTTATATTGAGAAGGGTTTGTCTTTTGTATGTAGATTAACCCCTGTTTGGGGGTTACATAATTATGGTCATTATATCTTGCTGTTATATGCTTCCCTTCAACCAGTAGGAAGTAACCTTCTTTGTCCCTTCTCATTAATTTTGGTTTGAAGTCTACTTTGATATGAGAGTGGATACATCAACATGATTTTGGTTTCCATTTTTGTGGTACCTGTTTCCATCCTTTCACCTTCATTCAGTCTATGGTTGTCTTCATCTGCAATGTGTCTCTTATAAACAATGTGGTTGGGTCTTGTTTTTTAATCCTACATGCCAATCTATGTCTTTGGATTGAAGAATTTAGATCATTTACATTCAATGTTATTATAGAGAAATAAATTTTATTTCCTGCCATTTTGATTTCTTTGTAATGCTTAATTCACATTTGATTCTCCTTTAATAGACTGTTCTTTTAGTGAGAGTCATCCCTATCATTTTTATGAAAAATGAAGTGAAATGAGATGAATCCCTTTCATTTTTATTTTTCATTTCTCTGCATTAAATATTTCATTTAGTGTGTTTTCTAGTACAGACTTAGTGGTTGTAAGTTCTTTTAGTTTCTGCTTATCATGGAAGGTTTTTATTTCATCTTCAATTCTGAAAGATAGTTTTGCTGGATTTGGTAATCTTGGTTGGCACGCATTTTCTTTCAGGGCTTAGTATATATTATTCCAAGCCCTCCTAGCTTTTAGGGTATGGGTTGAGAAATCAGCTGAAATCTGAATTGGCTTTAAGAATTACACAGACAACTATAACAAGAATTTTAAAAGGAGAAAGAGAAAAAGAAACAAGTAAATGATAGATTAGATGTGTGAGAGCATTGGATCCACCTAAACATGTCATTGTAGAGTAATTATAGTCATTGGTGTTTTCAAAACAAAACAATAATAATTTATGAAATATGCTGTATATGGATATTCCCAATTTTAAAATAAAAGGGTCAGAAGAGTCCAAAATAACTTCAATGAAAAAGGGAAGAATGGGTGAAAAGATTATGGTAGAATTACTATCTAACTGCTAATCCTCCAGAATACTTAGTAATTATTTTATTGTCAAGGTTAATCAAAATGTAATATATTTTGGCCATAAATGTAGTGGATTAATTTCAGAAACAAAAACAAAAGCAATTGTCAAGTAATATGCTGAGTTCCCTTTCCTTAATGTAGCATGACCTTTCTTCTCCAGTACCTATGGAATATTAAGCAATACTGATCAAATTATAAAATCACCAAAACTCAACAAAAAGATTGAAAATGGAAAATTTGCTGGTATATAAACAAACATCTGCTTTATGAAATATTATAAATAGTTTATAGGATATTTTATTATCAAAAGAATCCTCAGTACTTTCTTCATATGAAAATAAATGTGTAACTTCTTCCTTTAAAACAGATGAGCAAATCAAAACTACTTGCAGATCCCCCGCCCCACATTAGTTTGTGAAAATAACTGAGTTCAAGAACATAGGGGTGGTGAAGCTGTGGAATCGGGCCACCCTCTTGTAGAAGGAGATAATTGTAGAAGGTGATAATTCCTTTTTATTTAACAACATCACCTGTGCCTTCTCCCTTTGGCCCCTCAGACCACCTCAGAGCGTGACCTTGAAAGAACACATGAACTGAGGTGCAAGGTCACTCAATTGTGTGAGCAGAGCATAGGCAGTCAGGCCTGCATCCAGAAAGAGGTGCTACCTCAATCCACACCCAAGGGCAGTGGGCAGGACACAGGCATGAGGAAAAACGGAGGCAGCACCAGGCGGCTTAGGGCCACATCGTGCTGTGACGTAAGAAAGGAACAAAACCAAGATGGAGATGGAAGTCAGAACTTCTTACCTGATTCTGATTTATGAATCAAAAGATTTTTAGAATATAACTTTAAAAATGGAAATAGAGTGAAGTGAAACAGAAGCAGAAACAAATGAATTTAAAAGCATATTCAACTGAATTATTTCAAGTGATTTTTGAACAAAAATCAATTGAATAGTTTTATTGGAAAATATTCTTAAAATGTAAATAAAACAATAACTGACATAGTATTTATTTAGGCTCAGTGATTTTATTTTTAATAGCAGTGTTGATATAGTAAATTTTAATAATTTGTATATATTAAATAAAAAAGATATATTAATAGTATGAGCAATATTTATGTATATATGTTATCTATCTGCCTATCCCTACCATCTTTCTATCCATTTATTATATATTCATTTATTTATCATCTATTATCTAATCCATCCATTATCTACTGATTTATCATTTATCCATTTATTTATCATCTATCTACCTATCCATCTACTATGCATCATCCATCATCTATCTATTCATTTATTACTCATCATCTATCTATCCATGTATCATCTATCAATGCTTATATTTATCATTTCCTGTCTATTCATCTATCACCTATCCATCCATTTATCTATTATCTATCCATCATCCATCTATCCATTCATCCATCAATTATCCATCCATTCATCCATCATCTATCCATCCATTTATCTATCATCTATCCATCCATCCATTTACCTATTATCCATCCATCTATCCATCATCTATGTATCCATCCATCATCTATCATCCGTCTATCCATCTATCTATTCATCCTTGCTTTCTTACTGATTGGGCCTCTCAGCACTGGTGTGCCCAGTGATGAGCATGTCTTGTACCCAGATTATTTTACTAACACCATCTCCTACTGGAAGGAACCATGGCTCCTTGAAGAACAGCTAATTAGAATCCTGGGGCAGAAAAAGTGAAGGTGAGCCTGGAATTTTTCATGACAGAAATCAAGGAAGTGCTCATAGACTACGTCGGGCATCACAGAGAGAGGATAGTGACCTACAGTGACTTAATAGGCAACTCTGAGGAAATTTAAGCAGCTAGAAAAATGACGATATTTGATTTAAAAACATTAGATACATTGAAATCCATGAATATACTCAAAATATATAGAGAGATCCCAATTACTACCAAAGGTGGAGTCTCTTATGTTGTTTGACACCCCCAGAAATAATCTATTCAGGCAAAGATCATAATTAAATGTTAGAACTGCAAATTATCTTAAGGCATAGACCCTTCTCTTTCTTTTTTAAAAAATTATTTTATTTGTTGATGGACCTTTATTCTATTCATTTATTTACATGAGGTGCTGAGAACTGAACCCAGTGCCTCACACATGCTAGGCAAGCACTCTACCACTGAGCCACAACCCCGGCCCATGGCATAGATTCTTTTCTAACTGAAAAATGAAAACCGCACTTTGACAAACGATTAGACTTTATGTCACTAACAGGTGGACAGTCCACTGCCATGTGCTTCCTTAGGTGTTGCCAAGAGTCTCAACACCTATGAGGTATTCTTGCCCAAAATTCTGAACCTGAGTCACAGCAAGCTTCGCATATAACTTCAGGAGTTCAAGGAAGATAGGGAGTGGAGAAATCATTAAACATCTTCAGATAAATCCAGGATGTGGAATATTCTTACAGAAGCCAGAATATGAAACACTGTGCAAGATGTAAAAGAATATGTCAAGAAGCAAAACAAAGAGGGAGTGAGAGACCTGTTTAGACTAAAACATCCAGAAGAGACATCTCCAATTACTCAGTGTGAAATGTGGTTGGAGGGCAATTCAAATTTTTAAAAAACTTATAAGATTTCATTGGCACAGCAGAGGAATTTTAATACAACCCAGTGGTTCATGGAATTAGGAACGATTGGGCGTTCTACTAGGTATGAATTGTTCTATGCATTGCGTAGGCCAGGCACTCCTGCCTGGTGTGTGGGGGGCAGACAAAAGGAGCTGGCTCTGGTTGATCTGGGGAGAGGGCTGCCCCTTGCTCTGGGGCAACCTGCATAACTT
Source organism: Glaucomys volans (assembly GCA_020662805.1). NCBI lineage: Eukaryota > Metazoa > Chordata > Mammalia > Rodentia > Sciuridae > Glaucomys > Glaucomys volans. The sequence continues at coordinate 160,924 of JAJEJO010001849.1, read as the reverse complement.
CCAAACTGCTTATTTAAAGATAGAAAAGTTCCTCTACTTGTTGGAGGTACTAGATCACATTGTTCAAACAGCTTAACTTCTGAATATGCTAAAAAGTGCCTTAGACACTTTTGGATGCCAGGCTTATACAAATAAATAAACTAGCACATGTGAATGAATTCATGTTGAATGAATATGTAAATCACATCTATATTGACTTCGGGAGAGTCATCTGTGCAGATTCATAAGGCTTTGCCATCTTTATGTGTTGTTAGTGACTCTAGAGAAGTGACATCTTTTAGCAATGCATGACAGGTAACTTAGAATCCAAAAGTGTTTTTTAAAAAAAAATTTAAATTTGATTTGTTCTAATTAGTTGTCCATGACAGTAGAATGCATTGATGCATTTTGATTGATCACACATAAATGGGTGTAATCTCTCATTTTTCTGACTGTACCTATTGCAGGATCACATCAGTCATGCAGTCATACATGCACATGAGGTCATAATGTCTGTTTCATTCAACTATTATTCCTTCTCCCACACCCCTTCCCCTCCCTTCACTCTCTTCTACCCAATCTAAAGTAATTCTGTTCTTCCCTATCCACCCCCATTGTGAATTAGCTTCCTCATATCAGTGGAAACATTCGGCCTCTGGATTTGGGGTTTGGCTTATTTCACTTAGCATGATATTCTCCAACTCCATCCATTTACAAGAAATACAAAAAGATTTTAAACATCTGGAGCTATGAGCTGAATTAGACTGTTGATGGTAATAGAAACAGGAAGTTCTGTGTTTTGATATGAACACCTCACAAGCACAGAAGGAACAGAGCTATCTGACAGCCATGTTCCAACAGCTCACATTGCAATGCAGACCCAGAGTGGAATGAGGCCACCAGAGGGAAAGCAGCATTAGTGGAAGAACCCTGCCTAAGCAGTTGAGGGAGGCTTTCCAGGTCACATGCACTTTATATTTCAGAAGAGATATGAATTCCAAAAGCAAGCGAAAACCTTGGTATCTGGTCAACATCTTATGGAAATGGAATACAATGCCCCAAAGACAGGGATTTCCTCATCTCCCCAATGCAGAATCACATGGAAACTCCTTGTTGCTCAGGGCTGGGGTGCAGGATTCCATTAGGGTTTGGGACAACCAATTGAAGCTTGCTGTTTACTCTCCTGGGCCTCCGATCATCAAGAACAGGGCAAGAGGAGCTGTGGGTGAGGGTGACTTTGGAGGTGGCTGCCGGGGTGGCTGCCGGGTGGTTGCCCAGGCAGAGGCTGTGAAGGCCCAAAGTAGTGTTTGCCCAGTAGTGTCAAAGCCTGCATGGGGTCACTCCCACCATCTTTACATGTCTATACTGTGGCCTACTAAGAGTCACTGTAGGCCCCAAACCTAGTGGGTCAAAGAAATAGCCATTTTCTCATGTCATAAATTGGTGGTACTCTGTGGCATTTGGCTGGAGGACTGTGGACGTCCAGAGGGTCTAAGAGAACCCTACTCTCCGCCTGTCTTGGACTGCTGCGGGCTGGGCTTCTCTGGGTCCCTCTCATGTGTCTCTGAGTGCCCACCCCCCCACCCGGTCTCTGCATTGGGTGGTCAGTTTCTCATGCAGCTGCTCAGGACTCCTAGCACCCCAAGGCAGGAGACGCGGGTTCAGGCTGGAATCCCCGTGGTATCTCCTCTGTTCTCTGTGTGCTCTTGCACACCTGAGCTGTGCGGATTCCAGGGGAGGGGACACAGGCCACTCCCAATGAGAGGAGCATTGAGGAATTGGTCTATCGTTATCACAGAGGTCGAAGAGAATGAACCAGAAACAGTTCATCGAGTTGCATGACGAAGAAACCCAGGCACGACTGAGAGACTGGTTTCAGGAAATTGTGAATTCAAAGTCACTTTTCAAGAAACTTTCATAGAAATAGAACTGGTAGAAGTAGACCCCCCCCACAGCACTCCTTTTTTTAGGAATAAAATGAGGTCATATTTTGTGTTCTTAAAGAATCATCAGAAATCAGAGAAGACATCTGTCAGGGAGGAGGTGGCTTGTGGAAGCCTTCAGTGAGACTCCTGTTTGGAGAGTGGCAGAGCACACCTCACACTGCCACGGCCACAGCTCAGCAAAGCCCCGCGGCCAAGGGACCACAGAAAAGAAAATCCCCGCTTAGATGAACACCTCAGTCGCTTGTGCTCCTTGCACACCTGCATCCAAGCACACTAGCAGTACTGGCGCCAGTCGGCTCAGTCCAACGTGTCTCAGTGGGACAGGGGCTTCTTCTGGGTCTGTGGTGAGCTGCCCCCTTGGTGGGACAGGACTTCTTGGGGATTTTCAGTGGGAAATGGGACTGTTGCTTCTGGGGAGAATCCATTCCGTCCATACAATCACAGCACTGAGCATGCGTCCATCTTGGCAGCAGCCTGCTCGGGCGGTGCTCTCCTGAACGTTGTCCTCACGCTGCGCACGCTGGCATTCATGAGAAAGGACTTTATTTTAGGAGCAACAAGTATTTCATCCTTACGCATTTTTGAAAAATCTTTGGTTTTCTTGGTGTAACATGGTAAATTATTTAGCGCTTGTCTAAAGCCAGGCATTAGAAGCAAGAAGCCCTGGAAGACAGCCAGGGGAAGCATCTTGGATCTGGAAGAACATCTGATTGACACGGAGATGTCTGCAACATCCCTTCTTTCTTTCACATCATCAAATCTGGAAGCTCTGGAAAGTGGCTGAAGGAAATATAATAGAACTTTCATTTTGTCATTACCTTTAAAAATTTCAACCGAAGTTGATCTCGAGGATTGTTTTCACTCCTCGCGTAACAGCTGTTAGGATGAAGAAGCTGCTGAGGTGCTGGAAGGGCGGCTGGGATTCCCATTGTGCAGATGGGTAAAGGCAGAGTCTGAGCCAAGCCTTGGCCCAGCACCAACCGAGCATTTGAACCCAGTGTGCTCGACTCCGGAAACTTCACTTGTTTCCTAAGTGTGTCTTTTTGTGGCAGGGGCTCTGGTTTCAGTGCTGGAGTCCTTCTGACGTTGTGTTGCAGCTCCCACTGGCCAGTGATGGCCTTCGCCCTCTCAGGCATCCAGACACAAGCTACGTAAAGGAAAGTGGCTTATTGGTATGGACGCACTGTCTGGCTTTGAAGGACTCACGCAGGAAAGACTCAGGGACCCACAAGGAAGTGGGTCCTAGCTGCTGCCCCCCTTCCTAATCCTGCAGGTGGGAACTCAGCAGTCCAAGGCTGAGATGCTCTTTGGGTGCACATCTGCTCCACTTCTGTGAGTGCTGTCACCTCATGGTTTCCTGGGTGCTTAACATGTGTCACTGCACCTCACCCCAGGAGATGGAGCAGGGTCACGTGGGGCGAGAGGTGTCACTGGGCTCCCGGCAATCTCAGGACTGTAAGGCGACCCAGACGGATGGTTCTGAGTTCCTGGTTAGATTATAAATAGTCCTGGAATAATGTCAGAGAGCCAGCAAAAAAATCAACATTTGTTGACTTGACCTCAGTAGAAAACATTGCTAATAAACGTAGCTTGAGTGGTAGCCTGGCCACTGTTCAATTCCTTGCATATCATAGACAGTGACCGCAGATGGCCCTTTCCCAGCTACCAGTTATTGAGAAAAGCCTTCACCTGATTTTGAAATAATAGCTAGCAACAGCTGCAATAATTTTTAATTATAGGAAGTACTTTTATTTACTTCATACCATTCAAAGTAAATGGATTTCATCAAAAGGTACACCACTAAGTAAGCTAACACTGTTACCCTCCAGGATGCTGGGTCCCTGGTTCTTCAATTCCACAGAACTGAAGGACAGGACACAGAGACAGCAAGCCAGCAGCAGGTTTACTGCACAAGCGACAGAGTCAGACTTCTCTGAAGATAAGGGGCCTGGAGCTGGGAATCTGGTGGGGGAGTCTGGCCTGCTCTTTGTGTCTCTGGACTTTCCTCCTTTCTTTACCTCCGCCCCTGTCCACACTCTCCTCACTAGTACTGGTTGGTGCCCTCTGTCCACACATCTGAGTGGGTTTTCCTGTTGGATCCCCCTCTTAGGAGCACGAGTATGGAGGTGTCTGTCTGACTGGGTCCCTGCTCGTGCCCACGGGCACTTTCCACAAGCAAGAAGCTGACCTCATTAGAAGGCCCTCTCCGGGCTCCTTTGTTCTGGCCCTGCCCAGCCCCTGCCTGGCCACCCTGCCCTGGCTGTTACGCCCATCTGCACCTCCCTCAATGCTTTAGGGAAATACTTTCAAGTCAGATGGTAAAAAGGGAATCATGACTTTCCTTTTTGCTCTATGGAAGAACTTGTGCAAGACTAAGGATTCCACCCAAAACAACAGGGCACCCCCAAAATTACATAAAACAGAACAAGATAAATGTCAGCCTTTTGTTTTCAGTCTTCGGGATGTTACCCATTCAGATGCTGAAAGGCATCTCACCCTTGCTTTAATTTGCATTTTCCTGCTCTCACACGCATTGAGCACTGTTTAAGACGGATATTTGTGATTTGTTCATCTTAGGTGGTTTACACAGGTCTTGTGCTGATTTTTAGGAATTTGGGGTGCTTGTTTTCTTATTGGAGAGTTTGAATACAAGTCTTTCAACAGGTGTTTTGTAAATTTTTCTCCCCATCTGTGACTTATCTACATTTCCTGAGTATCTTTGGCAGAGTAGAAGTTTTTAATTTTAATGTTTGTATAGTTCTGAGAGCTCCCCCCACCCCTTATTCAGCACTTCCCCTGTCTAGGTTTCAATTATCTGCAGTCAACTGGGGTCTGAAACTGTTAATAATGGGAATTGCAGAAATTAACACTTGCTCGGTTTTAAATCCCGCGACACCGAGTGTGCGGTACAATCCCGCGCCTCCCCTCGCCTGCCCAGGACTGCGCCGCAGCCGTCCCGCTCTCCACTGGCCACCTGGCAGGGCCTGCCGCCCAGCGCCACGCTGCAGCACCCATTGCTCGTGTTCCAGTTCCTCCATCTGCTGAGTCCTGGCCCCAGAGAGCGAGGGCAGTGCTGCCCGCCGCCCAGGACGCGCACGCCCGAGGCAGATCAGCTTTGGTCCTGAACGGCGGGTCTGCCCTTCTGAGCCCCGCGCAACTTGTGTGTGTCCACCGACCGGAACTGTCCGAGGGGCCCGGATGTGACCCCTGCAGATGGAGGTGGGTATCGACTGCCTTCGTGGGCTGTGCTTTAGTTACTGTAACCAAAACTCTTTATGGAAACCAAGGACACCTAGATCCGCTCCTGTTTTGTCCAGAGATTTCACCATTGTATATTTTACGTTTAGATCTATTGCCAGTTTTGACTAATACGTATGAAAGGTGCAGGGCCTATGTCTAGATTCTTTTCCCCCCCGGCATACACATACGCAGTTATTCCAAGCCCTCTGTTAGAAAGGTGGCCCTTCCCATTGCATCCTCTGTGCTCCTGGTCGAAGAGCAGCTGACTGTGTTTGAGGGTCTGATTCTGGAGTCTGTTCCACCCCACTGATCTGCTGTGTGTCCCTTCGCCAGCACCTTGCCACTCCCATTCCAGTCACTCTAGAGCAACTCTCAAAGTTAGGTATGTCGATTCTCCATGTTGGTAGAGCGCCACTTGGCCTGGGTCCTTTGTCTCTCCAAAGAGAGTTGATTCTCCAAACTTGATATCCACAAGTTGTTGATATCCACAAGAGTCTGATTGGATTTTGTTTGGGATTTCATTGAACCTATATATCACTTCAAGAAGAGCTGACATCTTAATGTTGAGTCTTCCTATCCTTGAACTTGGAGTAGTTCCCCATTTATTTAAATCTTTGATTTCTTCCATCAGTTTTATTGTTATCTTTATATAGATCCTATGAATGTTATGACAGATTTATACTTAAGTATTTCATTTTTTGTGCTAATGTAAATGATATTGTGTTCTTTGCTGAGCTGGAGATGTAGTTCAGAGGTGGAGTGGTTGCATAGAATACTCCAGGCCCTGGGTTTGACCCCCAGGCACTGCAAAAGACAAAACAAACACAAACTGAGACTCACTGCTGGTGGATAGGAAGTGTTCACTTTCATTCTTCAATCTGGCTGTAATGCTTAAGTAATTTAGCAATGAACAGTCGGGTTCAGGAGTTGATTTTTGTTCGTTTGTTTGTTTTTCATTGTAGTTATTGAGGATTTTCTACATGGAAATCATGTTATTGCAAGCAAAGATATTTTGGTTCTTTCTTCCCTCCCCGTGTGCCTTCTCTTGTTTATCTTTTCACATGAACCAGGGCTACAGTATGGCGTTGAGTAAGAGGGCAGAGGATCCTCGCCTTGCCCCTGCTCCAGTCGGTCTCTTACCTCTGAGTACAACATTCTCTGCAGGTTTTGGTAGACTTATTACCATGCTGGAGAACTTTCCTCTGTTCCTAAACTACTGAGGGTTTTTATTGTGACTGGGAGGGGGATTCTGCAAATGCTTTTCTGCCCTGATATGATCAAATGGTTTTTCTTTCTCAGCCTGTTGGTGCCATGGATGCTGTTCGCTGATTTTCAGTGGACGCACTAGACTTGCACACCTGTGATGAACCCCCTTCCCCTGGTGTTCAATTACTTCTGAGGACTGTGAGGATTGATCTGCTCATGTTTTCTTCAGGGCTTCTGCATCCATGCTTGTGATGACATCGCCTGTCACTTTCCTTTCTTGGCACATCTTTAGTTTTCGTAAAGGCTACACTGACTTCATAGGAGGCACTAGCAAGTCCTCAGCCTCTGGGTCCTGGCGGGAGTGGCAGTCACTGGAGAATCTCTTTCTTAAGTGTTTGGCAGAAGTCATCAGTGAGATCATTTGGGCCTGGTGCTATTATGGTTTAGGTATGTGGTGTCCCCCAAAAGCTCATGTGTGACACAATACAAGAATGTCCAGAGGTGAAATGATTAGATTATGAGAGGTATAACCTAACTGGTGGATTGATCCACTGATATGGATTCACTGGGTGGTAACTGTAGGCAGGTAGGGTGTGGCTGGAGGAAAGGGGTCACTGAGGGAGTGCCTTTGGGGTTTGTGTTTTGTCCCTAGTGAAGAGGGCTCTCTGCTCCCAGTGCCAAGTTCTGATGCTTTCTTCTCCACACGCTTCTGCCATGATGTTCTGCCTCACCTCCGTCCCTGAGGAATGGAGTTGGCTGTCTTTGGACTGAGACTTCTGAAACTGTGAGCCCCAAATAAAGTTTTCCTCCTTTTAAATTGTTGTCGATTCTTTTGGTCAGAGCAGCGAAAGAGCCAAAGAAAACAGGTGTTTTTTTTTTTTTTTTTTTTTGAGGAGGTTATTGATTATTGAATTGATTTGTTCAACAGATGGAGGCCTCTTCAGATCATCTCTTTTTCCTGGAATGAGCTCTGGTGGTTTGTGTCTTTCGGGGAACCAGTCCATGTGGTCTAAGTTATCACAGTTCTAGGCACAGAGATATTCAGGTTCTTCTATTATCCTTTTTTTTAAATCATCTGTGAGGATCAGTGGTGATTTCTAATCTTTAATTTCCAATATTTGTTATTTGTGTCCCTCTTTGTCTTGACTGTTCTTACTTGGAGTTGAACAGTTTTGTTAATTCTTTGGAAATAATCTCGACCCTTTATTAACTTTCCCTTTTTAATTTCAGTGATTTTAGTTCACTGATTTATTATTTGTGTCCTTCAATTTTGGGTCTTTCTAGATTTTTAAGATGAAAACTTTAATAATTAAGTTACATTTTTCTAATATAGGCATTTGAAGCTAAGTGTGTCTCTTTAAGACATGCTTTAGTTTTGTCCCACAAATTTTAATATTCATTTTTTCATTATTTAGTTTAAAAAACATTTTAAACTTTCCTATGAATTTTACTTTGTTCCACAGGTCAGATTAGAATTTCACTTATTATTTTTTGTCATTTGGGGGATTTTATAGATTTCTCATTCTTACTAATCTATGGCTTGATTTTGTTTTGGTCAGAAATTATATCTTGTAAGATTTAAGATTGTGAAACTTGTTAGACATTAGTTGGCTCAGTTTGTTCTTCATGCATTTGTACTTGTGAAGAACGTTCACCCTGCAGGTGGCTCTCTGTCTGTGTCCACTAGGTCAAATTGACTGATGATGTTTAGATTTTCTATATTCTCTCCAAGTATTTTATATTGACCTTTCAACTACACAGAGAGAAAGAAAGAAAATAAAATCCTGGGCTGTTTTAGTCAGTTTTTTTCACTGCTGTGACCAGAAGCCCTGACAAGAATAATTAGAGGGGGCAAAGCTTATTTGGGGTTCATGGTTTCAGAGGTCTTAGTGCATGGACAGCTGACTCCATTTCTTGGGGGACGAGGTGAGGCAGAACATCCCCATGGAAAGGCGTGGTGGAGCAAAGTTGGTCAGGACATGGCACCAGGAAGCAGAGAGAGCTCCACTCAGCAAGGACAAAATATAAACCCCAAAGGCACGCCCCTGATGACCCACCTCCTCCGGCCTCACCCATCTGCCTAGAGTTTCCTTTCACTTAATCCCTATCAGCGAATTAATGTGCTGATTACGTTAAGGCTCTCATAACCCAATCATTTCACCTCTGAACTTTCGTGCATTATCTGACCCATGAGCTTGTGGGCAACACCTCATATCTAAACCATAACACTGGCCATTATAGTGGGTATTTTATTTTTTCTTTTAGTTCTTCAATTGTTGCTCCGTTACTTTGGATTCGCTCTTTATGTATAATATCATGTATTTGCAAACCATATGTGACAAAGGACTAGCATCTAGAGTGTTTACAGAACACTCAGAACTCATTGTAAAAGCAGAGCAGCCTGCTTATAAACTGGTGTGTGGTGCGTCCCTAATGCAATAAGACTGGTGTCCTTCTGAAAAGGGAAAATTGGACACAGCCACGCACAGGGAGAGCGCCAAGTGAAGACGGAGGCAGAGGTAGGCTGACGCATCCACAAGCCGAAATGCCTCAGACTGCTGCCAACCACAGGAAGTAGGTGATGGGCCTGGAGCAGATTCCACCCCAGACTCATCTGTTGACACCCTGACCTCAGACTTCTGGCCTCTAGATATGAGACCATAATTTTCCGTTGTGGTTTGTGTAGCAAACTAATACATATGAAAACATAAATTCATTATTTTTTTCTGCAAACATGAGATGTCTAACACCACAAAGTTAACCATGAGCACATTGACATAAAATGACACAAAAATATTTTAAAAGATATCTGTAAATAAAGAAGATAAAGCATATCTCAAACCAAACAAACCATGCAGCTAAGAAGCAAACAGAAAATACCCGGCATGATAATCTTTATATTGAAGGTAAAAAGCACACAGTATAAATTAGAATAAACATTTGGATTATTTAGTTTACAAAGAGCATAATTTATATAATGACGTATAGTCATGAACATGTATCAGTGCCATCCCATCAGAACATGGCAGGGAGGAAAATGCGTAGGGTCAGGCTTCTTGTGCAGACTTTGGAGAGGAAACCGTAATGCGCACTCGTGGCAGGTCACATGGCAGAGTAAAGGAAGACACGACTTAAGCCACAGTGAAACACATGGGGTTAATGTAGACGTGCAGAAATGTCCCTCTGTTCTGACCGTGCGAGGTAGTCACAGCCACGACCACATGTCTCGTGAAAAGGAGCCTCAACAAATTCCCAGGTCCTGAGACGGTGCAGGCTGGAGGTTCCATGCTCTCTCCCTGTGGTAATTGCCTGGGAATCCCTGCCCAGAACCATCGCAGCCACCATTGCTTCACTTGGGGGCCAGCTTGTACGTGCTGGACACGTACCAGGCTGCAGACTGCTCTGGGCAGAGGACACGCGGCAAACTGGACGGAGACCACTCCTGCCTTCAGGGCGCTTCCTCTGAAGGCTGGAGGCCAGGAGGGAAGTGGGTAGGTAGGATGATGTGGACTGACTGGCACCTTGGAAACACTTCCTGAACTGGCCTGTGGGCCAGAAGGAGAGTTCTGGTGGAGAGGGTGGGTTCAGAGCTGGGGCCGCAGCTGAGCATCAGCCCATGGGTGAGTGTGCAGTCCAGGAAGGACTGAGAACTCAGAGACAATAGAGGCTGCCTGGAGGAGGTCAGGATGAGCCTCGCGGCTGCCCGACCTGTCAGCCCCATAGCTGAGGAAGAGTCAGGAGGAGAAGACCGAGCAGCGTAGTCTCCTGGCCTCAGGGAGCCTAACAGAAAGAAGAGAAGGGTCAGAAGTCAAGGGAGCCATGGGAGGAATATGGCCACAGGGTCCTGTTTCCTGGGAAGTCTGGGAAGAGCACTCCAGCAGATTCTAAGGACAGAACTCTCACCAGAACCTCAGAGGAATACCAGGAGTTCTAGGGCAAGTTCTAGGGCAAGGACTGAGGAACAAGGACTTCTGTAAATCTCCCTAGGGAATTTTGAAGTTAAACATTTGGTAGAAGTAGAAATTGATTACTCAGCCATAAAGAAGAATAAAATTATGGCATTTGCAGGCAAATGGATGATGTTGGAGACTGTTATGCTAAATGAGATTAGCCAATCCCCAAAATCCAAAGGTCGAATGATCTCTCTGATAAGTGAATGATGATGCATAATGCGGGGTGGGAGGGAGGCAAGAATGGAGGAAGGATGGATAGCATCGAGGGAAGGGAGGGGTGGGGTCGGGGTGGGGGGTAAGAATAATAACAGAATGGGACAGACATCATTGCCCTGTGTACATATATGAATGCACAGAAGGTGTGACTCTACTTTGTGTACAACCAGAGAAACAATAGCTATACTCCATTTGTGTACAATGAATCAAAATTAAATAAATTTGAAAAAAAAGAAAGTGATTGTTAAAATAATGTATTTATGTGAGATAGATGCTCCTGTATCCAGGCAGTTAAAAGATGGGCTATTGGAAACATAACTGTGAAAATGACATGGAGAAGAATTACCAAAGCCACTGGCATTCAGAATAAAGTTAATATTTTATCTTTTTTTTTTTTTTTTTGGAACCAGGGATTGAACTCAGGGACACTTGGCCACTGAGCCACATCCCCAGCCCTATTTTGTATTTTCTTTAGAGACAGCAATTCACTGAGTTGCTTAGTGCCTTGCCCTTGCTGAGGCTGGCATTCAACTTGGGATCCTCCTGCCTCAGCCTCCTGAGCCTCTGGGATTACAGGCATGCACCACTGAGCCCAGCAATATTTTATCTTTTTTCGGATTATTTTCTTTTTAAAAAAGAGGAGGATTGATATAAATCAGCCAAGATTTTATTTCAGGCATTCAGAAAAAACCAAAAACAACTAAAAAAGAAAAAGAGAATAAAAGCCAACCCTCGATGGGAGCAATGTACTTGAGAGCTGGGCCTTGGGACTGACCATGGAGAACGCAAAAGCTCAGGCTGTCCCAGTGCAGCCGCCATGAAGTCATGAGAAATGATGAAAGGAGAAGCAGCAGCTGTTCCGGAGCTCTAAAAGCGCTGTCCGAAAACCTCACAAGCAACAGTTTTCTAGCAAACTGGGACATCTTATGAAAAAGGAAAGGAACATAAAATTCACAAAATGACTGCAAAAGGAGAGAAAAACTCAAACAGAAAATGTTCACAAATGATAGAAGTCCCAGGCTTGGTGGTTTCGAACTTTGAAGAAACCCGCGAATCTCACAGTCCAGTAGTTCCAGAGCATAGAGGAAGAGGTGATCTTACTCAAAGACTTAGAGTAAACACCTGGAATAGGGGGTGCTCCGGGGTGTCCTACCCACACTACCATGCAGTGACACCTTCCATGGCTTCCTGCACATGCATTGCCCAAAGTGGCCCAGGGAATGTGCCAGGAGTGTGGCTGGCATTAGCACCTTCAGCCATCACAGAAAGTCTGTAAGGACATGTAACCAACTCGTTCATACATGAGGAAACCAAGGTCTGGGAAGCATAAAGAGGTCCTTGCAGATGTTTGGCTGCTAACAAAATGGGCCTGCCCTTCCTCTTCCCTTCCGCCATCTTGAGGTTGCATCCCATCCTTCAGTCCTGCAAGGATGTCTAAACCAGGCAAACCCTCAGCACTCAGAAACCCCCATGGGGGTCCAGGCACACTGCAGTGGGGGTTCAGGCTGCCACTGCTCCTCTGCACAAGCCCAGCTGGGGCAGCGGGGCGCCTGCCCCATGGGGATCCAGTTACACAACTGGTATGTGTTTCCATTCGTGCTTGATGCACATGTGATGTCATCCGTTCCAGAATCTTCTATGGTCAGATGATGTCCCAGAGGTTGAAATCCTAACCCTGACACCTGTGAATGTGACTCTATGTGGAAATTGGGTCTTCATAGATGTGATCAAGTTGAAATAATGTCATCAGAGTGGGTCTAATCCAACATGACCCCACCCCATGACCTCGTTTAACCTTCATGCCTCTCTGAAGGTCCTTTACCACACACACTGGGGGTTAAAGCTTCAACACATGACTTAGAGATGCGGTTCAGTCCCTATCAGATTATTTTATATGTATTAGTTATTATTATTATTTTGCTGAAAAGTGAACCAAATCTCAGTGCCTTTCAACAGCAGTCATTTCTTGACAATTCCGTGGGTTGGTCATTTGGGCTGTGCTCAGGGTGATTCATCTCGTCCCTTCTGACTGACTCATGCATTTGAAGTGGCTTGCAGAGCAGCCTGAGCAGTTGGAGCAGGGGGTCTTATCTGCAAGGGTTGGTCTCTGTCCCCTGGGTTCTCGCAGCTTCCTGCAGGCTGGTGGGGGCTTGCGTGCCTCTCAGGTGGACAAGCACCACCCCGCCTGGAGCCACTGCCCCAGGGTGATTGTCAGAGCCCAGCAAGAGCCAGCAGAGATTCAAGGAGTGGGACAAATAGCCCCCAGCCCTCTATGAGGAACAGCAGAGTAGGGAAGGGTATCCTTTGTTCGCGCCATGAATAGCCTCCTACAACCAAGCAATTGTGACCAAATCCAAACAGTTATTTTATTTGAATATGATTTTTGATCTTAAAAATCATCTTAAATAATTGAAATCAATATAGTTAGAATTTTTTGAAGAGTAATGAGGAAGTCATGCTGATCAGATATTAAAATTTATGAAAATTATTAAAATGGTGTGGTGTCAGAATTAGAGGATAGCTATCAGAAGAGAACACGATGCTGAGATAAGGTACAATTTATATAAAAATCTAAGCTCTTTTAAAGATAATAAGCTGTCTCCACGGGGAAGGGATGGGTTCCACAATACCGTTGAGAAATTTGCTTTAGTGTCAAGCACCTTAGATCTTCACCAAATGCTATATAATGAATTCCAGATACTTTTAACAAGTAATAGGTAAATAAAACTAAGGGACCACTAAGAGGAAGTACAATCATTCATGTGGAAGACGTTTTCTAAACCTAAAAGCAATGGAATGAACACAAAAGTGAGTAGGTTTGACTACCGAAAAATGTTAAAAACCTGTGCATGTGCTATGTCACCACTGAGTGACAGAGCTTGACGTATTTAATATGAGCACAGGGGAGGTGTTCATACTCTACCAAGAAGTCACACGATGGGTCAGAAAAACCATTGAAGCCCTAGATGCGTGGATGCGGCACATGGAAGCACAGAAAATCCCCACACAGCTACTCTCAGACACATGGGAAAGTCCAAGCATAATAGCAATCTAATGAAGTTTTATAATTTTTTCCAAAAATGATAACACACTGCTTACTGGTAACTATCTGCTAAATTGTTTGCAAATATTGCTGCCAGGGAGAAACGATGTTTCCATTCTAATGGAAAACAATTTGGCAGGTGTCAATATTCTTTGATGCAGGATCCTTTGACCTAACCTTCCTAAGAAAATTACTACAAAATACTGGACTGTCTACTGGGTCCCGAGCTCCTCAGGACAGGATACAGTGAAACTCCTGGAGTGGCCCCAGGGGCAGGAGAATGGCTGGAAGCCCAGCCCCGGGTGATGTCTGCCAGGCCTCTGTTAGAACAGAATAGACCCCGGGAACAGAAGCCCCCTGCTGTGTGGGAGGCGGTGGGCTCGTCCCTCCTGCTCTCCCTGCCTCTGGGGGCACCCCCACCACCAGGGACAGCTCAGACTGTGAGCAGGTGATCTTCAGGGTGGAGCCCCAGGGTCTGTGTGTGTGGACGGCTCCTGCCAGGCAGGCTGGGGTAGGGAGGGACGTCCGGCCCTGGGACTCCCACACACCGTCTCGCAGGGGAGCCCGTCTCTGCCCCACCCGCGCTGGTTACTGGTGAGTTATTAGCACTAGATGCTTAAGATTGTTTCACCAAATTGCAGCCATGCAGGCATCATTCTGAGACCTGCAGGAAAATGCCACTTGGTGTCCCGCCCGTCACTGCAGCGCTTGGGGGTCTCTGTGATGTGCCTGGCTGCACGGGGCCTGTTGATTCAGCACCATTCTTTGCAGTCCACCTTTGATCTGCTGAAAGGTGACTACAAAGCCCACGGCCAAGGTAGCAGCGCAGGGCCAGCCTCACAATGCGCCTCTGAGAAAGGATGGGTCCCTGGGGCCCCTCGCTGAGCGTGTAGTGGCTAATTGGGCCTGTTAGGGTCAGCAATTAGCTGGGAGCTATTCAGAACTTCTGACAGGGCCGCCTTTATCTGTAAACCAGCTCCGCACTGGACAATAACGCCGCAGCAGGCCCGGAGACAGCCCGTGGCCCGAGGCAGGCCCAGCACGTCAGGTAGACAGGCTTCCCAGGCTGCGGAATTATGATGTCATCCCTGCAAGTCAAACCCCGCCCCTGCCTGCGCAGGGCCACAGGCAACTCAGCAGTCAGAGAAACTGCATTTCCCCTAGTCTCGGTGATGAAGTTGTCTTTGTTTTTTTAAAAAAAACTGAAAATTGCATATTCGAATAATTTAAAGGTTATATTTGCCTTTCAAACTGAAAATTTTTTCACTTCAAAAATGATTTACTTTATGTTCGGTAGAGAGGAGGGAGGGGAGGGGAAGGGGTGTGGGGTAGGAAGGAGAGCAGAGTGGAACACATTACTACCTCGTGCACATGGATGACTGCATGACCATGTGATCCTGCAACATGTGCAATCAGGAAAATGAGAGATTGCACTCCATTTATGTATGATCTATCAAAATGTGTAAATGCATCCTACTGTCATGTGTGACTAGAACAAATAAAAACATTTCAAAAAATGATCTACTAGTGTCCTTTTCAATGTAGGTAAGAGCAAAGTTTGGAAAATAGAACTTTCCTCTCTGGGCAGTCTAAACACCGTGCGCCTGCTTTCGAGAGCCAGGAGGGAACGTGGCATCTTTGTTATGTCCTTCACCCCTTCGGTCTCTCCTGTTTGCACCTGTAGTCCAGGAAAGGACACCGTCGTCCTTGTCAAAATAGTCCCTATTCCCCTAAGAAAGTGGCCCTTATGTCAGCGTCGCTCCTTGTGCTTCACTTTGAGCTGTCGTGTGTTCACTGGTTTTTGGTGGGTGGAGGATCGGCTCACCACAGCCCACCGAGCAAGCTGGCCAAAAGCCTTGCCTGTCCCCCAGAGCCTTGGGATCTATGGAGGACACAGCCCCACTGGCCCTGCTGCCTCTGCCCAGGGACTCTTTCCAGCCTCTCTCCATCCCTCCCTGAGAGGCACCAACTTATGTTGCAAACAGAGAGGCCCCGAGACAGGTCTGTGGATGACAGCTCTGTAATTTTAGCATTATTTTACTACAATGTAAGTGCCTTATGTATTTATGCAGCTTCATTTTACATCTGCTTTTTAGGATAATTGATTTGTACTTGTCTCTGCAGATTTCAGCAATTTGCTTCTCTTTTCCTCTTTTCTATTTTTTTCCCTATGTCTTCCTCCCAGCTGTTCTCCATCAGAGGTGGAAGAATGGAAAGTGCTCCCGTAGTGCCTGGGGCTCCCTGTGGCCTGACCTGCCAGGGAGCCCTGTCCTGCCTGCCCTGCCCTGCGGCTGGGTGTGCAGTGCACTGGAGACCGGGAGCTGGGGCCGCCTGGGGTTGCCATGGCCCCTGCTCAGCTGTGAGCTAAGCTACCTCCCCACTCAGGTTTAGGGACCCCTTCAAGAACTCCCAAGGGATGAGTTCACTCAGGTTTAGGGACCCCTTGGAGAACCCCCAAGGGATGAGTTCTGTAATGACAGTCCTTCCAGGGGGATGGTCTGGCAGGGAAGGGAACAGAGTTAGTGGATGCTTTTACCTGATAAAAACCATTTCTATGTGTCTTGGTTCCAATTTTCACCAAGAATCTAGCATTTCCCATCCTGCAACAAGTTCACAGCTCTTTCCCCCTTTCTCTCTCCCTTTCTGTTGAGACATTTCTGCACCATCCAGCTGACAGTTGAAAGGTGGCCCCTCCTGCAGGGGTGTCAGTTGTGGGCCAGCCTGGCAGCGAGAGCAGAGAGGGAACGGCCAGGGGGAAAATCAAGCATTTTATGATTGTGACCAGCCCGGCTGAAACTGTGTGTCATGTGTCAGAAACCCCGCGGCCGGGCGGATCTCTGCGGATGTAGCTTCGCCTCTCCTGACATCCAAAGCCTCGCAGGGCGCCAGCCCGCACCCGAAGCTCTCCCGGCTGACATGCGACCAGGCAGCTCCGGGAGGGGGGCCCGTGCTCCCAGAGCCGACTCCAGCAACTCCCAGGAGCGGGCGAGTGGCAGACAGGCAGGTCCACCAGGAGGCACTTCCAAAGGGCTCGACGGTGAGACGCAGTCAGCGCGCACTGACAGCCAGCGCCCCGCTCCTTGTTTACTGAGCTTCTCAGACTCCAGGAAGATTCTCTCAAGGCGCCTGTGTGGCGTCTCACAAGGAGCAGGGCTGCCAGACTCTCCATGTCATTTCTAAAGGGTGTGGAAGGTGAAAGGAAGGGACAGGAGGAAAAGACGAGGTACAGAGAAGGAACCCGTGAAGACTCAGCCCGGTGCTCCGCAGCTTCAGTCTGAGACTGACGATCATGGAGACGCGGTTCTGTGCGCGGTTCTCACAACTGCGGAGTAAGGCAGGTGACCTGCTCTCCGTAGGGGAGTTAATTAGCTTCTCTATATCCATTTAGCTTCTATTTTTTTTTTAATTAGAACTTTGGTAAATATGGGTTGTTTAAAAGAACCAAGACAGTTTCACCTGTATTTGTAGAATAGAAATGTTTAAAAGCATAAGCATTTTTATTAGTAAAATCGATCAAAAGAGCTGGGGAAGAAGTTTCCACACTTGACAGAGTTGCATTTGACTATTCAGAGCACAGGAGGGGACAGGGCTGGGCACCTGGGGCCTGAGCAGAGCAGCAGGGAGGGAGGATGAGATGCACAGCCTCTGAGATGACCAGGTGCAAGACTGTGTGAGGCACGTGCCCAGGACTCTGTTCCAGGAGCTGAGCTGACCTTGCTCTGGAGTCCTGTTTCCAAGGGTCCTGAAAGATGCTGGGGAGAAGCAGCTCCACTGGTCAGCAGGGAAAATTTGGTCCATGGTGAGAAGCCTCTTGAAGCAGGGCAGCCACGCCCAGGGACAGTAGCATGTTTTCTCTTTGAAGTCATCACTTTTGGACTTGATCAGTTCTGGCAATTCTTACCCTAGTGGTAGTGGAACTCTGTTCCCCCTTGTTATACTTAAGATAAAAATTGTGTGTGATATATAGGTATGTACATATCTGCATCTGTATGTACATCTGAATGTGTGCCTGTGTGCATATATTCTCATTTGATCTGAATTAAAATTAATTTTATTGTAAAAAATTTCAACACTAAAAATTTGTTTTTACAAAACCAATTTTAAAAAAGATGAGATTTGGTAAATAAAAGGTTTTCAGTTGCTTTATATTTTCATTCCCAGGGCCTTGGTCTTAGAAGCTCCTAGTGTACAAAGGAGGCTAATTACAAACCTTGCAACCAAATGTTCACCCTCCTTTATCCTTGATTCCTTTGCTCTCATACCCAAGCCCCTACTTACTCTGAATCTTCCCTCGGCTTTCAGTCTTAGTCTGTCTCTCTTTTCTGGATTTACAATGACCTACTTAATCTTTCTATTGTTCACCATGGTAGAGGGTTTCCAGGAGGCAGAAACCACCTTTGTCACCTGCAGGATTACCTACGGCCCTCTGCCAGGGCAAGAGCCCAAGGGTGACCTAGGGCTGCAGTGCTGGGCCTCAGCTGCAGTGCAGCCCACTGGCAGGAGGTCTGCTCCCGAGGTTTGGCAAGTCCCTGGCACACTCTGCCCTTGCATCTCAGAATGCTCTTTCCATTTTCACCCACTTAGGGTGACCTACATGATTTTTATTGCCATTGCTTTAATTCATAGATAAATGGTGTCTTTAAAAATGTTCTGTCATCCCATAGAGAAATATGGTCTTGAATGTTTGGATTTAGTCAAGATCCTATGTATTTCAAGATGTTTAAATGTCTTCAAAGTTTTTTAAATTGTCTGTTTCATTTCTTGGTATCATGTGATTGACTGAAATGGAACAGGGATCTTTTTTCAATTATTCTCTACTTCTAGGATTTTGGAGCTGTAAAGGATGACACACTTTGCATGGGTTTATTTTGTAATTTGCCTCCTTATTGGACCCCCTCACTGGCTATGAGCCCCTCCTTTCCTCCTTATTTTTAGTTGATACTTTGGATTTTATTTATTAAATATTTAGTAAGTAACTATCTCAATCCATAGATGCTTATATTAATCCTCATATCAATTTTATAATTTTATTTCATCGGATCCCCTAGCTGTATCTCATGTTTCATTGTGTTAAGCCAACAATGTGATTTCTGTGCCACTGCCAATCCACAGACCTCCTTGGGAACACCCATCCGCTGTGGTTATGCTCCTGCTGTCCAGGAAGCAGCTTTCAATCTTGATTCAGCTCAAGTCTCTGGAAGAGAATATCCCTGGCATCAGGGCTGGTGCAGGTTTCTGTCTGTCTGTATTTTCGCTCCTATGCGTGTGGTTCACCTCTAGATAGAAGGTCAGTTCCTTGAGAACAGGGCACCCACGGCCCCCTCCAGTGCCCTGTGCTGGGGAGTGACCCAGGCTCAGGAACCCCATCCACTTCAATATGCTGCCCCCACTTTAAAAGGGTGAGAATTTCCTATTCTTGCAAGTAGAAAATAAATCTGAAGTTAAAGGCAGTTTTAAAATTATTTCTGCGGTAATCATTTCAGTTTTACTCTTTGAAGATTTTCTTATTGTTTGTAAGTCAACTTTAGAAATTTTCTTCTAAAGAATAATTCATTTTATAAGAGCATCACCACTATTAATGTAAAAATATAAAAATCATTCTTAATGATTTGAAATATTTATCTATAGTAATTCCTTTTAAAATAGTAATTTTCTGTATTTATGGGAATTAATTGCTTAATATCTTGATTATTTCTGTCAAATATTTGTCTAAGCATTTGGATATTATGAGAAATTGAATGTATCATAAAAAGTACAAGTTCTTTTTTTCTTAGTGTCTGACACATTGATCTCTGTTTTTTTCTTTATTTTCTTTCTCTTGGTTTCCCTATTCTCACTTGAAAACCTACTGAGTTAAACATTTAAATAATTTATTCTCAGATTTTCATGCTTAAAAATTAGTGCAATATACCCATAGATTTCCCTGTGACTCTATCTTTGAAAACCTGGCACAAACTTTTTGTATCATTAGTTTTCAATGTCCTATAATTATTCTATTTCTTCTTAATTTGGGTTGTTTAGTTCTTTATTAATCAGAAGACTGAGACTTGTTAAAGCTTTATTATTTTTTTCTGAGATTATTGCCTTCTAACCAGAGAATGGGGTATAGTTTGGAGCATTTTTAAATCTCTCAAACAGATTTCAAAATGGACCCATGGCATGTCCACTCCAGGTGCTGTGGACAGTTTTCGTATTCCTCTATTTCACAACAGAAAAGCCCGACGCTGTACATGTAACAGCCAGGAAAGTTCTGCAGTGAGGTCAGAGGAGTCAGGGACCTTGGGCCCCCGGGATGGTGCTTGGTGCACTGTGAGTTTCTTTTTGCCTCTTTCCAGACACAGCTGAAGGAGCCAGTGACCAGAAGCTCGACTGCATACACAACAAGGCTGAGGGAGGCCCACCTCAACCGACCAGGACAGCAGGAAGCTCTCAGGTGTCCCTGTTCCGCACCAGCCAAGTACACAGAAAACCACCACCCTTGCCAGCAGCGGCCGAGTGGTCACCTGACCCCCACCTCACTGGGCGGTATCGAGATCCCCAGGCCCCTCTGCAGGGTAGAGGTTCCTCTCTCCATCAGCCAGGGTGCTGTCAGCCCCTGTCAGAGAAAAGGCTGAAAACCCCTAAAATAGATGGCTCAGATAAGATTGGAGGCCTTTAGCATGAAGTTACTAGCGCCTGTGCTTCAATAAGCAAAGCAGTAGCTCACTTCACCAAGAGCCAGGAGACCCTTGGTTTGAATGAGGAAAGGTCACCCACGTGCACTAAGAGTGAGGTGACAACGTGTTCATTATCTGACAAGAATCCTGAAGCAGCGCCTCAAAAATTCTTCAAGGAGCATTACAGACATGCATATGCGGATGGAAACAGAGACCGCTCAGCAAATACACAGCGTCTCAACCCGAAAGCAGAAGGCGGAAACAGGAAGCACCGCCAAACCTTAGAAATGGAAAATGTACTGATCAAAACAAAAAATGGATAGGTTCAAAGGCGGAGGGATGATTCAGAAGGAAGAATCCGTGAATTTGGCAGAATAGAAATTACCGAGTCTGTACAACAAAGGCAAGATAACTGAAGAAAAGGAACCTAAACACCTTATAGGACTAAAGCAAAAGATCTACCATCTGTGCCGTCCACACCCTGGAAGGAGAGAAGAAAGAGGGAGGGTCTGGAAAATCACTGGGTCCAAGAAATAATGGCTAAAATCTTACCATCTGACGAAACGGGTAAACTTAGATTCAAGAAGCTGCAGAAACCTCAGCAATGTAAATGCAGATAAACCCACAAGAAAACACCACACAGTCGCACTTGGGAAGATTCAAGGGCAAAGAAGAGATCTCAGAATTAGAGACACGGAAACCACGCTGACTTGCAGCTTATGTGAGGAATCTCTTGGAGGGATCGGGAGAACAGAGGGAAGTGGCAGTTTTTGCAGGGTTGTGAGGAAAGAACCCAGAATCCTATTCTCAAGAAAAAGATTTTCAATAATGATGGAGGAATTGAGACATTTTCAGATGAAGGAAACTCAGAACTTGTTCCCAGCGATCCTGCCCTAGTACAGCTGAAGGAATTTCTCTGAGAAAAGTAAATGAGGAAGGAGAAAAAATGGAATATCTGGAATGAAAAAAGAAGTTCACAGTCGAGAGCAAAATTGTAAGTCAGTACACAAGATTGTTTCTCCTCTTGAGTTCTCCAACTCACGTGTGACTCTCAGAGCAAAAGCTGTAGCACTGTCTAATGCCATTCCGAGTGAGAGCAGAGGAAATGTTTGCTACATGGTAATGGGGAAGAGGACTCTCCCGCAGTCTCAGTGGGAAGTGTCGACCTCAGCAGGTGATGAGCGTACAGAACGCAGCATCCGGAGCAGCCACTGAAAATCTATGCAAAGCCCTGCTTAAAACTATTATAGACACATCAAAATAAAAGTCTAAAAAAATCCAGATGACCCATAGGGAAAGGAAAACAGAAACCCCAAACAGAGGGAATGAATTGCAGATAAAAAACAAAGCGACAGACTGCAGCCCTATTCTCTTAATTATCACATCCATGCGTGGGTCTAAATCAAAGGAACAAAAGTCAGAAATCAACAGAAAGAATTTAAAAAATGACCTGACTCTATTTCAACTATAAGAATCTTGCTTCAAATGTAATGATACAGGTAGGTTGAAAGTAAAAGGACAAGAATGATGTACCAGGTAACATAAATCAAAAGAACCAAAAGTGGCAAATTAATGCCTAATAGAGTAAATCTCAGAGTAAAGCAACTGTGGAGTAGAAGGGAGCCTCATGCATGGTAAGCTCAGCTTACCAAAAAGGTAGAGCGATTCCAGGTGCATCAAACATCAGAGTTGCAGAGTAGATAGAACTGAAAGGAGAGAGAGACAAACTCATAACTCCAGTTGGAGAATTTCTCAATGATTACTGGGATGACTAGAGAAAATGTCATCAAGAACATAGTAGGATTTGACACCATCATCACCCAGTGGAATCCAACCAACCTCACCAAACACAGTGGCAGATGGCAGCAGAATGCACGCTCCCACTGAAGACACCCAGAGGCAGACCATCTCTGGAACTTTAAAGGGTTTTGTCCACAATAGGAACAGGATCAAGCAGGAAATCCACCACAGAAACATAACAGGAAAACCTCCAGCACCTTGGAAGCAAAACAACACACTGCCAATAACCCCGGATCAAAGAGGAAGTCTCAAGGAAAATAAGGGGTGTAAACGAGCTGAATAAAAGGGAAACCCATCCATGAAATCTGTGGGATGCAGCTGAGGTGCTGTTGAGAAGAAGGATTACTGCACAAAAGGACACAGGAGAAAAGAAGAAAAGTCTGGAACAGTTTAAGCTTCTGTGCATGAAGCTAGAAATGGAGACAGAATAAACCAAAGCCAGAAAAGGAAATAAGAGCAGAAATCAGTGAAATCAAAAACAGAATAATAGGAGAGAACATCCGTGAGACGTACCTAGCCCTCAAACAAAAATTGATATCACTGACAACAACCCAGCCAGCCGGCTGCAGACCTCATGTGCACACCTCCTCAGGAAGGTAGACACAGTCACCATCAGAGTGCTCCCACCTGAACCCAACATAGAGAGAATCGTAGGCCACAAGTAAGTGGATCTTATTCCAGGGAAGCTAGCCTGGCTTAATGTTTAAAAAAACCATGAATGTAACTACTGTACTAATGGGCTGTTATGGTTTGGATCTGGAACATTCCCAAAGGCTCATATGTTGAAGGCATGGTCCCCAGTGCAGCAGTGACCAGAGGTGTAGCCCTGGGAAGAGATTGGATTTGAAGGGCCTGACCTCATCAGTGGGCTAATCCACTGATAGCTGAATGCGCTCCTGGGAGATGGAGGAAACTCTGGGCACATGGGCCATGGCTGGAGGAAGTAGGTCACTGGGGGTGAGCCCTTGTGGACATATCTTGCCCCTGGTCCCTCCTTCCCTCTAGCTTGTCTTCCTGGCTGCTTTGAGCTGAGAGCTTTGCCCCACCCTGCCCTCCCACCATGATGCTCTGCTTCCTCTCAGGCCCAGAGCAATGCAGCTGGCAGACAAGGGACGAAACCTCTGAAACTGAACCAAGACAAACCTTTCCTCCTTTGAGTTGTTTATCTCAGGCATGTGTCACAGTGATGAAGCGCTCTCTAGCACATGAGCTGAAGAAGAAAAATCACATGATCATATCAATTAAGGCAAAACTGTATTTGACAAAACTCAATACCCATTAATGATAAAAATGCTCAGTAAATTAGGGATAGAGGTGAATGCCCTCAGCTTGATAAAGAATGTCCTACAAAATGCCAGAGCTGGCAGCATGGCTGATGATGGAAGAGTGCAGGCTTTCCCTGCTACTGAGCATTGGCCAGGATGCCCACACTCATGGCCACAGCCCACCATGATGCTGGGAATTCTAGCCATCATATTAGGAGAGGAAGGAGAGTGCATATGGATCAGCCAAAACAATCACTCTATTTGTAGATTGCATGGTTAGGCATGAGATGTCAAGGAATCTATCAAACAGATACAAACCTCCTAGCGCTAACCTCCAAGTTCATGGAATGCTAAGCCAGTGTGAAAAACCAATTACATTTCTACACACCAAGAAGGATAACATGGAAAGCAAACCTATAAATACAATACACCGACAGTAGTTTCCAAAATGTAAATGCTTAGGTGGAAAGCTAACCAAACATGTGTGGTACAGGCATGCTGAAAATTACAAAATGCCCCTAATGGAAATCAAAGAAAATCTAAAAAGAGGAGAATCTTTGCTCATGAATTGGAAGATTCAAGGTAGAAAAGATATGAATTCTCCCTAAATTCATATTCATGTCTAAGACAACTCTCCTCAAAGTTCCAGCAGAACTTTATAAATGGAGACAAGATTATTCTCAAATGTCCATAGAGGGGCACAGGCCTGAACAAAGCTAAAAGAACTTGGAAAGGTGGAGACGAGGCGTGAGCAGAGGCTGCACAGACAGGTCCACAGAGCAGGGGGACCCGGAGGGTCCCAAACCAGTGCAGCTCCTGGCTTTCACCAAGGGGCTGCAGTAACTCGGGGAAGGAAGAAAGGCAGAACCTTGACCTGGACCTCACCTCCTCCATAGGAGGTGATCAGAATGGATGGGACCTCAATGGACAGCGCTTTCTCATGAACCTTTTCAGAGGACATGTGCAAGGACATCTTCAGGATGGAAGCTTGGTGAAGGGGCTTGCCTCTCAGTCCTCAAGAGGGAAGCACCAGGAAGTCGGGGTTGCCATGTGGGAAGCCCTGGGAAGAGGAAGGATAGGCTCCACAGCACAGCTGATAAGGGACTCCCACTGCAAGTTAGAGAACTTTCCAAACCTGACAGGAAGACAGAGAAGGATCCAGAACACAGGGAAATGACCTGGGTGGGCCTTCCACTAAGAAGGACACACAAATGGAAAATAAGCTCATGGGAGAAGTTCAACATCGCCATCCTGGGAGCATGCCAGGTACGAACTCTGATACCACCGCACGCGTGTGAAAGTGGCCACAGTGAAACCAGTGACAGCAGGGAGAGTTGTTGCTGTTGGTGGGAATCCCACGGACATGCCCCACCTCTCGCAGACCTCCAGGCTCCTGCCTGTCCACCTGCAGGGCCTGAGTGTGCTCCTGGATTTCACCTGGGGACAGCAGGCCTCCTCCCTGCCGCCTGCGGTAACCGTGATCCCCACAATGGCCCTTTTCCCACAGTGCTTCTCCATGGTGCCCTTTCTGGCTGCTCCCCTGACCTGCCTCCTCCTCCCCAGCAGTGTTCTCCCCACTGTCCAGTCTCCTCGGCTCACCCACAGCCTTGCTGCTCTGGGGCTGAGAAAGCAGCCTCCTCTGCCTCCTTGCCTGCAGTCCCTTCTCCTCTTGCCATGCTGAGGTTTGGCTGCCAGCTCGTTTTCCTTCAATATTAACAAACAGTCTACCTGTGCTTGAAGAGTTGAGATGGGGACTCAGGGTCCAACAGCACGACTCAGGTTCCCCGGCAGGTCTGGGCGCCTGGACCAGACGGCAGGCCTCGAAGCTCCCACAGCTTCCCGAATTCTCACCCAGTGGTAGGAGCCCAGGTCACACTTGTTTCACTGCATCGCACACTTCAATGATTAATAATTTGTTGCATGAATATATATTTCTTCATTCTTGTCAGTGTTTTTTTTTGGGGGGGGGGAGGGGTCAGTGCTGCTTGTCTCCTTATTCCTGTGAGGCTGGAAAGTCATAGGTGACCAGACTTTGAAGGACTTCATAGGCTGTGCCAGGGGGTAACATGTGACATTCAGCTTGGGAGGCCGGAGGATGGTTATTCCAACAGGCAAGATGGGAGGCAAGACAAGGAGGTTTGCTGGACTGAGGGAGAAGCACCGCCCAGTATCTTGGGCTGGCCATGTGAAAACACATATTGATGTCCACTGGTCCAGTTTCAAGGAGAAGACAAGAAATGTATGTTGGAAGACCAGAAAGAAGCCCAGGGACAGGCACAGGGTCATCGGACATTGGTGATCTTGCAGGGTGGTCGTGTGACTCCTGAGATCCTGGGAGAACGTGGATAGAGAGCAGGAGAGGACCTGCTGGACTCTTGTGAAAGGCGTAGGCATGGGCATTCAGGTACCATTGAGATAGATATGAGACTGTAAGATGGATCCTGGGACCAGGTCTGGGGTCTGGAGAGTGAAGGCCAGGCAAGGACAAAACAGGCCTCATTCCTTCAGTGTAACTAGTTTTGTAGAAGCAGTAAGAGTGATCATGACACCTGTTAGTAACTGCCACCCGCGTTTCTTCACGTTCTACCAGAAGGTTTCATGAGGTTAAGTCAGTCCTGAAGTCCCCGGTAGTCACACGGAGCTGGGGGTGGGCCCGGCTGGTGGGCTCCAGAGCCCAAGCTCCCCAGATGGCGGGCTGCATGCCCAGGGGCCCAGGTCTGCTGTGCGTGGGACTCACCCACCGTCTCCAGGCTGCCAGAAGAGGGGCATGTCATGAGGCAGCAGTTGACCTGAAACACCTGCCGCTGTTCCCGCAGCCGGGCGTTCGCAGCACCCTCCTGTCCCAGAGGGAGCTGCAGTCTCATTCTTTCTGCTTTTACCTGGAAAGGACCGGTTTTAGAAAGCATCGTGCCCTTTGTCCTCTGGCCCAGGGAATCCATCTGTTGTCATTTCCATTCTCTCTCCCTTAAAACTTCTGCTCATCAGAGAGACTAAAATATGAAGCAGAGACATTCCTTTCCTCACACCCAGATCAAGCCTTCCAGCAGGACATGAATGTGCCCCAATTCTCCCCATCCGTTGGACGTCTCAGCAACTCAATCCCAGCCCCGTTTCTGCACTTGGTCACATACGTGCTGAGCCAGGGTCACTGGCACTAAGGACTCCAGCTCTCATCTGGCCAGTTTCCCCGCTGCGTCTGGCTCTCTCCCGCGGCAGGTGGGTCCCATCCAGGCCTGTCTGCTTTGCAGAATTCCACGGCTGGGAAGCTGAGCAAGTCCCAGAACACGGCTCGATGTCCTGTGCAGCCTGGAATGTACATGAGGAGTGAACCCGCACAGCTTGGTCAGGGGTCATTTCCCTGTGGCCCTCCCGCTCAGGCAGAGGCAGGCTGACCTCTCCAGCTGGAGGTTCACGACACCCAGGCACATACACAGAGAGGCCAGCGCAGTCTCTCGAGTCGGTGTGATCGCAGGCAGGCAGCGCTGGAGCAGCTGCATCCTCCACTGTGTGGCAGACGAACTTCAACTCAGGACACTACTGACAGTGACCAATCCTGCGGCACTGAGAGAAATGACAGGGCCAGTGGAGCCCTGAGACGGGAGAGCATGGCTCACTTTGACTTGGCTTCTCTTGAGCAAGGCTTGAATGCTGTGGGGAAGCCATGGCTGGCCAGCACTGAGAGTGAAGTGACCAGAGGGAAGACAGTCAGTGGGACCCCTCCAGCTGAATCAATGGAAGCAGAGCTGGAAAAGGAAGTGCCCGACCTTCTGCTCCTCTGGATGGTACCGCAGACTCACGGCACGCTCTTCTCATGTCCTTGGTGAACTTGCCGAAGGAAACCACGGCGCAGTGGACCTCCGTTTTTCCCGTCCATCCCACCTGGAGCTGCCTCCTGTGGGATGGGATGCGGCCCGTCCTGACGGCACAAGGAGAGGCCAACAGATGACTGCTGTCTGGGGCCGGACGATGAAAACAGGAGGAGTCCCCGCATAACCCCAACTCCCCTGCGGAGCCCGCAGAGACTGCAAGTTTCAACACAGCCCTCCCCACCCTGATTTTCACCACCTCTGTGCCAATCAGTGTCCTCTGGGGATGAATTGATAGCTGTAATTACCTTCACTGAGGCTAATTGAAGTTAAACTCCTCATCAGACCACAAGTTCACCAACACATTAATAGAATTTAGACAAATGTCATACCTTGGCTTGCAATAGAGATCACTATTGACATGAATATTTTATGTACAATAAAGTGGACAATGGAAATGCAGTACACACAGGTACTAGTTACCTTGGGTGTATGAATTAACAAGTTTATTCATTCAATAAACCAGAAGTGCTCACTGTGTAATGACTTTCCCGAACTCCAGGGGCCCAAGTGTGAGTGACTTGCTTTATCTCCAAGGAGTCTGCGATTTAATGAGCAGTATGAGGCTTTGGGAAATGCAAGTCTGCACTGGCAGAAGCTGAAGAGGCCGAGAAGAGAAACAGAACACAGAAACATCTCATGATGGTTGATAACAAGTAGGTGTTTGGAAAAGATATCTCAGTGGATGAGTTTCTGAGGAAAGGGAGACAAGGCGCCAGTGCCAGGGAAGAGGTGGTGGCTGTTCAGAGCCTTCCTGGGCCTTTCCAGAGGGCTCAGAGAAGTGCCCCTCACCACCTCACCATCTCATCCCCTCCTTGTGGGCAGGGTGAAGCCCGCATGCTCAGTAGCGAAGACGCTCTGGCCCAGGCCTGCCATGCAACGGGAGCTGGGGGCCAGCTGCTGGGAACCCAAGCTTCAAGAGAAGAGCCTCATCCCTGGAGCCAGGTCCAGGCAGACCCACAGCAGAAAGCCACCAGCTCCCACACAAGGAGCCCGGAAACCAGGGAGTTTTAGGTAGAGGAGGGCTGGACGGGCAGAAGCCACTGAAGGCCAAAGAGCTGGCTTAGGCACAATCTGGGGATGTCCACGAAGCCCCAGAAGCTGTGTTTGAAGAGACTGGCCAGCTAGACAGCGCCCAAATGGGCCCATATCTTTTTGATAACTGATCAGCAAATATATCTAATTGATCCCTACGTACTGGACAGTGAACTCTGACAGAGGGACTAGAATACAAAGAAATGTCAACAGTCTCAGGTTTAAACAGATTTCCATCTTTTAGCAATTCAGATCCGACTGCATCACATTTTTCTAACGCTGTGTCTACAGCTGAGTGACGTTTTGGGGGTGGATTTGGGAATGAGCTGAGTGGGAGCAGCATCCTGCTCTCACCAGAAGGGCTCTGCTTAGGGACCGGGCGTTGTGAAAGGAGGCTCTGTCACTCACTGGTGGTGCTACTTCCCACAACTGCCTGTCTTCTCTGAAATGTAGTTTTCTCCTCTGCAAAGTCTCAAAACCATCCTCACTTTTAAGAATTGGGATTCTTTAATGGCAAGCAACATAGATTTATAAAGAACAATCTAATAAAAAATGGTTTTAGTGAGAGAATATTATGTAGCATATAGAAATCAAAGGAAGCTTGCAGACATTTTCATAACGAACAGAAATCAAGATTTCGCCTGGGGCCCAGGAGCAAGACCTGACCAGCAGTCGAGTTGAGATGAATGAGCACCATTGGTTGTTTTCATCCTTGCACATTGTGTTCAGGAGTCAGCTCCCTAGGAGGGTTCGACAGGCCGAGCTTGCCAATGTACTTGCTCTTGGGTAAGAGAGGGCGGGGACTCTAATGGTGACATCCCCAGGACTGGAAGTATTTCCAAGAGGTTCTAGCCTGAAAGAAAGTCAAATGACACTAACAAAGGAGGTGAGAAGGAAAGGAAGGTGCAGCTCTCTCCCGGGGTGGGGCTGTGCTCTGGTGATGGCTGTCAGTGCTCCCTTTCGTGCCTGTGCCAGTTGGCTTTGCACCTCTCCATTCATCTGACAAGAACCACTTAGTGGAGGAGAGATTTATTTTGGCCCAAGGGTTCAGAGGACTTGATCCATGGTCACCCTACTTCAAGGCATAAACATCATGGTGGCTGGGCAGGTGGAGGAAAGCTCAGGGCAGCCAGGAGGTGGAGGGAAAGAGGGAGGGGGCCGGAGAGAAGAAAACCCTTCCTGAGGCTTCCTCCAGCGGGGTCCCACGCCATCAGCCCACTCAGCCATCAGTGGATGAGCCCACGGATGAGGTCAGAGCCCTTCCCCTCTAATCAGGTCCCCAAAGCTCCTCCTCTGAGCACAGGAGGCTTTGGGGACATTTCAGAGCCCAGTCGTAACCATGCCTTTGTCTCCTGGTATCAGACCCACCAGAACGCTCAGCGGAGCTGCCCAAGGACAAGCTGACTGCCAGGGCAGGGGGGCCACGTCCTTCCCCATCCACAGCAGCCGCCCAGCGCTCACGGACAAGCAGCCTTGGGGCAGGTCAGTGCCTGTTTCCACTCACTCCTGAGGGCGATGCCCACGTCCTCTCCTCCTGCCCACACCCTCTCCTCCTCCCCTCACCTCTAAAGACTTCCTTCTTGAATTCATTCATCCTCTCCAGATTTTGTTTCTGATTTATTGTTTTCAGTTTTTTCCTTATTATGTTTTCCTTCTGTTTTCTTTATATCAGGAATGCATAGAATTATTTTCTTAATATATGAATTGAACACTTCATTTGTTTTCTTTCAATATAGAATTTAGACAGGGAAATAAATTTGCTTGTGGGTATGGTTTAGTTATGTAGATTTCAATCTGTAACATCCATGTTTCTTATTAGAGTACTTTTAATTTCCTCTTTGACCATTAATAATGTACAGTATTATTTTTAATTGTACCAAAGAATTTTTAAAGAGTCAAAATTCTCTCCTTTTTTCTGAATGAAGAATTTATGATTCTTTAAACTCTTCACTACATTTCAAGATTCTCTAACCTATTTACAAGCCTTGTTTTTTAAAATAATATGTTTTCCACATTCTAGATTTTATCCTTAATATTTGCAAGTATATTTGGATATTTATGTGTTCAACCATTTTCACGTTTGTTGTGAGTCATGATTGATCATGAAGTCCTGGCTGTTCTTGTCCGACTCTCTTAATAGTCCAGAGCGATTCTTCTTAAAGTGCTTTGTGGGCAAATCCAGGCTCCACAGGCCGTGTGTGGCCTGTGAGCTGACGATGCTTTTCCATTTAATTGGCTGAAAAAAATCCAAAGATTTTGAAGCATGTAGAAATCAAATGGAATTCAGGTTTCAGCACCCATGGACAAAGCTTCAGAGGGCTGCAGCCATGCTTGGGCATGCACCCACCATCTCTGGGTGTTTTCTTGCTGCAAGGGCAGGGTTGAGTTCTGCAGCAGAGGTCACGTGGCCCACAAAGCATAAAACGCCAACTGTTGGGCCCTTTACACAACATATTTGCCCACCCCTGTTCTAGAAGCATTACCTGAGCCTTTTCCTATGGACAGGTGTGAAGCATGGCATTTAGGCTGTCCCAGTCCCATCCATCGCCCAAGTTTACCAGAAAAAAAGATTATGATATTCCTATACACACCAGATACCTGGGGTGCCCTTGAATCCTCCTCATCTGTTATGCTTCTGAAGCGCCACCGTGAACTGCTCTTCATCGTGAGGAAGTCCCTCCCCGGTCCCAGCTTGTTGAAAAGGTGCTGTTTGGGTGTTGGCCTCAGAGGAATGCTGGGTGGCGTGCTTTCCACGGGATGACAGATGTCTGTGTGTCTCTCTGGCATTTGCCGTTGTCCACTTCCACAAACAAGGGGCTCTCAGCCTGTTTCAACCCTGCGATGCCATCATGAGGAATGGTGTTCACACGTCAACACACTCCGAGGAATGTCTGGGTGCGTCTCCACAGTCTCCCAATCCCACCTGCTCCCCCACTGCATGGAGGTTACAGTGCAGTAGCGAGATGGTCACTGACAAAATAATGACCCTGTGATGTGTTTCAGTGATGAAGAGGAGAGGGAGGAAAATGGAGATCACGGAAGAGGAAGTAACAGGGGCACTGTTTAAAGAAAATCGCTCGATAATGGAAACCTGCTGTGGGAGACCAGGAAAAGTGCTTCCAGGAGAGGAACGAGAGCATGTGGAGGCCTGATGGAGGGGCGCCGTGTGTGAGAGGGCCTGGGGATTCTCTCTGCAAGTGTGCAGGGTGGCAGGGCCCAGAGCCAGGCTTTGGGAGCCCAGTCCAGCCAGAGAGCTGGAGCTGTGCAGTGTGGGCAGCATGGAGGGACCTCAGAGCCTGGTAAAGAGAGGCTTGCAGGAGGCCACACAAGCAGGTGGCAGGTGGGCTGTAGGCTGGAACAGCAATGAGGTGATCCAGGTGAGCCGGGACCTGGGCTATGTTCAAGAGGAGCAGGCAGAGTGGGCTGAGTCAAGGGCATGTATGTAGGGGGTGGACACAGTGGCTACCTGGGTCAGAGACTCCTCTCAGACTTCAGCTTCCTAAGCCAGGGACAGCTGGAGGAGGGGCCTCCGAGCTCAAGGTGGCAGGTCCTGTAGCACAGGTGAGGGGTCTTTCCCCAGCTGCACCCATTGCACCCTCCACACCCCTCCCTTCCCCTGGCTGTCCTTCCACTGCACCTTTATGTTGATGTTGGGGCCCCTTCATGGAGTCTTACAGCTCCATTTACCTGCTGACTTTGTAAATCTGTGCCAGTTCGTGTGAGTTTCCTGAGCTGCCACAACTGGCCTCAACCTGAACACGGTGCACTTACTCCTTCACATTTCTGAAGGCCAGAGTTCCTAAATCAGTACCGGCTCCCACAGTCAACGGGGAGGGTCTGCTCTTGTCTCCCAGCTTCCGGTGGCCCCAAGCATCTCTTGGCCCATGGTCACACCATTCCAATCTCTTTCCCTCTGTTCACTATTGCTTCTTCCTCTTCTGTGGTTAAATTTTCCTCTGTCTCTCTTATAAGGACACTTGTGGTGGCAGTGTGTGTCACCTGGATAATGCAGGCCAAGACACTAAGGTGTCCCCAAACCCTTAACTCAACCACATCAGGGTTCTCTGATTTCAAAGCCTCAAAATCCACACTTGAGGTTAGTAATTATCACCTTTCCATAGCAGTAAACACAGGTGGATGACACTGCTGTGTCCCCAGCAACAACTAAGCCACTGTCCTGCCAGGCCCAGAGCTTCCCGGGCTTCCTCGGTGGTCACTGGAGAGGCTGTGGAGGCACTGGGACTCTGCTCAGCCTCAGGAAATGGCTCTCCTTGCAGGCTCAGTGCTCACCGCAGGTACTGAGCCGAGAGGCAGCAGTGGGAGTGGAGCCTGACATGCCTATTCCAGGGCCTGTGCTCTCCTTCCAGGAGGAGATATTCTCTTCAGATTGTGAGAACTGAAGAAAGGGGATTGCTCTAGATGGACGGACACACTCCCTTCTGTGGCGTGAGGGCTTTTCCTAAATCACTTCTCTGAGTTTTGATTTTGTTTTGATCTTCCTTTTGGATTAAACTTAGAACTTGAGGGAAATTGTAAATAGTAAAGTTATGACCGGTAGAACATTAACTTTGTCTGGAATTAAACGTTTTCAACTGGGTTCGCCGTTTCTTTTGTTAGAAACCGCAGATGATTGAACCAAGAGCTAACCAAGCCCTCATTCCTCTGCCGCACGTAGTGTTTTATTTATTTTTAATTCTCAGCATTTTGCGTGATTCCTGGCTTATCACATATGTTCCAACATTTGGTGAATTTGATGATAATGTTGTGAAGTTTAAGATATCTGGAATGAGATGCCTAGCTAGGATGTGAAATTAACTAAAAATGAAGAGATGTCTTCAAATTCTAACACCCAGGAAGTGTTTAGGTAGCCATTGTCACCGCACTGACAGCAGCATCTGGCTTAGAGATTCTTTGCTCTTTTAAAAAGGTGAACAGAAACGTTGAAGTCATTTTGTTTCCTAAATGGCACGAGAAATAAAAACAGGAGCAAGAGCTTATTTAGCTTGAAAATTGTATTGATCCCTATCTCCTCTTATAAAATATTAGTCTGGGCACTAAACCAACTTTCTCTTTGTCCAATTACAGAGAGAAAGAAAGAGAAAATGTACATTTAGCTTTTCCATATTGAGGTCTAGTATAAGTTTTAAACTTACCATTTTATATTCACCATAGAGATTGCATTCCTGCAGAAAATTTGAAAGTGCTTCACAAGAATTAATTACTTCAAGATGCATTGCATTAAAACATCTATTGCCTTTCTGACTACTTTCAAGTTCTTTTAAGACATATTCATTTATCTTTATAGCTCTCTTGTTGAAAACAGTAAAATCTCGTATTGCAGTTTGGAGCCTGAGACTTGCTGAAGAGATTGCCGTTTCTTCAACACTGGCTGAACACGGGTCTTAACTTCTATCACAAAGACTCCCATTTCACCTTCAGATTGTTCAGTCCACATGCTGAAGACATGCCTCATTCTCTGCTGTGAAAGGGGACAGGCAGAGAACATGGCTGTGCCTCCTTGGTTCACCTCCGATTGGCAAGGGCTCCGTCCGTCCGTCCCCCAGTTTGCAGGCCCATTGTGCACCTTGGTTTCTCTAGCCCTCTGATGCTTGATTTCTCCCCCAGTCAGAGTGCACTCAATGGCAGATGACAACTTCCATGTGACCATGAACCCAGGAATCCTGGGAGGCCTGGCACTAGCTCACGTTTTTTAAGCATCATGGACATTAGCAGGGACATCCTGATCAGCAAGGGACATCTTAACTTCCCTGCAGAGAGAGGATGTGGACACAGAGCACGAAGCTTCAGGTGGAGCTGCAGGACCCTGTGAAGAGGCACCTCACACATTGCCTGCTTTGGACTTCAAGGTTCTCAGCTGGGACCCTTGTCCCAGGAGGATGGGATCACCGTGGCCCACAGTGGGAAGTCAGGCTTCCTCTTCCCTGTGGAAGAGTGGAAGAGGAAGTGGATCTCTTCCACTGATGAGATCCTCTATTGTTTTCTAAATATTATTAAGTGAATAAATTAAAAGGAAATTGTGAAAATCTCTACCCAAAAAGTATGCTTTTCCTGATTTCTATTTGATTAGCAGTTAGGACCTGGGATGCACAGGGGCAGGAGTGGGGCTGCTCGGTTTGGGGATTTCCTCTTGCTGGGCTGCAAAGTCTCTTCTGGAGCTTGAGAGCAGATACCATGGGGACAGGATTGCTCCAAGGCTCCAAAACCTTGAGATCATTTTTTCTTGCTTTATTAAGAATCTTTATTTCTTTTCCAGGGAGCACAAAGGAACATGTGCCTGCATAAAGAAAAAGAAAAAAAGAAAAACTTTTGCCAGCAATGTTTCTAATAAGGCAATTTCAACAGACCCGATGTCTGAGTGAGTGACTAATGTTGCCTGGGGACCTTTCACTAAAGTGGCCACATTCCGGGACTGCTGCTTTCCTCCCAGTGATTAAGCTTTCGCTTAAAAGTATGAGCTAAGTCAAATGTGTAGATCTGGAATCCACTAAATTACTTCCTCTGACTTCCTTCTTTTTCAGTGAGTAATAATTTGATTATAATTGAGCTTCATCATTAAGCAACATACAAATATGCACTCTGAACACAGACTCCCAACTACCCACGTCCACTCTGACCTGAGGAGCAGAAGGTACACGTGCAATCACACACACATCTCTATTCTAACTTCCTGATTAAAAGATAAAATAAATAAATCAAACAAGCCTTGCTGCTTCTAGCGGGAAACACATTTCAAACTGCAGGTGGGGGGGTGTGCAAGTGTGATTAATAATGCTCATTATCCACTCACCCCTCTACCCGCAGACACTTCAGAAGGCCTGATTATTCCCCTTCTGCTAGAAATGAGAGAAAAATAAGGGAGTGAGGTGTGGAAAAAGCAAATAGCTTGGAACACATCTGAAGTTGGCCCAAACCGTATTCCTTAGGTCACCTTCTGTGTCCCCTTGGGGCTCACAGTCTTCCCTAGGAGCAGACACAGTGACTGAATTGTTTCAGCTTATACAAACAGCATTGGAGTGGACTTAATTGTTGCGCTGAGGAAAAACCATGTGTCCCTGGAGACTATTAGTGTCATTTAAAAGGCTAAATGTATCATAAAACCTGTCTTTAACAGGATAAAATTGTACAGACCAACACAATTTTCCTTAATGTTTTCCACATTTCTTGAGAAAGGAAGAAAGAGAAAGAAAAAAAGAAAGCAAGGAGGGAAGGGAGCAAGAGAGAACGACGGAAAGAAGAAAATTGGCTGTGAAGTTCAAGTCCATTGGGTCCCTGAATTATTAGGAGCATTTTAGTTCCATAGACCAAACACCTTTGTAAAAATTAAAAGGACTTTGGAGCAAAATACGTACCAGGTCGATTTGAATACAAGTATTCCAACATTAGAAGATGGATCTTGCCTATTGTGTTTCGTTTATCATGTGGACTTTTAAACAACATGAAATGTCGCCTCACCGGGAGCACGCCTCCAGCCTCGTCCTCTGTGGCCCGAGGGGGCTGCCGCCTCTCGGCTCCCACGGCTCTTTCTTTGCACTTTACTTTTCCATCTGGGAAGCGTGTGCCCTGGTACGTTCCCTTTTGTCACACAAGCGGCACCTGCTCAATGTGCGGCCCGCTTCTTTTGAGTGAAGTAAATAATGGTAGAGCTCTTCCCAAACAGAGAAAGGTGGAGGGAGGCGTACGCACGGCTTTTATTCCATCAAAGAGACAAAGGGATATTTCTTTCCTCTAAAGAAGTTCAGAGTATAATGGGGGAAATCAAGAACAGAGACAAATAGTGAATCAAACCTCAATTGAAAGAACAAATCTTTCTATTTATCTGTCTCATCTTTTCACTGTGCTTGTATATCAACTATCATGAAAGCCATTTCAAATAACTTCGGTAACATAATTGTTATTTTATAAGTTTGGTTGCCATGGTGATGCATGATGTCATCGTGTATTACCACCCTAATCGGCTGGTTCTTCATACCTAGCCAGCACGCTTTCCCCTTTCTTCTCCATTAGTCCTCTCTGATCCAGGGGGACAATAAAACAAAATAGAACTGTGTATCTATGGTTTCCTTCTTCTGCCGAGCCTGTGTGTGGGGAGGGAACCGCCCGTGTGGACGAGCATCTCCGTGGCTGGGGAGTTTAGATTCTCTCTCGGCTGTGCTATTCTGCAATCCTGATTATGCTGGGAGAGTGCAAGCGATTGTCATCTCCTCATTGTTTGCTATTAAACGGCAGGATGCACTTTTCCAGAAGAGGAGCGAGGCAGTGAAGGGTGGAGGGTGCCAGGCTGAGGAGGCAGGCTGCCTGGGGGCCGCGGCAGCACCCTGCTTGCGGGGACTGGCTGCCACCCGTGAAATCGCATCATGCCAGCAGTGTTGGGAGACAGGAAAAGGCACACCAGGGAGCTGACTTGCTCTGCTAAGAGATGCTTGTTCCTGTCCCACGTGAAAAGAACCGTCCCAGAGCACAGTCACAAGGTGACTTCCCACGTCACACCTTGGGGGAGCAATCTCAGGGAGCTACACACAAAGCCGAGGGCACGCTCTCCCCCAGGCCTTGGCTTTTTAGTGCACTGTCCCTTGCAGCGTCTAGGCCTGAAGACGGCCTTTGGCCATCCCAGGCAGATGGGCCAGCTGTGGCATTACATGGGCCTTAGGTCCATAGCCAGGTTGCTGTCCTCAGCCACCCGCACCTGAGCTCCCTACCCACACTGGGCTCTCCTGCCCTCCTGGCCATCTGGCCCTCCAAGGGCAGGTCCTGAGCAGGTCCTGGAGTCCAGGCTCCCTCTCGTCCTGACTTGAGCTCTTCCTCAAGCCTTGGTGCCTCCTCCACCTTTTACATCCCAAGTTATCTTCCCACGTCCATCCTGAGCCCCTTTGACACAAGGCAGTGCAAATCCTTTGCCAGAACTAATATTTCTGTCCTCTGAGCACACTCTTTGCTTTTGTCCCTTGATCTTTCTCACCTGTCTGACCTCTTCCTCCTTCCTTCCCTCCCGCCCTCTCCCCATCTCTTGATGGTGAGCCTCTTGAAGGGGAACCATGTCTCCCTCATCCTCACAGCTCCCAGAGGGTTCAGTACAATGTTTGGAACCTGCCACTAGATAGCTACTGACTTCTGAAAAATGAGATCCAAGCAAATCCCAGTCCTGCAACGCATCTGTGGATCTGGAACCACCAGTGTGCTGACATTTCCGGAGAGGAAGCTATGCTGTGCTCCGGAAGCTCAGCTCCTCCCACATCCCACTTGCAGCCTGGTCCCTTCCTCCTCCTTCCTATCGCAGGGGACACATGTTTTTCACATGGAAGAATTTGAATATGCACAGCCTGGATGATGTCACCTTTTGCCAGTTTAGGAAGAGGCCAGACTCCACTATTCCCTGCTCTCCCACCTATTTTCCTTGATATATATCACAGAAAAGATTTCTGAAAGCTTCGGAAAAACACCTAATAAATTTGCTGCTTCTCTTTTTTTTATATTTTTGTGTTATATTTAGAAATACAAGAGCTGGGCTTCCTCTTTGTATCCCCATAAGCATGGTGTGTAAGTGGGTAGATGTGTATCGAATGCAAGAAGACAGCAAGCAAGCCAGGAAGGAAGGAAAGAGATGGGAGAAGAAAGATTTCTTTCCTCCTCCTTCCTCCCTCTCTCCCTCTTTCACTCCCACCTCCCTCTCCCTCTCTCCTTCCCACCTCCCTCCCTCCTTCACTCCCACCTCCCTCCCTCCT
>JAJEJO010001849.1:100293-122969 GCA_020662805.1 Glaucomys volans | reverse complement strand
TCCTTCACTCCCACCTCCCTCCCTCCTTCCCACCTCCCTCCCTCCTTTACTCCTTTCCTCCCTCACTCCCTCCTTCCTACCTCCCTCCCTCCCTTCCTCCCTTCTTTCATTGCTAATGGGGCACACAGTGGATGGCTTTGTATTATGAGTTTCTACGTGGGTTGTGATGACACCATTCAACAATCACTAAAAAGAAAACCCGAACGACTTGTGTCCTAAATGGGCATTGCAATGGTGGACATGCACACGTGAGCACGTATAGCCAACTTCCTTCCAGCCCACCGTCCCCGGGCATTTCAGTGCTGGTTATGCTCAGAAGGACATTTCCACTCACAGATGTCCAACCTGCTTCCTGAGTCACTCTGCCCATGACATTTTCTCCCAAATGGTGTTTGGTGGCACCCTTCTTTCTAATTGCTTTAAATTAAAAAGCAATTAGACGTCTCCTAATTTCAGATTAGATTGTCTGGGTCAAGTCCTAGACGCGTGTCATTAGGAGGTGTGCACTACCATGTCTCCTTCCACCATCAACTGGCCCCACACGGGGCCCAAGGTCAAGGCTGGTCCTGCAGGGCAGCAGGCTGATACAGGGACATCTCCTTCGTGTCTAGCAGCCCCAGGTGATGTGCTGGCACAGTTTTGCATCCCGAAAGTATGATGCCTGGCTGAGACAGAACTCATTATTTCACAAATCACTACAGTGCCACTTTTTCTTGTAAAATGCTTACAGCTTACAATGGGATAATTAGAGAGTTTAAGCTTCAAAATCCACATTTTGAGATGTTTATTATTCTGCCCATTTCACAGATGAGGAAAGGAAATGGATTTGAGGGCCTTGTCCAGTCTTTTGGTGGATCATGCAACCGGGACTCCACGATTGCTTTCCACACATCTCATTATTCACTCTGAATGGAGTGACCCATCTTGGAAGCTTTAGGGGACATGTCCTCACGTGACCCTGTCTTCTCATGTCGTGCATGATTCTATGATGATTCCATCCCCGACCCAGAAGCATGATCTGAAGAGGAATGTGCTTTAGAGAGTCAGACAGTGTTTGGCGTGGCATGCTCCTGGTCATCTCACTGAGCTCGCAGAGGACACTGCTGACCGAGCTGGTTGAACGGGAATGTGGGCATCCAGGGTCCGCCCTGTTCCTCCTCGGAGGGCTTGCCCAGGCAGCTTTGCTTGTCTCCCAGTTCGCTTCCTTTGGGCTCTAAGTGTGACCGTGACTTCCTTCCTGACGGCTTCCGTTCAGGAGTATAATTCAGTGAGTCTATGTCATGAGCAGTCCTTTCATTCAAATGCATTTCAGAGGGATGCCCACAACCAGCACGCATACTGGCGTGGGTGGGTCCCCCAAAACTGCCTCCTGTTCCCAGGAAGGCTGGCAGACCTGTCAAGGAAGATTCGCCCCCTCCCAGACAGGACGCATCACGGCACAGCCTACCCCGTCCTGTCTTAACTGGGTTTCTGGGCATGAGCCGATCGTGTGAGCCCGGTCGTGTTTTCCCCACAGAGGAATAATGAGATGAAACACGTCTGGAAAAATCCCACTCGCTAGAAGGAAACGTGCATGGTCCAGAAGACTGCTCTTTGTGGTCTCCAGCAGTAATAGACTTTTAAATCCAATGTAAAATTATTTAATAATTCTATTTCAACTTAAACTGGTATTTTCTTAACTGTTTAAAAAAATTTGGTTAGCATGTATGGATTATATATATTAATGGGGTATGATCTTTCAGTACACACAGATCAAAATTAAACATTTTTTATTTATAAGTAAAAGTGTACTTTGAAAAAACTCAGAAATGTACAAGAATCTGGAGATACAAATGGAAATTTTCTATTATGTGTATCTTAAGATTCTTTTGCTTCCTTGATTCTCTTGTCCATTTTATTTTTTTGACCTTATTAAGATTTTGTTCTCTGGGAAATCTTTGAATCAATTTTGTAAGCGTGCTCCACTGTGTAAGGGTCATATCAATGTAACTAATGTCTATTAGTAGTTATTTGGGGATTTTTGAATTGTTATTATGATAAATATAACTACCAAAATATACCCATCATACACATATATATATCCATATAAATATTCATGTATAGTTATATTTATTAAATGAAAAATTCAAATACCTATATAAATATAGTCATAAAGCCTTTACTTATAAAAGTGTTCTCCTACATCTTATTTGTCTGAGAAGGCAACATTAAAATTTTATTTATGTAATTAATGTATTTAAAGAAATTTTATATGTTTGGGTAATTGGATTTAGTAATGTTTTTCTTTGTGGTCTTCATTATTTTTAGGTATAGAAATTTTTCCTGCTATTTAAGAATTTTAGTATATGCTTTGGTGAGCTCTCTAAATGTGGAATCGTGGCTCAAAGGGCACGATATTAGAGATCATAGAAACATGCTGTTGTCTTCAATGATTTTACCAGTTCAACCCTCACCTACTGAAGGGAACGTTCCAGCCTCACTGCACCCAGGTTGGCGTTCAGTGTGAGGATTTTGGGAAAACAGAAACCACGCCCTCCCCACAGAGGACAGGTGCTGTGTCCCCCTCCTGCCCCGGCTCTGGAACCTGCTTCACGTGCTCTGCGCACTGTGCGCTCCCCAGTGGGGACCTTCCGGCACAGCTCACTGCTGCCCAAGGCTGCCGGGAGTCAGACCGGTTGCTCTCCTGCCTCCACAGTTTTGAAGCAGGACATTGTGATGAGAGCGCATGTTTGAGAGCATCTCCTTTTATTTCCTAAGGAATATTTATAGTACTGAAGCGTTGACATCAGAGGATGTGAATTATGACTTAATTGTCAAATTTCTTACACACCAGGTTAGGAAGGGATTGTTCATTTTATTTTTCAATTTTCCCAATTTTTGTTTTAAAATCTGATCAAGAAATTTCTATCATTAAATATTTATGCCATATTTTATAAAACACTATTTCCTCTTATTAAATAGTATCCTTTGAACTCTTGACATGCTATTGTCCATTCATTGTTTGAAAATATTTTTCCTACCTGCTATTTTCCTAAAAGAAAAACAAAATTAAAATTTTACATGACATTATGGATATGAAGTTTTACATTTTTGTGTAATTAAATTTAGTGATAATTTTTGCATTTACTTCATTAACGCTGTGTATGTACCCTTGCTTTCTATTTAGAGATCATGTGGACATTGTCATGTATACACTCTTCCCTTCTCTTTTTCTAGTTTGGTATTCTTGATCACTCCATGTGATCCACTTGGTCACCGGGTCCTGGGCCAGGATGTAAGGCACGGCTTCTGCACTGCCCCTTCTCCTGACCCCACTGACCGCACAGCCGCGTTTTGCCACTGTTGTGCGTGGTCACTTCTGTCAATGCATCATGCAGACATGCCCACCTGGGTTTCGGTGGTCTCTCTTCTATTTCATCCATTTGACTTTTTGTTTTTAAATTACATTTAGGTCAATGGCACTTCAGTATAATTTTCCCCTAGATTTTAAGATTTATAAGAAATGTCACAGTTTCATTGAAAAACAAAACAAGTCACTGCCCTGTGCTGAGAGAGCTGCCTATGGGCAGCGGTGGGGTTGTGCAGGGACTCAGAGCAGCGGGGTCAGGAGCTCCGGGTAAGCAGGAGTGCTGGGGGTGCATGCGCAGTGGAAGGGGAAGTTCGCTGAAGTTCTCCCACAGGGTGGAGGACCTGGGAGGGCACCTGGACTCCATTGCAAAGGTAAAGGGAACCGGGAGGTGCAGGGCTCCTGGCCACCTGCCTGCGGTTGTTTCTGTAGCTAGTTGGGACGTTTTTAGGGGGAAATGCCACATCTCCAGGGTTTAGATATTTAGAAAGTAGACCAGCGTCTCAGAGCTAATGCGCCTCCAGGGAAGGCGCTGCCTTCCTGGCCTCCAGGAGAGTCCCGGCCGCAGAAATGGTGAGAGGAATTTCCAGTTAAGTGGATGCGTCCATGGAAACCGATCTCACACTCCTTATTTCTTTTTTCTTTTTCCTGCCATCTTTTCTTTTCTTTTCCTTTCCTTTCCTTTCCTTTCCTTTCCTTTCCTTTCCTTTCCTTTCCTTTCCTTTCCTTTCCTTTCCTTTTATTGTAATGGGGATTGATCCCAAGGTCACTTTATCATTGAGCCACATCCCCAGCCCCTTTTTATTTTTTATTCTGAGATGGGCCTCCCTAAGTTGCTGAGGTTGGTGTTGAACTTGCAATCCTCCTGCCTCAGCCTCCTGAGTCGCTGGGATTCGGGGTGTGTGTCACTGCTCCTGGCTGCGTCTTATTTTCTTGAGGATGCCTACCTTTCAGGATGAGTCACCACCCACCTACCTGTCTCCTGTGGGAGAAGGTGGGTAGATTCAGGGCATCAGTGTCTTTCTCTCTTGCATTTCTAGCTCCCAGGTTCATACTGTGTCACAGTCTCTGACCCTTAGAAGACAGCTCTGACTTCCAAGCTGACAGCATCCGCCAGGCCAAGATGGCAGTGCCACTGTCACCGCCACTACTTGCAAAGCTGCAAAGTGTCTCCACTGCTGATAGGTGTTGTCCCTGCTGGTTTGTGTCACTGGACTTACTGCGGTTTGAGGGAAGCCCTTGTGTGCTCCTCCAATGTCCCCCCAGGCACCTGGGTGGTGACAATCTCGGCCCCCTGTGGTTGGTTTGGTTGCCTTGCGCATGGGCAGGTGAAGCGGTCTCCAGGGTAGGGACTCTTGCGTTTGCCACCACACCCAGCAATGTCCCGGCGGCCCCTGGGACATGCTGGCCCCAGAGTGTGGGCAGC
Source organism: Glaucomys volans (assembly GCA_020662805.1). Lineage (NCBI taxonomy): Eukaryota > Metazoa > Chordata > Mammalia > Rodentia > Sciuridae > Glaucomys > Glaucomys volans. The sequence goes on along the minus strand of JAJEJO010001849.1, from coordinate 118,197 downwards.
TCCCAGCTGATGCTTGCCCAATGGTGGCATGCAGGAGCGGGAAGTCACCTCAGCCTTCTAGGTTGTGAGGTGACTTAGCACCCTCTGATGGATACGATTATCATTTATCTTTATCATTTAAAAAAGTATTGTTATATGTTTATAAGAGACTTTACAGACTTTAAATTTATCTTAATTGTTTTAATCAGGAAAAATATCTAAGGGACTAGCTTGTTCACAGCCTGGAATGAATTTGAGACGCTGTTGCAGAAGCGCAGGGCCAGGAGTCAGGGTCCATGAGCCCACAAGCGCATGTGTGAGAGAGACACTCCTAGGAGGAGATCAAAATCAAGTGTACCAGGCGAGGTGGCCCGCGCCTGTAATCCCAGCGACTCAGAGGCAGGGGGATCACATGATTGAGGTCAGCCTGGGCAACTTGTCAAGACCCTCAGCAACTTAGCGAGACCCTGCCTCAAAAACAAAACAAAACAAACGAAAAGAAAAAAAAAAAAAAAAGATCTGGACTTGAGTCTTAGTGGTAGAGGGCCTGTGGGCTCAGTCCCTGGTGCCCCGGCAACTTTGATTCCTGGTTAATAGCAAGATGATGTGCGTTTCTTATCAGTGCTTTTTAACCAGTCTCCCCTGAGCAGTGTCCCAGGCCGACGTGACTCTGATTGTGTTCCTGCTATCTTGTCACTGGCTGCCAAGTCAAACACCACGGCTGCACCCAGTGCCCTTCGTCATCAAAGCAGTTGCTCAGCCAACCTGATTCACTGAAAGGAGGATGTCATCTTATCAGAAGTAAGAATTAGAAAGTTTCCCACGAATTCTTTCCCTGCTGGTTTTGAAGAACATTATTTAATCTCTCAAGTGTTGTTTCTTCTTATGACTTGCTATTGTTTCAGCCTCAATAATACAAAATATCATTGTGGAATTTACTTCTCCTTTTTCCATTATTTTATTTTATTTTAGCATTTCATCTATCATTGCTGGCTGGTCCACGATTTGCTCTCTTTCCACTAGCATTTCATGTTTCATCTGTATAATGTGTTTTCAGTTCCATCTGCCCCGGCCCCCACTGCTCATCCCCCTAAATCATGTTTTATTTCTGTCCCGGAAGGCCTTATGGTAATTAAATAATGGTGTTTCTTCTAATATTTCTAGGAACACTTTATTATTTTATACTAGACATATTGGATGCTGTGAATTGAAATGGACTTCAGGCAATTGCTTACTTTCAATATTGGTCTGTCATTAGGTTATGTCTAAAGGACAAAATCAAGCATATTCTGTTTTCTGATGTAGTAAATGTAATTGAAGCTAAGACTATTTGCTTGTCTATGAAGGCAATGTTACAAGTCATAAGAGGATGTTTGGATTTCTTTTCCTGTTAGCAAAATAGGAGCAGGTATCCGTCATGCCAGGAAAGTGGAACTGAGCATGTGTTTGAACAGGCTGAAGGCGCAGACTGGCATTCACACAGGAGACAATGCCACAGCCTCCCAAATCCACAGGGGACAGACCCCACTGCACCCTGACACTGCGGACAGTGCTAGACCCTAAGCCCACTGTGTGTTCTCTATAGATGTACCTATGACAAAGCTCAGGTCAAAACAATAAGAGATTAACAACAATCATTAACGATAGAATAGATACAACAGTGCACTATGACAGCGGTTGTTCAGTGCTTCAGAATTGCTTATTTCTCAAAGTTTCCATGTAATATTTTGGGACTGAGGTTAACCTTGGGCAACTAAAGTGGTGAAGGAGGGGCTGCTGTGCGAATCTTTGGATCCAGGGGCTGCAGTTTGGTTTAGAACAAAAACAAGAAGCGCCCCAGCATGTGGGAGTGGCCTGGGAGCCATCAGCCGTGGCCAGGAGATGGACCACAGCTGAACACTGGCCGCTGGGTCCCAGGTCCGATGTCACACTCACAGGACGGGCACCATCTCTTCACCCAGCTGCCGCTGTGAGAGTGGAGTTAACACCCGCTGTGCCTGGCATGTGCCGAGCTCTCAGAAGCTGGGCTGACTCCTCTCTTGAGCCTCAGTCCTGTGAAGAAGGGGGACTTCTGCAGCCGGTAGTGTTGGCACGGCTGGACTCCTGCCTATGCTCATGCTGAACCCCAATGCCTTTCTGCGTTTGAAGTTCCCACCGAGCTGGTAGAAACCCCCATGTACACATCGTCTCCAATAAGAGGAGGATGCTGAGGACCTACCTGCTCTCCACCTTCTGATCGGCTCACCTTCGCCTGTGTTCCAGAAGACACACGGGTGCTGAGGCAGGATTCAGAGACAGAAGCCCCAAGTGCACAGAGTGGAAGTCCCTGAGGAAATGCAGGTGAATCTTACAAAACACCCACCGAAGGAGAAAGCTAGGTGTTCTCCAAGGTCATTCACATCTAGCTCATCCAACCATTCTTTGGGGGAATATTCTGAAGAAATGGAAAGCTCCGTTTTCAGCAGGACTATGGAAACTAATTTCACCTACCCACATTTGCTAAGTTCAGATGAATGCAAGGAATAACTAAATGTCATTTAAAACGTTCTTTGTAAAATACAGGTGGACACACCAATGCCACTGGAAGAGCTGTTGCTGTGGCAAGAGTAGAACCTGCCACTAGGGAATTCCCCTGCCTGCGTCTGCAAGCCGAGGTCCTGAGGGCTCCTTGCACATGTCCTGCAAGGGCAGATCTGCCAAGCACGTTTGAAGTTGAGTGCGATCTGTCATTCAATAGTGTACAAAATAGTTTTAGAATATTCAAAAAGAAAAGCAAGTTACCATATAGTAAATCTTTAGCAAAATGTTATTTCTTTTTATTCTAGAGTTTGACCAATGCAAATGGTACTATGTGGTTTAGACCGAGTTGCACCCTGACCCCTGTGGACTTGACAACCTCTGAAACATACTCCTTCTCTTCCTTTCTGGAGATTTTTATTAGCACATCCACCCTGAAATAAATGAGGTTACTATTATACCTGTTCCACAGTAGGATCAAAGTATCGGTTACACATTTCCTTTATGATTTAAATGCTGTTAAAATAAAGGATTCATTCTGGAATATCCGCTGTGCTCTTAGGTAAAGAAATCATTACCTCTGCAAGCTCTAATCGTCAGTGAGGCAGCAGTACCCTTCCACCCAGCACTCGCATGTCTCCTCACTCTCAACAGCTATTGATTGGTTAATCTCCCACCAGCCCCGCAGGGTGGGTCAGTATTGTCCTTTCTTCCTGCAGACCCAGGGGTTAAGTGTTCTGCCCAAGGACCCAGACGTTCAAATTACACTTGAACTTGCAGCTTGATTGGCTCCTGCTTGCTGCAGACCAGAGAGCTGAGCTACTCAATGTTAATAGATTAAAATACAGCAGAGGGGACAGATCAGAACGGATCTTTCACTGCTCTGCGACAAAACAGTAAATATTTAAAGTTGGCCTTCTGATTTAGCCTGTCTTTGAGCTTTTTATAAGAAAATCATGGTTCATTTTGTAAAATTATAGTAATTTTGAGACAATTACAAAGTTAAACAGGGTTCCTGGTAGAAAGGTCAGCTGGGGGAAGAGAGCGACTCCCTTCCTCTTTGATAATTGAGCTTGCTGAAAACTCAGCTGGTGTGCTGGGGACACGCCTGGTCATTTCCGGGGCCTATTTGATAGTCTCTGTGGCCAAAGAGTAACTTTCTGAAGAGGAGAGGTGTGGCATGCTGGGAGGTGCTGCTTCACTGGTGTCGAATCAGCCCTGGACCCTCACTGGACACGTGTTTTGGACGCCAGGTGGATCCTGCTGGACAGAGACCTTGTCAGGGCAGGGGTGAGCTGCTTGCCAGCTTCTAGGACTTGCACAATCACCCGGGCCTCTCCTTCCTCCAGTGGCTCTGCTACCTCATCTCAGTGAGCCCGAGACTCCACTTGTCATTTCATCTATTTCAGGTGCGGCACAGCCAGAGGCCCCATGTGACTTCTTTGCCAACATGGCAGGTCCATTTCCTCAGTTGAAGGCCTTCTGCTTCCCGGGTTGGAGGGGAAGTTTAGCATTGCCTTTGTCTCCTAAGGGCCTGGGACTGTGTCTTACAAAGAGGAAGTGGGGCACAGTCAGCCTACGCAGGCTCTGGCCAACAGCCTTTGCTGCTGTTGTACAACTGTCTGTTTTAAAGAGCAGGATTTCTGGTGAGAGCAATGAGGCAGCAGGGGAGACGGCATTCTAGAGTTTCTATCATGCCCATGGTGGTGGATCTGGCACACGGGCAGGAGAGTGAAGAACAGAAAATTCCCTCCATCTTCAGCGTCAGTGTAGGTGAGATCGGTGAGCCCTTGCTGAAAGCAACTGCCTGGTAGAGCCCCCCTGGGTGAGCACTGAGCCCAGGGCAGCCCCCTGGAGACCACCAGGCAGTGCCAGCCTCACGGGGATAACCAGGCTTCCGGAGGATGCCCTCTGTCCAGAGATGCAAGGCTGAAACTTCCCTGCGTCCTCACCTGGCCTCGCAGAGGACTCTCTGGCTGGACCTCCTCAAAACCAGCGGAGGCTGCACATCGCCCCATGCAGCATCCTGGAGAGATGGAGGACGCAGGTTGGGACTTCCATTTGAGGCGGTGCTTTTCTGCAGGTCTTCTCTCCTGCCTTCTGAACCCAAGCCCTTTTCCAAGGCGTGGACCTACGGAAGAGCAAGCAGACCCTGACCACCAAAGCCCACTTAGAATCATATCTGCCTCTACGGAACCCTCGGAGATTTCATCCTGGGTGGCAGGTGAGAGGAGGGACCCCTGACTCCTCATCCAAGGACTGTGTTTGGATGTGAAACCCTGCGATTGTGATGCAGTGGAAACAGTGGGGTGATCATTTAACACAAACGCAAACTCAGAGGCTCGCCGTCCACCTGCTGCCATTACAACCTCGTTGCTAACTCAGCCTCCCGCAGGCGACGGCAGCCGGGGCATCGGGGTCAAGTGCGGAGAAGCACGGATCTCAGTCATGAGCAGAACACGTGATTACCAAGGTGTGTCCGGCAAAGCTTTCGAGGACCCGCTCAGCGTATAAACCATGCATTACAGGGAACATTCGCAAACAGAATCAAAACGTGAGATGGATTTTAAAGCAATAGTTTGAGAAACTCTATCATGTGTACACATATACATATATATAGGTTGTATAAAATAGCTAATAATATAACAGCAAGAACGTTGTTTGTTAGTTTAGAAAAGTTTGGTTGAAAGTTCCATCTTACGGCAATTAAGATGAGCTTTTGCAACTTCGGCTAATTTTGCTACTTGGATTCAATGGCTGTTACAACTAAAAATTTTTAAAACTAACAAAACCACATGAAGTTACTTAATTCCAAATAGAAGAAGCGGGGAGGAGGTGCCTGGAGACCAGGCTCAGCCAGGTCCCAGGTTTGCTCCTCCAGGCCACGCAGCTGGCGGCTCCACCTTCCAGGCAGGACTGTTGAACGCAGGCTGCTGCCCTCATCTCCCTCCCCATCTGCCGGCTGCACCAGTGCTGGGTCCTATTGTTGTTAGCCATTTGGGGATCTCCTAAGCACATCAGAGGGTTCTGTTTCTAAGCTTTAAAGGATGCAACTAGGATGGGACTTTTAGTGACGCTTCACTCACAGCAGTGCAAACCGCAGATTGCATGAAGGCAGCATGGTCATCTGTTTCCTTCACAATGCGGACAAACATCGGCCTCCCCCAAAGCTGCACTTGCTTTCCCTGTCAATGTACAGCCATGTCATTAGCATGCACGTCCCTGCAAGTGGCAGAATGCTGGCCTGACAGTGACCTGAATAATGAAGGTACTGAACACCCTGTGTAAGTGGTCACAGCATGGACAGCAGCTCTGCCATGTCATCAGGGACCTAGGTCCTTTCCTTCTTTCCTTCCCGCCATCTTTAGCAATTGCATCTCCTCTTGGATACCTCCTGGTTGCAAAATGGCTGCTGTTGTCTCAGTCCTCCACTGACTCACATGAGCAGCCTGGACAGAGAGGAAAAAGCTAGGGAACGGCATATCTCTCCTCTTTATTTTCCATCCTGTACTGTGGAAAGTGATCCTTTCCTATTAGTTGGCTGAGCTCATAACTGAAGTAGAAGATGGGTCAATTCTGCTCTCTCTCTGCGTTTAACACGCTGCCCCATTGCATCAATAATCCAGAAGTCTTTTTCCTAAAGCGTTTGAGCTGTTTGTCTATTTTGTGAGGCATAGCCAGAAAATTCTAAATCCTGTTGTGTGGAGTCCCTCTGGCAAGGTTTGCAGCCTCTGCACAGGGGGTCCCAGAGAGCCCTCAGGATAGTGCACACCACAGGGGTTGCAGGCCATCAACAGGGGACCCCCGTGCCAGGTGCGCTGAACACTGGGGAGGCTTGCCTCTGCTCTCGCCTGCGGGAAGCGTGTCTCCTGCTCATCCAAGGATCAGCTCCTGGGAACAGACATCCCATTTGTGCTCCCCTACCCAAGGCTGGACAGTGAATTTCACAGACCACCGAGAAAAACTTTAAAAACACCTTCGTTCCACTGACCCTAAACAGGCCGACTGCGGGAGACCCACAGAACCTTCCCCCAAGGCCACAAGGCCCCTGCCCACTGGTTAACCTATTGGGCATGTTCTTCCCAAAAGTAGCAAAAGCAGGAATTGATTCATGGCTCCTCCTAAAGTGTTACAAGAGCCATCAGAAGAAACGAGTCTTGCACAACGTAAAACAAGGTTGTCATGCAAATACAGTCTTTCCACACCTATGAAGCCAACAGGTAGGAAAGGGAGCCATTACCCTGGATACTGGATGCCAATGCACTGAGGTAAGAAGCCAAGGGTTTCAGCCTGGCTTCCTTTTGGGTTGAAGTTTTGAAGTTTCTTGCATTTAAATGCTAACTGGCCCTTCCCGTCCTTGGGTCTGGGCTATTGCTGAGGAGTGAGCGTACTGTACTGGATGGGGAGGGCCAACTGAAGAGGCCCCCAGGTTTATCCTCAACCCGAACTCTCTTGCTTTGCCTTTTTGCCTTCCAGGTAGCTAGAAGTAAGATCCTGGGCTTCCAGGCGAACGGTAAGTTTCCATTTCCGAGAAGGACATGCAGAGTCAGTTTCCTTTTTCTTTTAGGCCCTGAGATGATCATATGCCTTCTGCTCGTGAGCCTTCTGGACAGTCCTGGAAAAAAACAACAACATTAGACCTAACACGACTTAAATCTTAGAAAATATGTTGATGCACTTCAGTGCCCGGGCACACAATTAATCTCCATCCATCTCCAGTAATATAAGCACACCTGTGGGATGTTCTCCACTGAATACACGAAAGGGAAGCTCATAATAAATCTCAGACGGATCGCCTTATCGTGACTGACAGTGCTGCTGCAGGCTCCTTCTTTATGAGTATAATTTGGGGGTTTATAAAAGCGGGAGATTGATTTCTACAGAGCCCTGCCTTTCCTTCAGCACTCACTCCGAGCTGCATGGCTCCCTCTTTTTTAGTAAATAAATAAATAAATAAAAACTCACAAAATATGGTCCCTCCATTTAATCTTTATAGCACCAAGAGTGCTTGCCTACACTCACTCTGCGTGGCCCCGGAATGCCCGGGTGGCCAGGGTGCCGAACGAGGGCTACATAAGGCTTCCTTCCACCTCTTGGGCAGAGTGTCCTCATCAGACCCAGAGAGGGACTAGGGAGAGGGACTGGGCACTGGGGAGGGGGCGCTCCTGCGAGACTCCAGGAAGCCCACTACAGGGCCCTGCCAGATCCAGCTGCCCTGGCCGCAGGAGACGCTCGTCAAATCCCTCCCCACACACCTCTTGTGCTCTGAGACAGAGGCTTTCCAGCTGTCTGGAAGGTTCTGGAGCAGCACTTCAGGCCTACGGGGTGAGTGGGGCTCAGGTGGAAGAAGTGGGCCCCCCTGCAGACACACGCACAGACACACCTGTTCAAACGCAGCCGCTTGTGTCGGTGTCGGCTTTGGACGTCGGTGTGATTTTTAAAGGCGTGCTGTTCAGATTCGCTTGGAGACCACTGGTTCATGGAAGAAAAGGAGTGAGTGAAACAGAGGCCTGGGGAGCAGCTCCTCTCTCTCAAAGGTCACACTGTATTCTCAGAATTAATTCTGTCTGCAGCATTCAGTGGTCGTGTCTGTGTCGCTGTTGCCAGAAGGTGGAAACACCAGCAGTTCTTCCAAGTTCTGAATTTGGTGAAACTTCCCGGGTGTTGGAGGAAGGAAACGCTTTAGTTAGGAGAACTTGGGAAGAGGAATTCGAATGGTGAAGGTGGGCGCTTTAGAAGTTTTCAGTTTGGTAAGTTTTGAGACAGATCCACGGGCAGCTGACGACCCAGCCAGCATTTCCTTCCCTGTGGCCCAGTGTCCTCCAGAGCTCTCCTGTGAATGGCGCTGTCTGCTGTGGCGGGCAAATGCCATGCCAGGACTGGGACCTGCCTGCCATCTGGCCCATGTCACTCCTCCTCTTCTAGGTCAGCTTTTAAGTACAGATTTGTACGGCCAGGAAGGTGGGTCATGGTGTGGAGTACTCCTCTCCTGGTTCTTAGCACCTGCCTGGGGGCCCGTGGTCATGAGAGCCAGTGTGGGCACAGTCGTATTATCAACCCCCATCCTGACTTTCACCAGATTTGTCCTGATTCTTCTTCCTGTTCCAGGATCCTGTCCAGGAGGCCACATTCCGTTCCTCACTGTGTCCCTGAGGCTCCTCTTGGCTGTGATGGCTTCTCAGATTCTTGACTTTGGTGAGTGGGTGGAAGTGGGTGTTGGAAGGGATCGCTGGGGGGACTCACAACTCTTGGCCGGCACTGAGCTTTGGGTGTGCCTGGAGGAATTGCTAAGGATGGGGCAGATTTAATCAGAGGAAATTTTTTGACAATTAAAAAATAAGCCAGAATGAAAATTGAAACCAAGTAATCAGCACCTCAAGTAGACCAGGGAAGCCGTCCTGAGGGAGAGGAGGAAGACCACCCAGTGCAGCGACCCCTGCAGGAGGAGCTGAGCTCACAGAGGTGTCCAGCAGAAGGGCAGGCAGGACCTGAGCCTGTGGGAGCTTCTCTGGTTGTCTGGCCTCGGCTGCAGGACCAGGAGACCGCAGTGCAGTTATGCACACCTCTAAAACCACGTCAATGCACCAGTAACAATCACTGATGTTAATAAGGGTGCATATAGCTCTCTCAGTCTCCAAAGCCCTTTAAGAACGTTAGCCAATCAATTAAAAATGACTCTTCCTGATCCCAGCCTCATCTTTGAGCACAGAGACTGCTGAGTGCGGGAAGAGGGTCCCAGGTCACAGAGCTTGCTCTGGGGAGCAAGAGGACCCAGAGCACATAGAGGCCCGGCCTGGCCTGTTGCCCCATACGGCTCGCCTTCCAATTATATCACCTCTGCTTCCTCCATGAATCTCAGAAAAATCCCTGTGTTTCTTCCCTTTTAAAAAATGTTTCCTCATGACTTGTAGGTAAAGAAACCCAGGCTCGTTTCCCCTACAGCGCTGGGTCTTCTTTGACTTCCTCTTTCTGACATTTGCCAATAGACAGCGCTGCCCAGCCTATTTCTCTCCAGCGTATTTCTCCATTTTCGAGCCCTAGGTGGGCTTCTTCCATTGCAGTCTCTCCTCCAGGACTGGGGTCGCTGGCTGGGGCATTTGCTTCCCCAGGAGCTATTCCAATCCACGAGAGAGACGCCAAGTTCCCAGGGCACCCAGGCCTGCAGATATGTGGGTTAGGACACAGGATTTAAAGTGGCCCTGTGGCCTCAGGCTCTGTGGGGTGGGCAAAGGAGGACTCAGGCCCTCTGTGGCACCCTGCCCTCTCCCAGGACCCTGCTCTGGAATGCCTTTGTGCCACATTCCTTGGTTTCACAGTGAGGGCTGGAGAACATTTGGGCTCATCTGCAGTGACCTTGGGCAGTGTGGACATGAAGACCTAGGGAAGGTCCCTGCGCCGCCCCAACCCTGCAGACCTCCGGGAACGCCCCTGCTTGCTGCAGTGCAGCCGACGGGCAGCTCCCATGCTGCCTCCCAGGGGGCCCAGTCTGGTGGGCACCGCTGACCACACAGTGGCAGCCTGGAGGCTGCGGTGGAGAGATGGAGCAGAGCACTGGCTGTGCGTTCACGCCCAGACTAGCACTGCTCAAGGCCGGGGGCACATGAACATCTCAGGGACCCAGCTGCCTGTCTGTCCCTATCGATCTCCCATCAGTCATTAGCCGGTGGTCATGTTAGACATGGCCCTTGGGCATTGTCCCATCGCAAAGCCACTTAGCATTAAAATTGCAAGATCTCTTCAGGCTTCCCCACCAGCCTTTGTCCACCCACTTAAACCCGAGTGAGTCCCGCCAGCCTCCCGGTAGCGCGGCTCTGACCTCTGACTCTGCGGGACAGCGGGAGCGATCCTGGCCCTGCACAGTACATTTTTTTTTTTTTTTTTTTTTTTTTTGGCAGGAGACCGGCCTCCTGGAAATGGATGAAATGCAAGGAGAAGCCTTTTTTCTCTGACCACTTAAGATCAGGGGTACTTCTATTATTACTTTGTCAACGATATTTTTATAGTCGAAAGTAAATCTTCTAGTCATAGTTTAAATTTTAGGGAAATTTGTGCCTAGGGAATTAAATATCCTCAAATTTTAGAAGTAAACATATTAGAAATTCAAAACGTGTGACTTTGTTATTTTTGCCCAGCTCCTGGCCTTTCCCCCACGAGGGTCGGAGGACGCTGGTTCTGCTGACAATCCTCTGTGGGCTGGGCAGGAATCTCCCTAGCCCACCCCTGGACACCACAACCTCCGTATTAACCCTTTCGGTTGGTGTGTTATAATTATACGTAACAGTGGGATTGATCACATCACGTCACACACACGAACTGCAGTTGTAAAATGCCTGTTTTGATTTGTGTATCAAACACACCACTTCCAGACACTGACCGCTTCTTTGGAAGAGATTGTACAACTCATAATGGAAAGTCTTGCAGCAACCAAAGGTCAGAACCAGTGTGACCAATTGTCTCAGAATGAAGAGCAAGTCCCCATGAAAGGGGTGGACACTGACAGGGGGAAGGACACAGACACCAGGGCACACCTCTTGTCCTTCCGCTGACCCAGACCCACCCTTTTTCCTGCCACATTGGGAGGTCTGCTCAGGGCTCAGCATCTGGAGCCTCCCTGGGCCAAAATTTGCCAGCCCAAGTTCCATTCTGAACAAGCAGTACACAAAGGCCAGCCCAGTGGAGGCGGGTTCCTCCCAGGCCTCCTGGAGAGCCGGGAGCCTGAGGCTCGCCAGCATCTCTCTGGATTCTGCTCTGGGTTCTGCCTGCTTGAATCTAGAAAGAAGCAGCCTGAAATCCAGCCTCGTCTGCACGGGTGTCAAAGAGGAAGACTGCAGTTTGCAAGGTCACACACCAAATCCTCATGAGGCCTTTTCTTACATTTTTCCTAATAATACAATCTAAAAAAATTCCATAACTGAGTGAAAGAAAACAGACTAACTATAAGAAGTTTAAAAAATTAAGGAACACGAAGACTTGAACACTCAGTATATTTTTTGCAACTTTTTTCCTTTTTCAAGGAAAATTCTGTGCATTCATAGTGCACTTTAGGTTAATAATGTAGAACCTGATCCAAAATCTATTTTGGAATCAAAACTATTTCTGTCCAGACTATTTCTAGTTTTCTGATTGGTGAACCATTTTACCTCAGCCACTGTGATTGTGTTGGTGACTTCACACAGATTCGCAGCTTCTGAATATGCATGGGGATGTCATAGACGTATCTGCACATATATAGCTATATATCAATATTTATAATGTAGTATGTGCATACACGTCTATATTTGTAATCATTCTGTGTCAGTTTTAACTTTTATATAACATTCCATGTTTGTCTTAGCTCCTCATGTTTTTTTAGGCATTTTGAATATGGAGAAAGATACTTCACTTTGTAATTTCACATGGTGCCAAGAAAGCGACCTAGGAATCTCAGGCCTGAATTGAGACTAATTCCATTTCTCTAAGTGGAACTGGCCAGGAGGTGGGCGAGGTGCTCAGAATGGCAGGAGAGCTCCGGACATGGACTTGGTGGTGGTCTTGCCTGTGCGCTGCCCACTCCTCCATCACGTCCCGTAGACTCTAGCACCTGTTGGTGGACCACACTGCGCCGCTGGCTTTTGGCTTACATGCAGTAAGGAAGTCTCTAACTCCGCTGTCCTGTGTGAGGGACTGCCCGGCTGCCACCAGGCCCTGGCGCTGGACCCCCTGGGCCACCTTCACACTCTTTCCCCCAAGACTTGCTCCGTCCTTTCCCACACTCTGTCCTTTATTCGTGCCATCCTGTCTCGTGGTCTCTGAGGATTGGAGAGACAGTCTGGTTAACAGGATAAAGCTCATGATTTCTACTGCATTCCTGGGAGCTGAGAGGCAGGGACAGGTCAGCCATGGTCGGCAGGTCCCTCAGTGCACACATCTCCTGCTGCGTTTTTTTTTTTTTTTTCTTTTTTTTGCGGGGGGTGGGCTGGGGATTGAACCCAGGGGCACTCCACCACTGAGCCACATCCCCAGCCCTATTTTGTATTTCATTTAGAGACAGGGTCTCACTGAGTTGCTTAAGGCCTCACTAAGTTGCTGAGGCTGGCTTTGAACTCGTGATCCTCCTGCCTCAGCCTCCCAGGTGCTGGGATTACAGGCGTGCGCCACCGCGCCGGACCTGCTGCTTGTTTTGCTTGATAAAAACATCAGAGTCTAGGAGCTGAGATGGAGACCCGTCTGGTCTAGAGACGATGCTGGGCAGAGCTGGAGAGTGTCAGGGACAGTGTTTCTTGTCTTTCCCACGCGGGACATAGTCCATGCAACCGCAGTGATCCCTGGGAGGATGACCTGTCGTCTCAGACATTCCAAACGCACTCGCCAGGTCACCTTTGTTGTGTGATTGCCTATGGAACAATCTCCTTCCTTGAGAATCTTCAGTGGCATATGCTACCTTTCCTGTGCTGTGCTCGTCAAGCCTGGAACTCAGGGTTCCCCCTTTGGGTGGTCAGTTAGCATTCCAGCTGTGACTTCCACTTCCCCTTCCATCCCAGCCTCTGCCGCCCGCCGCGGTCTCAAGGTGACTTCCCTGCCTCTCTGATGTTTGGTCCCTGTGGTGTGTTTAATATACACCTGCAAATTTGTTGACATTCCTCTTTTCATAAGGTGGAGGCTCGTTCCCTCTGGACTCGGCGGATCACTTCCAATGAGCAGAACACGGTAAGGGATGCTGTGTGCCTCGTGTGGCTGCGTCGGGAGGGGAGGCTTCTGCCTGGGCCTCGCTGGGACGCAGGCCGCCGCGCCTCCTGCTGAACAGCGCTGGCTGAACTTGGACTGTCCTCAAGAAAGACCCAGAGCAGCACCTCCCAGCTCCTCAATTCCTGGAACCACCACAGAAACGTGGACAATGACTTGGGCCATGGAGGTCAGTGCTTTGCTGTGCACAGATGTGGTCGCTGCACAAAGCCACTGCCCTCCCGTCCAGTTTTCTGTCCTGAGGAGCTTTTGTGGAGCTGAACGACTTTGAAAAAGCCACTTCAGCTCCTTCGCCACAGATCTCTCAAGTCAGGGTAATAATGGCTCTTATGTGTCCGAGTGACGAAGAGGTTGTCTGGGAACACGCAGGGAAGCCGCAGCCCTGGTGGGCGGCAAGGCTGGCAGCTGTGGGCAGGCCGGGAACTTCGGCGGCCGCAGCTGCCGCACTGTCCTCCGCGCTGGTAGGTCCCGTGGCTCTTCTCCAGCAGCGTGTTTTGCTGGTGCCACATCAGTTTCTCCTTCGTAGACGGTAAACTTCTAGAAGGTGGGGACACAGTGTCATGTGTCTTTCTTCCACACGGACTTACTGTGTTAGCATGCTCTGCTCTGTTCATTTTTAAATGAACAGTTACTTCTAATTTAAGTGACTTCACATTGATGGGAGGATCCCTGGGGATGATGGGATGGGGTCTCAATGGGCAGCTTGCTGGTCATTGCTCATGCCCCATCCTGCCCAGCCATAGGGCTCCTAAGAGCTGGTTTTAGGGACTGAGGCTAGGGTGGATCAGGGAGGTTTGTCCCCACTGCAGGCAGGGGTGTAGACACACACTGCAGATCGTTTATTTCCTCCTTGCTTTGAGTTCCCCAACAGAAGAATGGCCTCAGCAGGTCTCAGAACCAGTCAGGACCCCTCTAAAGAGAGCATGTCTACTTGGATACCTGGGCTTGGCATCCGGCGGCATTGTCCCGCCTTCTCCCATGCTGACTTTCCAGTGAGCTAATCTTCAGGAGCCAAAATCAACATTCAAACGGTAATCATTCAGAAAGGAAATTGACCAACTGTCCTAGGCTCCATGCCGGTGAAGTGAGGCCCACGCACTTATCTGCCCATGAAAACCTGGAAGGATCTGCTTGGATCATTTGTCACTATACATGATTGTCAACACTGGGATTTAGAAACCGTCAAAACAAAAAACCAAACTAGAAGACTGTAGTCTAGAGTGAACAGACACTATTATCTCATGTACATGTATGACTGCATGTGATCCTACAATATGTATAATCAGAAAAATAAGAGAGTACACTCCATTTATGTAAAATTTATCAAAATGCATGAATGCATTCCACTGTTATATACAACAAATTAGAACAAATAAAAAAAATTAAGAAAAAAACTTAGGAGAAAAAAATTGAAATACAGTTGCTATCTGCCAAGTGCTATTGACCTGCTGACCTGAATAATCTGTGCATCATTAGGTTCTGCAAAGTGGAGCTCCCACTGGCGAGGGAGAACTGCTCCCGGCCACATCTACAGGAGGGGCCTCCACACAGCCCTGCAGCCTTGCAGACACTCCAGTTGACATTTTCAATGAGATTAATCACAATGTCTTCATGCAGCTGTGTGGAGACTGTCCAACAGTGACCTTTGGTCTGTCTGCCTGTTCATCCAGGAGGGCTGTGTAAGTGCGCTCAGCAATGCAAGCAATCCAGTGAGCAAGGGGAGAACGTCCTAGCTCTGGCCCAGACCTCAGCAGGGCACATGATGCCCTAAGGCCACCCTCTGGCCATCAAGAAAGGATCTGGTCAACCAGCACGTGCAGCCACTTGGCTGAGCTATGAATAGCCCCATGTCCATCTCACTCCAGAGCACAGCTGGGTGTCCACTGGCAGACTCCATCCCTTGGTGACCCTCTCACTACCTTGTCAAGGTGCACTTACTGGAGTAACAATTATGGGATGGAAGCAAGGAGAAGGTTCATAGCCATCACATTTCCAGATGTGTTGAGTTGCTCTGTGTGCTGAGGCTGTGGATTAGGATGCATACCTGTGGACGCACCAGGGGACCCTCTAAGGGTGAGGGGGGAACAGACTAACTGAGTCCCGTACATGGCCTTGCTGCTCCTGGCTGATGTTCTCCTCTGTGAAGGAGAGAGTGAGAATACACTGAGAGCCTGTTTGAAAGTGAGAGGACACAACTCATCCCAGATAAATTAACAGGCCTTGGCAACACACTGGAGAAAACAAAAGGAATCCTCGGGATCTTATTAGATACGGGGACTCCTGGCACAGGGAACACGGCAATGAAGAGAGGTCAGCAGTGACTGCAGCACTGTTGACAGATCAGCTCACAGGACACGTTGTGTGTCCTAGGGTTGCTGGAAACTGGGTGGGGAGGAGGGGCAGGTGCATCCACACCCAGTGGATGGGTCTTACCCCGCTGCACCTGCACCAGTCTTGACCTCAGTGAACTAGCAAGCTGGAGGCTTCCTGTCCCATCAGGAAGCCTGGGCCAGACGCACCAGGACCAGGTCAGCAGCTCTGGTGCAGCCAGGAGTGGAGCCCTCCCCCAACCATCCACTCAGTGCCTTGGCACGTGGGCTTTGGTCCTCCCGCTCACACGCACAGTCAGGGCGGTGCCTTCCCTCTAGACATCGCTTGTGCATTCAGAGAGGAGAGAGCAGGAGACAGTGTTGTTATCAAGAAAGCCAAAGTCTTCCAGAAAACCTGGGGTTTCGGGTTCTACACCCTACCCGCCCCCAACCCTGCTGCCGGCGATGTGGCAGCTGGGGTCTGCCAGAGAGAGAGGTGTGGGGAAGGGGGTGCGTTTCTCCCGCTCACCCCCTGGAAATGCAGTTGCTTGGAGAAAGTCGGATGTCCCCTGCCTGCGGTACCTGTGCTTAGGACCTGGGGCTCTGCTTCGGAGACAGAGAGAGTTCCTCCAGCGCTCTTCCTAATGGAAGCAAGTGCTCCTCCTCTGACCAGAGAGATCCTTGCCCTGACTCGCGAGCACAACCTCACTGAGTGACAGCACGATTTCTTTCTAAATTTGCCCAAGCTATTTAGAGAAATTTTAAAAATATTTTCTCTCATATTTGTACCTCTATGAGACCACTGTAGAATTCAGGAAGAGGGAAGGCATTGGTCCAAATGCAATCCGAGCTCAGAGAAGGGGGTCTGTGCTACTTCAGGGGGACACCAGGCCTCACATAGCCCTGTGGTGGCAGTGGGAGCATCCCTGCCAGGGGGACAGAATGACAAGTGGCCAAAGGGCAGGGTAAGGCACCATGTTGTGCAGGGACACTCTGGGGGCTGGAGTGTCTGAAGTGGCCCCTGAGTGTCTGTCCCAGAACTGAGGACACCGAGTTCAGAGAGGAAGGGGGGGAGTTGGCAAGATGGCCTGAGTGTCCAGAAGAGCAGCTGGATCACACTGACACTGAGTCAGGTGACTTCAAAGACTCCACACTCTCCTGTGATCATAGCCAATGTGTCCCCAGCACGTGGAATGAGTTAGATCACAAGGGTGTCAGAAGTGATCTTGCTCACTGGTGTTTATTGAAGTCTTCCTTTTGTCTAAGTAATGAAGTATCAGGTGTGCTATGGTGACTGTGTTCACAGTTTCAATGGGTGGAAAGCCGCTGACCTCTCACCCAGACTCCAGCTGTGTGGACAGTGTAAGTGGCCCCAGCCTTCTCCTGACTGCCCTCCTGCCTTCTGGTACCCACAAGCCTGGGTTCTGTGCCCTCCCACCCACCCCTGAAGCCTCACCAAGCCAGATTTTCCCAGCATGTGAACCCAGCTTCCCCACCCAGGGCCCAAATGGCTCCCTTCTTGGTCCCCTCCAGTGGTGAAGTCCCAGTCTGCTGTCCCTTCCACCTTACTCTCAGGGGTGACCTGGAGGCCTTGACTTCTGCTTCTGCTCAGGACCTCACTCTGCTCCCCTTCCCTTATTCCTTCCTTTCTCCTTCATCTCAGTGCAAATGCCACCTCCTTAGGTCCAACAGCAAAGACCTTGAGGAAGACCTGGGTCTGGATGGGAGGAAAGGGAGGCTTTTATGTGATTCGGGAGAAAAGCCAAGCCCTTTGGACCACAGATTGCTCAGTTCTAAGATGTGGGTGGCAACCAGGATGGTCTGCCGTTGGCTACCTGAGAGATATAAAGTGCACACGTGGTGGAGAACACAAGGACACTGGGCAGGCTCTCACCCTGCCATGCAGCATGACAGACACTGGGCAGATGCAGTTCCCACACACTTGAAAGGGAGCCCTAGGTGCCAAATGCGTCATGACAGCATCATTATCCACTCGCACTTAGATCTCACTTGTGCCTTGGGGTGCATATTATTACCTTCTTAGGGAGGAAAGAAGCTGATGCCCAGGAAGAGTTACATGGCGTTGGGGTTGGGAGGTTGAACCCAAACTTGACCATGCTCTAGTTGCATGGTTTCCCAGATGCCAGGTAAAGATGGATGGCAGTGAACTGCTCAGGGTGTCTTGATGACCCTTGGGTCAGAGGAAGATGAACTGAGGACCATTCAGGGCTTCCAACATGAGCACCTGCAGCTCTCCTGGCACCAGACCAGCACCAGATCAGCACCAGCAACAGAACCAGAACCAGACCAGCACCAACACCAGACCAGAACCAGACCAGCACCAATACCAGACCAACACCAGACCAGCACCAACACC
>JAJEJO010001849.1:50579-100193 GCA_020662805.1 Glaucomys volans | reverse complement strand
ACCAGCACCAGACCAGAACCAGCACCAGACCAGAACCAGCACCAGCACCAGACCAGCACCAACACCAGACCAGCACCAGCACCAGACCAGAACCAGACCAGCGCCAACACCAGACCAGCACCAGCACCAGCATCAATACCAGCACCAGCACCAGCACCAGAGCAGCACCAGCACCAGACCAGCACACAGTGCACCAGTGGGTTGGGAGGTGGACCACGCTGACTTCTCTGAAGCCACAGGAGGGACCCTAACTGGCCCTGGAAGCCCTGCCTGGGCGCATAGGAATGAAATTCACACCTGGCATTGAGTTTTGATTTTTTATCTCCAATAGCTCTGCATTTACGAGTAGAGAGGTTAATGTCCCTCTTTTCTCCACCTTCAGGGAGGAGGAAGGTAAGTTCCCACGTTGTAAGGGTGGGCTGCGCATAGTGAAGTCCTTCCATGACGCAGGGTGGGAGAGGCAAGAGAGGTACCCTGAGGTGGGCACTCCTGAGGGACACCCCCAGTGAGGTGACAAGGCCAGCATCCTCCAGGGTGTGTCGTGGTGACCCTGTGTGCTCCAACAGAGGTGGTAGAAGTGGCACTTTTTCTAAGGTCCTCTTTTCAAAAATCCATAATCCTAGTCTGTCCACAAAAGAAAATATCAGACCCAAATTGAGGGACATTCTACGAAATACCTGACGAGCCTCCTCATGACGAGAGTCAAGGTCACAAAAGCAGGGGGACAGGAATGGGGATGGGGACAAGGTGCAGCTTGGGGCAGAGAACTTGCCTGGCAGGCATGGGCCCTGGGTTCCAGCCCAGCACTGAAGACACAAGGGAAACTTGAGAAATGGCCTTTCACCAGCATGAGGCACCTGAGGAGAATGACGCCCACCTGCAGCTGGGGCTCTGACAGGGTCCTGGAGCAGAAAATGGACGCTGCGGGAGTGGGGGACAGCGAGGGCAGCAGTGACGGTGCAGGGTGCTCCTGGCCCCGCTGCCCGCACCCGCTGGAGTCAGCACGAGGAAGCCGCGTGGGCTTCGGGACTCTGCTCTGTGAAGCCGTGAAGACGGCTTTTCTGTAAAAGTCAAATTATTTTTTAAGAAGGTTGTCAAAGACCAGCTTTTGTATGCACCCTACTGGAACCTACGGGTTCAGGTTTGAGTAGGGCCCCGCTTCCACCTCGAATCTTGGCAGCCGGATGGACAAGCCAGCTTCCCAGGGTCCCATGGGGCAGTGGAGGGCGGCCTGGAGCACCCGGCCCAGGGAGCCTGGGAGCCCAGGCGCCCAGGACCTCGCACCCACCTCTCCTGTCCACGGCGTCCTGGCCACCCCTAGAGACCTAGCACAGGGCGGCCAGGGGCCTTTGGGCTGTATTTTCCTTGTGGCCCTGTGGGTGACCAGGCAGCTGCAAGGACACACACATGAGAAAATCCTTCTTATAACTTGTAGTCGATGGATGGGGGGAACCACAGAGGCCCCAGATTTCCACCACGTTCTCTGACCTCCTGGAATTCATAGTTCTGCTTTCTTCTTGTTACAAGGCGAGGTTGCTGGTGGGCAGGGTCCTCTGCTGCCTTCCATGAACTCCAGGGACTTCTGTGGCCTTGGGCATGCCACCCGCCCGCTCTGGGCCCTGGTTCTCAGTTTGCAGCCCCAGCAGGAGAACTTAACACCCCAACCCATCATTCCAGAATGCTGTGGAAGGAGGGGGAAGAAGCCCATGGAACCGGAAGTCCTCGGCCCTTGGTGCACGGTGACTGTTTGTCCCTGTTAACAAGTGATCACGAGGAGGGGCATGCAAACCGGGTGTGTTTGTGTACATGCACACTTGCTTTCATGAGCGTTCATAAAACTCAAAGAGCGTGCATTGATTTTTGTCTTACTGTACAGAAAAAAAGCAATGAAATGCACCCAGTACATAAAGACGCTTTAAAACACTCTCCTTGCTAATAAAAATACGTTAACTAGCTACTTGCTGCAGATCCACACATGAACAAGGTCCTGTGTTTGCAGCCACGAGGCCTCACATGGGACGGAGCTCTCCGTGGGAATATTCTACACACAGACACAGCCTTTCCTCTGTGCTTTTCCTGGATGTCACCGTGTTTTCTGACCAGCGGTGGCAGTGTGGCCCGTTGGAACAAAAGTAGCTGATGCAACTTCACCAAAGTCACCTAACCTCTCTGAGCTTTCACTTCTTTCTTCTTCTGTAAAATGGGCAGCTGGCTGATGGAATTTATGGAATAATGTTAGCAAAAGTCTCTTGCTTGGCTGGCACTTAATGGGACCTCAAAAATATTAGACTCTCTTCAGTGGGGAGTTTAAAAGTTCAGAATTTGCTGTCTGAGGTCATTTACTTAAATTCTGTGTGTGAGTCAAGCCTTGTGTTAATGAAGGATCTGATCTGGTGTGATGCCAGGAGTCATCTTCTCCCCGCAGGGTGGGAGGAGGATCCCACCCTGACTGACTCGCAGAGCCCCACTCACGTGTCTGTCCTCGTCCTGGAATCCCACAGCTCAGCACTGAGGGACAAGATGTGGCCTGCAGAGCTCGGAGGAGAGCTCAGTGTCCTGGGTCATCACTGCTGTGTCCCCTTCTTTCATAGAAAGGGCTCGATGACACCCCAGAACCACAGGGTATTTCCCTGATGGAAGGATAGGATTCTGTGGAAACTACCGTGTAAAAAATTAACTTACTTTTAAAATATTTTCTTGATTAGTTGAAAGAATTAATTCACAAATATGTGTAATTAGTGTCTTTTCATTAGTGCACAGGTTTACAGTGAGGAGAATTCAGACAAATGGCAAAGTCTGTTCATTACGGTTTTAAACCCTTCCCAAATCAATACATGTATTAAAATTAAAAAAACTTGTTTGCTCAAGGAAATTGACACAGTCTTGAAAGCAAGCATCCTCTTGAGCTTTCTGTGAATGGATCCTTCTTGGTTCCTGTTGCTCCTGTTTTATAGTAATTTATCTAGATTTCCTCCAAGAGACTCAAATATCAAATGTCCAGCAGATTGCCCTGAGATGAGGTGGATAATTCTAATGCATATTAGGAAGTAGCTCAATCCCCCACATTGGCTGGTCTCATCTTGGAGATCTGCTGATCCTACTTCTGAATGCTGCTCTCGGTTCTGGTGTTTTATGCATGTTGTTTAATCTCATAGGTGCCCGTGAGTTACTGCCATGCAGCTGTGAGGCCTGCTCTAAGTTTCACTCTTTTTCTGCTCGTGGGCAATGGAACCAACTTGGAGATGGCCTCCAGCCTCAGACAGCTGGGAACACACATTCGCAGAGCAGACAGAGTGGGTGCAGTGTGTGGCCAGGAGGCTGTCCTGGGAGGAGAAGCCGGTGTACTTGAAATGGGTGTGTGGGTGAGCGGGGGTGTGTGCCAACCGTGCGGCTCACGGGCAGATGAGGCACTGCGGTGCCACCCAGCTCAGACCCCTCGCTCACAGCCGGCTAACCTGCACACCAGCAGGACACTCACCTCCTGCCACGGTGAAGGGCTTACTTATGTGAGTTGGGAAGAACAGCGAGAGCCACTGTGTTCAGAGAGGCGCTGTCAGTTCCGGTCTCCTGCTGGTTAGGAGAAGTCTTCTCAACTGGCTGAAGTTGAAGTGGTTCCCCCATCAGCCCACCACGCTGGGGTCTTAGGGAGGCGTTTTCCCTCACTGTGCTGGAAGGTGTGCTTTCTGTCTGCAGAAGGGTGGAATTAAGCATGAAAACGAGAGCCGATGTCACAGTAGGAATGCCATCCTCCTGATAGGACCGGATTGGCAGGATGCTGAGGGCTCAGTCCAGCTCCCTCCGCCTCCCAGCGTTCTGTGGAAGACCTCAGAGTGAGACATGTTGATAGGGGGAACCTTAGGAATTCTAGCTTTTATGTTTTTAGGCCCCAAATACTCCTTTTTCTTTGGTTTAAATATAAGTTCATTTTTTTTTTCTGGACTTACATATCATTCCTATTTTGGTGGCACAGCTTCCAGATGGAGCCTAATTAATGCTGACTCCTTAAATGAAGGTGACACTTCAATACAACTATTTTTACTTGGTTTTTCCTTGTGTGTGTGCATTTTTCTACCCATCATCCTTCACAACTGCCTGAACTTGATAAAGTAATTCAAGTATAATCATAGCCCACCTGCTACCTACCCCCATGAACACCGCCAAAGAGTTAGGGAAGAAATATAAGCACTGTGTATATTGATCACTCCGTTTACGAAAGTTTCTTTTCCATTTGGATTTACCAACATCATTGCTAATTTGAAATACCTCATGATCTTTCATAACGTAACTATGGGAATTTTGATTGGCAGTTTTGTTCAAATAATCTATTACAACCATAAAATAGTGATTCCGTCCAAAGAGAAAGTCCCAGTACCTTAACAGAAGGATGCATTTGGCGCCTAGCTTCTATAACTCGTTTTGCTAAAGGATAGCATTTTAGGATCTTTATAGTCAGTTATTATAAGTGATGATTTTCATTGCTGTGTAAGTCAATTTTTCCTCAATTTACCTCTCTAAAAACAGCTCAAATATCTAAAGCAACATGCGATATGCCATAATTAACCAAAAGACCTCCAGAGGTAGCCTTAGGGTCTAGCGTTTATAAAGTTGTTTCTTTGTATGTTTAGTATATATTGTAATACATTCCAAAACAAGACAATTGTTCAGTGTATTAAAACAACCATAGCTAAATTTTTTTGAAGACAAATAAACAAGGGTTTTTTAAACTTACAATTCATTGGTATTATAATTCATGGCAAAGTCCAATAGAACAGAAACAATTTATTCAGAAAACCACACAGGTTGTTGGCTTGCTGGGAGTTTTTAAATTTAAATGCTTTTCCTTCTTGTAAAGGCATGGGCCCTTCAAGTAGTCATTCGAACATAGGATAATGAGGGGATCCTTCACAAATCATAAATCAAATACTTCGCTAGTTGATTCTCATCATCGCTGTGATAGCTTTAGCATCAGTTTATTTGAAAGTATGTAACACAGTAAATTATATGGTTCTCCTCTATGTCCTCATTTACGCTTTCCTCTTGGCTACATCTAGTAATTTTTTATTCAGATCACTATATACTTGGTGCATTCTACATTTATAAAAATCCCAAGTATATGCAGGCTGCATCCATGCAACAGTATCGTTCTTAATGACGCTCTGTCCTGAATTAGAATGAACCCAAGGCAGTGTCAAATGGTAATTTGTTGCCACTTTTGCACACGATAAAATTTATTCACTTTACCATTAATATCTAAGGTATCTCTTCATGGTTGTCACAAACGCTCACATACACAAACCATCGCCAGCCCTAAGTGGGCCGAAGCCCACAGTCAGGAAATCAGGGGGTTCTGCCTTGGTTAATGAAGTATGATGGTGCATTTATTCAGAGCGCTGCAGCTGTCCTCATTAGGGGCTGCTGCCTCTCCACGCAGTGCTTGCTGAACCTGGCGAATGATAAATTGGAACTCCTTCTACTCCCTTGTCCTCAGAGCTGTTTGTTTTCTTTTAAAAGCTCTTTATAATGCTTCCTTAATGTGAATGGTAAAATAAATAAGCCTTCAGGTTCAGATATAAGTGTCAGCGTGGAATCCACTAATTTGCTGATTGTTGAAGAAAATTAAGCCGTCTGTAAAAGTTTTGAAAAGGTGCAGGCACCAATCTAGCTCACCGCATGCCGGGCACACCGGAAGAACTCAGTGGGAGAGTTTTGCATGAATCAGGGTGTGGCGCACATGATACTGGGTGGTGAAGCTGGACCATCACGAATACCGCGTGTCCTCAAAGGATGGGACAGATGGGCATCCTTCCATTCCCAGGTCCAGTTGGAGAACTTGGAGACAAAGCAGTTCTGGGATTTCCATACCCTTCTGCATCCTTTCTTGGCTCTCCTCAGCAGTGGGAAACCTCGGTTCCTCAAGGTGTGTTTGAATTCTTATTTTACATCTGTATTAGTTGCTATAATAGTGATGTGGGTCAGGTGACTCCGGAGTGTCTTCAAAATACTCCAACAGCCATCTGGCTTTGCAAAGAAGTTGAGCATACCATCAATGTTAGAGAAGCAAGGGACGTTTCCTCTGGAAAGAGCCTTGGACTTCCTCATGGAAGCACTGACCTGTCAGCCCTTCCCGCGTGGTGTCCTGTCATAGGTGCGGGGGGCGTTTGCTACCATGGCCTCTTATCTTCCTTCATCGCATGGCAAGTGGCTGGGAAAAAGGGTGGCTGTCCTTCTCATGCTCACAGCCCTCACTCTGCCTAGCACAACTCTGTGCACATGCGTGTGCTCACTGATGTGCCTTGCTTCCGTGCACTGTGATCTGCAGAGGGTCTGCAGGCTGAGCTGACGCTCACCTCTGAAGTGAGTTCTCTGCTCTTTGGCTCCTTCCTGCTTCCGAGTTTCTTCGCACAGCACTATTTTATCCAGCTCCTCTGCAGATCAGAACAAATGTCAAGACTCTGCTGTTTCTGTTCATCACTCAAGGCGCCTGGCACAATCTCCACAGAAACTTTCTCATGTTCAAGTTTTCCTTGAACGTGAGCCGCGAGTTCTTGGTCTAAATTTAACTCTTCAGCCATCATCCGCGCAGTTAATCATGTATTTGAATTGGCCCAATCGCTGACCTTTTCAACATCTCCTCTGGTCCCGACATGATGGGATGACTGTACATCACTCTGGACATCTCTCCTCTTCGCGAGTCTGCCTGGTAGCCAAAATTTCTTGCTCTTGATATACCTTCTTTTACAATGCCAAATTCTCACTGTGGGTTTGTTGAACTTTCTGAATTTCTTTGCATCAAATAACAACCTTGAGTTGGCATACCAGTTGGGGTCTCCATGCCCTACTTTCCACCCAAGATGCTGGCATGCAGCTGACTCTCCACTCTGGACAATGCCCAGGCCTGGGCCACTTACACTAAGTGATGGTGCCGTCTGGTCCTGGGCATGGTGTGGTAAAGACACGTGCAGAAAGGAAGCGTGTCGCCATGGTGGTGTCTTCCAATAGCGAGAAGAAGCCCTTCCGGGGATATCTGTTCTATGCAACTTTTAGTTTGGAACTGTTATGCTCTAGTGTTTCTCTCTGTAGTGAGAACCCATGGCACTCCCTGCATTATAGTGACATGTGAACACTTTAGATTCATCTGACAAAAATAGATTAAACTATTTGAAAACATATGGGCCCAGTGCACACCATGCCCAGGAAAGTCACTGCCCCCGGCACATCTCAAATCCTTCACCACTGGAAGCTAAGTTGACTTCATCAAAGACCAAATTCAACACTAGAGTACAAGGACAATGACATATCAGCAGATTACCCCCCGGGGCGTGAAAGGCAGGATTTTTACATGGTCAGGAAGGTGATGTCACGTTCAGTAAATGATGGAGTGTTCAAGGACTCAGGGTGACGGGCTGCAGCAGTGCCTATGGACAAGCTCATGCAGCCCTTTCCTTTGTGGGTGGTGGACACTGGTTCAGGATCCACCTGAGGTCATAGCCAGTGAGATGGAGGCAGAGGCCGTGAGGCACCCCACAGGGGCTCCCAGGTGGAGGTACAGATACTGAGCTGCCTCTTCACTGACTACAGTTGTACCTTTCAGGGTTTGCAACTTACTACGTTTATCAACATAATTATAATAAAGAAGCCCACATCCATTCATTACTTGATTAAATGAATGCTTGGAAGCACCTGCTATATGCCATACTCCGTTAGAGAGGTGGCATTTAGAGGAAAGTATGACCCTGCATTTTCCCCTAAGGAACTCAGAATGCCGTTGGAGTGACCAACATACTCCAACTTCCTTCAGTACATCACCATAACGTGGCAGGAACAAGGACTGAGGCCATAAGGGTGAGGGTCTAGCCACCCAGTCGGGATGAAAGGGACTGCTCATCAGATGAGAGACCCACAGACACTATTGCATATTATTGTTACCTTAAGCAGAAGTGGAAGAGGATGTGAGTGTGTGTGTGTGTGTGTGTGTGTGTGTGTGGTGCATGTCCCTTTGTGAATAGACAAACTATTTATAAATGGGCAAGACACAGAGGCAAGGAGCATGTTTTGGAGATCTCTAAGTAGGTTTATTCTTTCATTTGAGCTTCAAGTATGAGACAGGGATTGAAAAGGTCAGGCCCAGGGAATAAATGCAGCTTCTTTCTTACCACATTAAAGGATTTGTATTTGGTTCGTCTCACAGAGGTTAAAAGGAGATAATAATGAGAGTGTAGAAGAACAAGAAAGTGAAGGCAAACCTGATGCGGTGGACCAGGAAGAACTGACAGAAGGAAGAGCTTCTGAGAACCAGTGAGGGCATTCCCCACAGGGACAGGATGGAGGAAGGCGAGGGGCATGCTGGAAGAATGCAGGGTCCAGGGTGGAGGCTCCAGGGGGAGGCAGAGAGCACCGGGAAGGGGCACCAGGAAGGAGCATCAGCCTACCCACTGATGTGGTCCCAGGGGCACCAGGTCGCCTGGAGAAATTATCCAGCAGCGAAGCACTCGCTTCTCCTGACCACTGTGAATCAGCAGTGCTGTTCAACTTGACGGTCTGCTCATTTCCACTGAGTGGATGATGCCCTACGCCTTGACTGACGGAGGCTCAGACCCAGGCAGTGCAAAGAAAATACAACCGAATTTCAAAGAGAAAGCGCAAACCTCATAGACCACATAAAACAGCAGACACGGAGGAAACTGAGCTCTCACAAGAAGATACTTACCAGGGGGTCTGGCTGTGCGAGCAGGCGAGGGGGCAGCCCTAGAGAAGAGTCACGGGGGTGGCATGACGACTCTTCCGAGGGAATTGGTCAGAAATCCAGTGGTTTACTGAGCGAGAACTCCGGGAAAACCCATGAAGACCTAATGTGTTTGTTTGAAAATGTGATTCTTCCTTTGCTTATGAAGCAAGTTAAGTATGAAAGAGGCTACACCATGCAATCATAGAATTTACTCTGAAAATCTTACTGAAACAATCCTTTTACCAAGCATTTTTATTCTAGGAATTATTTGTAAGTTGCAACTACAATTGAATTATCATTACAAAACAGACCAAGTACATATATTTTTGTGCCTTGTTTTATTTCTCAAATTCCAATTAAATGTCATTTTCAAAGCCTTTTTCACGTGAGAGGATTCTCCTTGAGGAGTTGCAGGGACCCCAACCTGACGGGACTCTCCATGATGGCAGGGCAGCTGCTCCAGGGCAGCCAAGTGGCCACTCCTAGATTCAGTGCCCTGGATGGCTAGCCTTTGTCACGAGGGGCTAGAAGTCCAAATCCCACAGAAAAGACTGGAGCCCTGCAGATCTGCTGCTGGCTAGCCTCTGGTCTGATCCCCATTTCTCCAGTCTTCTGAAGTCCAGGTTCAGCTGCAGGAGGTCATTTTTCAAAGTTCTTGCAGTTGCCCACCCTGTGACTGCTCCTCCTGCCTCAGTCATTTATTCACTTATTCAGTGAAGTCATTGACAAATGGCTATCAAATACTTATTGAGTGCTAACCTGTTCCAGCACTGAGTTAGGGGCTAGGGGTGAGGTTAAAGACGGAAGTCATGTCCCCTGCCTTCAGGGGACGCCACACCAGTGCTGAGACCAAAGTGTAATGGATAGCAAACCTGCAAAGGCCATGAGATGACTGGAGAGAGAACAGGAGCATCGTCAAGGGAGCACCCAGGAGAGGGTGAAGGACAGGCTTGCCCGTGTGGACAGTGACCTCAGGTGCGGGTGGAGAGGCAGCTAGCCCAGGCCTGTCGCTGCTGCCCCAGGAAATCTGACTTTTCCTTTCTTCAGACTCAGCACTGCTTCCTGGAATTCGGCCTCCTTCCTCTCCAGGATCTGACTGCAGTTTGCTGAAGCTGCTACATTCAAAAGTTAGGGCACCAAGTGTGTGCTGGGAAGTACTGGTCCAGGGGAGAGAAACCACGGAGTGCCAGCACATGCTGCGACCAGCCCTGGGGGCACTCATGGTGTCCACCCGCAGACTTTCCATGGTGCTGACAGGCCGAGTTACAGAAGCATCTTGTGTCCCTGAAGTCACTGCAGAAACTTTACCCCTGGCCCCCGTTTCTAGTAACTCTTCCTCCAAACCTGCCCACACGTTCTTTGTCCCAGGTAACATCCGCCCAGCTGTGACATCCTGACATTATCCTGCAGTCTTCCTTTCTCTCCTAAGTAAGCTCCTTTCTTCAGTCCTGGTCAACACACCATCAGCAGGGCCACCTCCAGTTCTTAACCCGATCTGCCTCCCCTAACTCTCTGCCACACTCACTGCCACCCCTTTCCACGGTGGGTGTCCCTGCCTCCAGACCTCTACCTCAGAAACTCCTCCTCCTCAAAGCCACCACAGGGCTAAGACAAAGGAGCCCTGTGGTCTTGCACCTGCTCTGCGGACCCATCTGCCAGGATCGTGCACCACCTAAGGGGGCAGCTGTCCATGGGCACATCTGCCGCAAGGGCATGTCAGGCGGCGCCTGCAGACAGCCTGGGTCGCCACAGGTAGGAAGAGGTCTTGCTCCTGGATCAATGAGGAGAGTCTGGCAGGTGCTACGCAACCTATGTGCACAGGATGGCCGCCCTGGAAGGGAGGATCTGGCTCCAAATGCTTGTAGTGCAGGACTGAGCAACTCTGGGCCACCGGGCAAAGACTGGGCTCCCTGACTCCATCCTTCCCCGCATCCTTATCTAGAGGCCCACCGTATCCCTAGTTCTTCCTGGCACTCGTTTCTTCTCCACTGGGGCCACACAGCCTCCAGGATCAACTCCCCTCCACCTCTTCCTGAATCCCGGCTGGCCATCCAGGCTGAGGGAAGAGTGTGTTACTTGACTTCCTTGACAGGCGTCTCCACACTGCACCACGAGCCCTTTCCACCTGTGTCTTCCCAGCTGCCCTCAACGACGCTGCAAACCACTCACAGCAGGAATTGTGCCTTGGGAGCCACGTTTATGTCCCCGGTGTCGATCACAGGATCTGCAACAGCGTTCACATGGGAGCAGTCTTCACTGATGCATCTAAACTGAGAAGTAGCTTTAAGATTTGGAGGACGTCCCTTCCCACTCAGATGCGACTGCAGAGTGGCTCCCATCCTGTTAGGCCTCCTGCTCTCTGACCAGTGCCATGCATGAGGCAGTCTGTGACACCCATGGGTCACTCCTTACCAGATGTGTGACTTTGTGCAAGTCCTATGCATCCCCAGGCTTTAATGTCCTCATCTGTAAAATGGGAACAGTGATCATCTGACCCTTCCAGGGCTGTGAATCTCAACTAAGACCATTTGTGTAAACACCTGGCACCCATCAGGTGCATGGCCTAGACATGTGCTAGCCACAACTATTACTGTTTTAGTGTCACTGTTAGACAAACAGTAGCTGCGAATATAAGATGCAGCCATGCTAGGCAGAAACACTAATGTTATATGTTCTTTTATTATTTTCATGCCCGTGTGAAGGAAGTGATCCTTTTCTACTACATAAATAATTTACCTTGCGGGTCAGAGGAACTGCCTGTGGTGCATTATGAACACCCAAGCGTTGCGGGAGCCGAGTGTGAAGCCGGGACGGTGGCTTCTCTCTCCTAAGGAGTGCCCACTGCAGACGGAAGGCCTGAGTGGGCAGCCGCAGCTGCCGGGCCGTTTCTGCTGTCCCAGCCTCTGTCAGAGCACAGCGGATTCCAAAGTCATTTCTTATGACGAGAAACACAGGGAAGTAGCAAGGAATTCCCTTCGAGTTTCTGTTGGGTAACACAGACGTCACCGGCGGGGCTGGCACGTTGAAAGTTTTACACTTTTGCTAAACAAAGGCCCCCTTTCCTCCTCTTGGCAAAAGGTTAGGGAAGCCCCTTTGACCCTGGTTCTCGGTTGGGGATGCTGACTCTCAGCTCAGGTCCTCGTTCCCTCGGGACGTGGAAGGATTCGAGTTGCTTTTCCCAGATGTGCTGGGGATGCTGGTGAGTTCCTTCACATACTCTGCCCCCTGTACTGTCGTTAAGTCCCTTGATCACCCGTGCAAGCCTGCTTATGAGTGAGAGCACGTCCTCCTCCTTCCAGTGAGGCATGTTCCAGATTCCAGGAGGAGGAAAGCAAGTTCTCAAGTGCGTTAGAACCGTGGGTAAAACAGGAGTGAGCAGGCTCCATGGGCGGAGCCGAGGGCTGCTGAATACCGGCAGGACCCTGCTGTGGCTCCCGGGGATCCGCGTCAGCGGTTCAGAGAACACCTCTGTGTTCCTTCAAGCTTTTGTCGGGTGTGTCCTGTGCTGAGCACAGGAATCAGCCAGTCCACATGCTGGGCGTGGCTTCTCCAGGCGCTCACAAGGCCGGAGACCACTTGCCCTCCACAGCTGGACGCCTTAGCAGAGCCCTCAGGGCAGCTTGGTCCGCTCCAGAGCTGTACTAAGGTTTGCAATTGGTCCTCCCTGCAGGGCAAATTGCAAGGTCCCAATTGCAACTGCAAGGTCCCTTCCAAGGACCTTGAAGGGTCAGGGAGAGAGTTCCAGAGAGGGGCAAGTGTGCAGTGTGCACAGGTGTCTGTGGCCCTTGGACTGCACAGGGATGCGTGGAGGATTGGGGCGCACTCCCAGCTCTAGCCTGTGGTCGGTGATCTCGGGGGACAGACATTCACAGAAATCTGTGGCCACAGAACCAGGACTAGTCTCTCTCTGAAAAGCCCTGTGTGCGTTTCCAGGGCTCCCGTCCGCCCACTCCAGGTAAGACAGGGTGAGGGGGAGCACAGCCAGGTTCAGTTAGGTGTGACCACGATTCTCCCTGTGCCCACAGCCAGGCCTTCAGGCAGGCACGCACGTGGTGGGACCTCCTTCCCTGCCCTCCACTGATAAGGACTCAGTGGCACTAGGAGATGGGATCCTGTGTCCTCAGAGCGAGGCAGGCCTGGACTGGGGCCCTGTGATTGAGCTGTGCCGCTCAGCAGGTTCTCGGCCCTTCGGAGCTTAAATGCACAGAAGAGGAAAATTCTCAGATCTATTTGTAGTTTTATTGACAAATTAAATAGCAGGGCAGAGGTAAAGTGCCCAAGAAGAGTAGCTATTCAATAAATATTAGTAATTGGTATTTAATATCCTATCTAGTTGACTGTAAAGAAAAACAGAATGGTCAGTAAAGATCCAACACCCAGGAGAACAGGGAAGAAAGAGCCTCGTCACCACTTAATGATGTGCTGTTTTAATTTCTATCTGTCATCCCGGGGAAAGTAATAGAAAGAAACAGTCATAGGATGTGACATCTATATGTTTGCTCAGTTTGTGCAAAGTAATTAATGTTTTGATCAGGTTCAGAAAATCTTAATTAGGCCTGTGAGCTCTTTGGGGATGGATTCATTTTTCAACTGGCCTGTTTAGAAGACTGAGGATCTGTTTTCTCTCTGCAGTTTGTTCCGTGCCCTTTGAGTGTGCTGGAATCTGAAACTCACACCAGCCAGCCCACAAGGGCTTCTCACTGTTCCCTGGAGGCCCAGGGTGCACGCGTGATTCAGAGGTCACAGTTTTCCGTCTTGCTCCATCCAGAGAGACCTCTGTGCCTTAGCTCCACACTCACGTGGCGTTGCATGGCCGGCTTCCCTCTGTTCTGCAGATGAGCGTATTAAAAACAGTGAGTCTGGTTCCAAACAGGAGCTGTTTGCAGGTGTATGTGGACTTGTTTGCCCCAAACCCACCTGTCTTTTTTTTCTTTTTTTTCTGTGTTCACTTTGCAGCTGGTTCAAGAAATCTGTTCCCAGTGAGCCACTAACTTTCATACAAGCAGACCTCAGTGTGTAGGGGTAGACTTGATGGCTGTCACAAGTGACCTGATACTCACATCTTCTGGGATCATAGAGCTGGCCCACCTTCCTCCTGGCACAGCGACCTGCCCTGGCAAATGCTAACAGCTCTGTAAGTTGTAAACTCACTTCACTGGGGGGCAATCCGTTTGTATTTAACAAAGTCTGAAGTGATATAGCTTTAATAAAGTCTATAATAATACTTATTTATAATCCCTTGTTTGATTAAAAATTGGCCCTGAGAGTTAATAAAATATTAAAGTTCAGGCCCTGCAAAAAGAAAAACAATTAGAAAATCTGAATTGTCTGTCTGCGTACCTTGGGATTAGTGAAAGTGAGCAGTGGTCAGCTTAAGTAAATCCGTGTCAATTGATTCCAGCTCTCAGCGTGTGAAAAACATTGCAGTGTAAAGGAAGCAGAGCATCCCGACGTGAGCGTGAGCACGCGAAGGCCAGAAACCGCTCTGTTAGTGGCCTGAGTAGCCTGGAGACCATCTCAAAGGGCCCTGCAAAACCAGCTTCACTGCAGGCATCTCAATCTGTGTCACTCAAATCTCTGGATAGGACGGAGTCCTGAGTGCCTTTCTAAAAAAACTCAGTCACCTCAGGTCATCCATGACAACCCTGAAGTGGGACCAGATACAGCAGCAGCTTCCCTTTGCTGGCAGACGTGCATCCCAGAAGCTTGCTTTGTATACATGCAATGCAGTCGTGGTATTTTTATTTTACCATGATATTATTACCCAGATCCTTACTAACACTTAGCATTTATGAGTAATGATTTGTTCTCCAGATCTTTTTATAAACATTAGCTGATTAGCTTCATTGCACCTCCAAGAAGGCGATGTGTAGGTGGGCTGAGAGTTAAATATAGACCTGGCTGCTGGTTGCTGTTTAGACCTCCCTGAACCAGAGGTTTGGCCCACAGGCATGACCACATTGCTGCCCGCGTCTCCAGTGGCCAAGCATGGAAGGGAGCTCAAGTCCTCCTCGCCTTCCTCGCTTCCAGAGGGTGTGCTCTGTCTGCCACTTGGCTCCTCCGCCTCTGAAATGAGCACTACAGTTAAGACCTTATGGTCACCCAGGCCCGGAGAGCCATGGCATGCTGCCACAGGCCCAGTCTGGGGAAGGGCTTCCACAGTGGCAGCAGGAGTTCCCCTGCCTGACAACTGTGGTTTCTACAGAGGCCACCAAAGGCTCAGGCCCCAGAACCTCAAGAGCCTCTGGACCATGGTTAGCTCTGTGGGCGAATCCCATGGTTTGAAAGGTCAAGGTGTCAAGGGTCAGTCCCTGGTGATCTGCCCCGCCACTGTGACGTTTTCACCGGAAACAACCTCCGGGAGCAGGTGCTTCTGGAGCCTCTTAGCCACAGCCCAGGTGTGGAAGGGTCCTCTCAGGAGGAAAAGGGGCAGCACCAGGGGGTGCTGTTGAAGGAAGGCCAGAGAGAGATGGACTGTGTGGTGGTGGGGAGAGAGGGACAGGTGCCTGGATTCCAAGGGCAATCTTCTGTCCACTCTGTCTGAGCACATTGCTTGCAATTTGAGAACCCAGGAGGCTCAGAGCCTGGGCCCTGCCACTGCTGGAAAGGGAACTGCCACCCAGGGCAGTCTAGTGGCACCTGCTTCTGGGTCAGGCAGGTCTATTTTATTTTGTCATGCTTGGTTTTAATCATAGGAGATAAACCTGCAAAACTTGAAAATGGAGGCTCCCTGGAAATTGGCATGCCCTGGCTCCTGGTCCTCCAGCAGCCATGTCCAGAGGACCCAGAGGCTGAACCCTAGGGAAGGCACAGGGGATGGGGGTGGGGGCATAAAGTCAGGGCAAGCAGCGAGCCCTAGATGGTTGGCAGGAGCCTCTGGGCCTCATCTTACCTGGATGTTACCAAGGTTCCTGCCTCACTGAGGGCGGGGCTTTGGAGACCTTCCTAATGCCCCATTTCACCCAGACTTTTCCAAATCACCTGTAACGCAGTCTCAGCCCTGGGATTTTAGGACCTGCTCTTGCACCTAGGAAGTACTCTTCAAAGACTGCTTATCCCCTTGAAGTTCATTGGAGCAGGACAGCGGGGCTCAGAGTGCAGCAGGTGGTTGGGTCCCCAGCCCTGACCACACAGCCTGGCCCTCGGGCTCCTGTCTGCAGGCGGGCAGCACTTCCTGCAAGGCACTGGGCCTGCCCTGCAGTGCGTGGCCTTGCTTCCAAATACCTTCGCCCTCTTGAGGTTCCCGCATGGGCCTCCCAAGCTCATATCATCAGTGCCTCACCCCAAACCCCGTGCTGGACTCCTCAGACTGGCCCCTTTGGTAACCAGGGGAACAGTCGCCGTGGAAACCAGGCCCAGGTTGCCTCGCCCAAGAGCTGGTGGGAGCCCCAGCCAGGACCAGCCTGGAGTGGAACTTGGCCAGGCGCCACGCCCTCCTCTGCAGGACTCCATTTCCAGTCTGCCCCTTCCCTCACCTTTGTCCCCTCCTGGCCTGAGGAGACCCATTCTTGCAGAACAGGTTTAGGTTGTTAGCTGGTCATTCAATTCTCTTAGAGGCTTGGGCAGACAAGCTGCACTTGGCTCCCCCCGAGGGAGGGACCCTGAGTCCCTGGCAGGAGCCCCGGTGGGCGGGAGGCAGGGCTGAACCCGCCTGGCTCTGAGAACCGTTGGGCTTGCCAGGCATTTATAGCCAAAGCGGCCAGATTTTTGAAAGGGACTGTCCCACCCACCCGTCTGTTGGCATCTGAGATTCTCTGTGTGCATGGGGTGCAGGGATGGGAGCTCCAGATAGTAAATATAGAATCTAAATGTTTCTAACAACAAATTTGGCGAAGCCTTCTGGCCTAACAGGCCTTCCCAGGCTTGTGATGACAGCCAGGATCGCATCTAGGATGGGCACCCTCCTAAGGGCTGCTAGGGTAGGCAGAAGTCCAGGGCTTCCCAGGCGCAGTGCAGTGGCCAGGCAGGGCCTCCAGGGTGCCAGGCTCCTGAGGGGCAGCACTGGGGGCAGAATGCAGAGCCCGGCCCAAACAGCAGCCCACTCCCTTGTACTCATCTGCTCACACTCGGGTGTGAGCCTTGCCGCAGGTGCTCCTGGTCCTCCCCGCACAGCACACTGGGGCAGGGGTGTCAGCGGTGGGGCACCCAGTTCCCTCCACTTCATGAGTATCGCAGGTTGCTGCTCTAGGGAGGAGAAATTAACCCCACACATCCACACACATTCTTCTCTTCTTAGGAGACATTTTCCAATCAATGCCCAGGGACTGCTATCCAATTCCAATCAATTGTCCAGGCTAAAGAGCCATAGCCTGTCCCTTACCTGGTCTCAGGTTGTGAACCTCTGCCTGCAGGGTTGCTGACTGCAAGGTGGCCGCTTTCTCTGGCTGGGATCTCTGTTACAGACAGTTGATCCTACCATTGCACTTCCAATGCAAAACCCATCACATCAAAAACAAAACAACAAAATCATTGCTCAGTAAACATAGTAACAAAGGTCCTATTTCCTGAGGCTGAAAAGATAAAATAAAAAGTCAAGCTGCTTGTGATAAATTTTTCTGAATAATAAATGACTACAAGTAATTCAGCACTTGATGTTCATAACTGATATGAGAAACACAAAAGAAATGTAGACGGATCTCTAGTACAGAGGAGCTTTCTGATTTTTTAAAGAAGACAAAAAAAGAATCTTATGAATCAGGAAAAGAAAATAGAGAAGAATGTGTGCGTACTGTTCATCTGTGTTGTCTGTGTCTCGACCATCTGGGAGGAAGCACTGCGTGCTCCTATTGGCTAATGAGGATTTTAGACTAAAATAATCTCTCAGATATTTTCCAACTCTGACAGTAAATTGTGCATATGGTCCCCGACATTTCACACAAAGTATTTGGACAAACAATATCAGCTGTCCCAGACAATACGGCTATTTTTCCCCCTGGAAATGTTGGCCCTGGAAAAGTAATATTTTTATCTATTGCAGATTTAGGGGCACAGGTGAATAAAGGAAAGGAAATCAGCACCCAGGCCTCCTCCATTCTGGAGCACTCTGCTCTCGTCCCAAGTTCTGTAGCTGTGGTGCATGTGCGTGTTCTGGAGGGGGGTGACCTTGAGCAATGGTCATGGAGCATGGGCTCCAAGGTCAGAAAAATCTAGGTTTGAATCACGGACATTTCAGACCTTAGGCGTTTTCTTTAGCTTCTCTATTTCCCAGTCTATCTGTTGGTTCTTTTGTTTGTGCGCTGATCTGCTCATCCTGTCCTAAGTGTTAGGGACACGGTTGTGAGCCAAACTGGGTAGAAATCCCTGGTCCCATGGAGCATAAATGTTGTTGAAGGGAGAAAAATCCACAATTAAAGCCAAATATACAACATGCCAGGTGGTAGGAAGGGCTGGAGGAGAAGAGGAAGCCAGGCAAGAAGACAGAGAGGGCTCTGCACCTTGGACGAAGAGGGCGGAGAAAGCCGTGTGATGGTAGAGGCAGAGATTGCAGCAACACACCTACAAACCAAGGAAGCCAAGGACGGTGGCCACCACCAGGAGCCAGGAGAGACGTGGGGACATGTTCACCTAGAACCCTCAGGAGGAATCCCTGCTGACACCTTGAACTTGGACCCCTGGCCTCCGAATGGTAAGTGAGTGTGTTTCCATAGCTTAAGGCATCTGTTGGTGGGTCTTCCTTACAGCAGGCCGAGGAAACTAACATCCCTCCCGCTGTGCAGATGAGGAAGCTGTGGCTTAGAGAGCTTCTATAGCTTGTCCACGTTCACGTGAAGGACGAAGGATAAACAAGGACTGGAACTCCAGGTAAGCTGCACTGACAGACGCGTGGCCGTACCTCGTGTGTCTATTGAGAACTTCCTGCACCAGAAATAGGAAGTGCAGCAGTCAAGAAGTTCCATTTGGGGATCTTTGTTTTGGACCATTTTTTAAGCTGTCAGAACAGATGTATAAGTAAGAATTCTCCAGAGTAACAGTCAACAGAATAAACACACCCATACAGAAGAGAGAAAGAGATTCATTGCAGGGAACTGGTTGGTGCCAGTATGGAGCCTGAGTTCCCTAGAATTCTGTCTGCAAGCTGAAGACAAAGAAAGAAGGTGCACAAGTTCCCAATGAGCTCAGGAGAAGACAGATGTCCCTGTGAGCCAGGAAGAGAAGACAGATGTCCCCAGTGAACCAGGAAGAGCCTCTCCCTCCTCTGCTCTGCTCTCTCTCTGCCTCCCTGGATGGGATGATGCCCTTCCCCACGGGGAAGGCACTCTGCTTTGGGAAGTTCGCCCATCCAAATGCTGACATCGCCAGACATACCCTCACAGTCACACCTAGGGATGACGTTTGACCAAACAGCAGGGCACCCCCTGACCCAGTCAAGCCAATACGTAACATCAACAATCACGAGCCCGCCCTTACCGGCCTGGTGCCTATACACACCTCCCTAAACCACGCTTGGTGTCCAGATAGAGACAGCAGCAAGGCCCCGACTCCACCTGGCTCCACAGTCGCCCTGCCCCAGAGAAACCACACTAACCCTGCCGCAGGACCCTCAGCCACACGCTCTTTCCTTTAGTGTCCGTGACCTGGGGACTGTGAGGAAGAGGAACAGCCCTTCAGCATTACAGCTCATTACACCCCGGGTCACGCGACAGAGGGCTAAGAAGGGAGGAAGACAAATGCGTCTGCTTAACGCACACTCACGCACACAGCACACACGCGCTCCCCGCGGTCTAAGGAGGAACACGCATGCCAACCGAGTGCCCGAAAACACTCGTTATTTTAGGAAGCCCACCGTACAAGGACTCAAGATGGTGTTCTCCAAATCTGAAGCGGGGACAAGGGCTGGTGGCGCAGGAGGCGGCAGACGCTCGAGGTGCTGAGCGTGGTTCTGCAGGGCCGCCTTCGGGCCTTCAGAGCAGGAGGTGCTGGTCACGGTGCTTCCACAGCCAGGCAGCCATTCCCACGCAAGTGTGCAGAGTGTTCAAGGCCCCGGGGCATCACACGGCTGTCACGTCATGGTGGCCGGGCCTGGTGGCCCCGAGGAGCACGGTCCTGCTGGCTGACGCCTGGACCTTCCAGGCAGGAGGCCTCCCACACCCACGTGTGAGGGACGGCTCTTCCGTCCGTAGGTGAGAAGCTGTCCTGTCCTCTGCGAGTGCTCCCGTACTATGAGTCAGGCCTCTGCAGAGAAGCAGAACCAACAGGGTGTGTATTGTGTGTGTATGTGTTGTGTGTCATGTGTGTGTTGTGCATGCATTGTGTTTTGTGTGGTGTATGTGTGATGTGTGTGTTGGGATGTTTGTGTGGTATTGTGGTACATGTGGTGTGTATGTTGTGTATTGTGTGGGTTGTATGGGGTGTGTGTGTGTTGAGGTTGTGTTGTGTGTGTGCTGTGTGTAGTGCATGGTATGTATGGGGTATGTGTATTGTGTGTGTGTGTGTGGTGTATGTGTGGTGTGTGTGTAGTATGTATTTTGTATGTATGTGTGTTGTGTGTGTTGAGTGTACGGTGTGTGTGCAGTGTGTGTGTGGTGTGTGTGATATGTGGTGTGTGTGCAGTGTGTGTGTGGTGTGTGTGATATGTGGTATGTGGTGTGTGTGCAGTGTGTGTGTGGTGTGTGTGATATGTGGTGTGTGTGCAGTGCGTGTGTGGTGTGTGTGATATGTGGTGTGTGGTGTGTGTGTGCAGTGTGTGCGTGTTGTGTGTGGGCAAGCTGGAGGCCCAGGGGTGCCAACAGTTGAGCTCCAGTCAGAAGTTGCGGCTGGAGGCCCAGAGGAGCTGCCTCCGCTCGGGCAGAGGGCGGAGCACACAGTGGCCCCGCATGGCCCGTGGGGAGTGCTCTCCTCAGGTGGACCAGCCTGCCGGTTGTATCCGGGCCTCTGTCGAGGGGACGAGCCATCACCATGGAGGCCACCTCTCACTCCTCACCAGGTGCAATGCTGATTCTTAGGGAGCACCCTCCTCAGAGCATGCTTGACAGAGAGTCTGGGCCAGGGCCGGCCAGGTTGGCACCTGAGATTGACCGTCACGTCTATGGATAGTGTCCTTTCCTAAGTGTCCACCGTCCCATTTCTCTGTACGTCGGGATTTCATATCTAGACACACCACCTCGCCTGCTTATGCTTCAGAGAAAAGCACCCCCTGTCGCCAGCTGCCTGGTGTCCAAGCTGACAGCACACGGACGGCAGCCTCTCTTCTCGGTGTTGAAGCCTATCGGTCGGCTAGGCCACTGTCTCTGGCTTGTAGATCACTCGACTTCTTCAGATTTAAATTTTATTTAAATTTTGACTTCAGCCATTATTTCTCAAGCAACTCAAGGGTCATAGTCTCGCAGATGACCTTAATATTACAACTGGTGAACGGGTCTCCTGCCTCGAAATTACATCATGTAGGAGTCCCCTTTGTCCATTATCCTGGGCATTTCGGTGACCGAGCTCTCTGAGAGTCACGGTACTGCAAATCAGAAGGGGCCGAGGGTACCAGGGGAGAGAATAATAGTTTGAAGGCCACCGTGGTAATTCCAGCTACTCTTAATGCCATGGAAAGATCACTGTGAGCAGCGGGCATGAGGTGCTTCTTCCTGGCACCTTGTCAGAGGAAAAATATTTTATGCAAATGGAGATATTCTGTTCCGAGAAATAATAGATCTATAGTGATTTCACTCTTGTGTTTAACTGGACAAGGTTTACCTCTAAAAGATGGGTTGGCTTTTACCAGTACTGCTTGGTGAATGAAAAGGAATACCGAGAAGATATTAATTGTGCGACATTAAGCTAATAGCACGCAGCCCACACACCACACTTGAGAGAGGTCATCGATAAAATTTGTTAAGGAATAATTGAGTGGGTTGAATTACTTAAATAGGTATTGAAAATGATAAAATAAAGTCGGCACAGAAGGATAAAAAATAGCAGCACCAGTGAAATGCTCAAATAGTGGCCTTTGACCCTCGGCTCTGCTTTCTACGCCAACTGAAAGCTTCTCCACTCAGGGAATATCTTTCTTTTCATTGCAAGTGGGAATATTTTAATTGGCCTCTCCTACTTTTATTCTCCAAGAGTTATCAACAACCAAGGAGTACAAGAAATAAAACGCAAAACCAAATTTAATTTCTGGGCTCTTCCACTTGCTTCCCCGCAGCCTGTTCCAAGGCGAGACTGTGCAGAGCAGGAGGTTTCCAGGCAGATTCCTTCCTGCCTCCCTGGGCAGTGGGCTCCCAGCCTCACCCACTGAGGCTGGCCCTGACAGCGGCCAAAGGAATGGGCCTCCAGGGTGCTGGGCCCAGTAGCTCCGCTCAGGAGCCGCTCTGGGCCCTCTGCCTTACTGTGGCTATCCCCTGGACGGGCCTTGGGGATTTAGCAAATTCCTATCCAAAGCTGATTATGTGCGAGGCACTGTGATAAAGTCACAGATCATAAGCCACAATCTTTGGTTTTGCTATGAGCTTGAAGTTCTGCAGGAAAGACAGACAGTAGTTACTATAACAAGGAGCAAGCAGCTGGGGGGCCTTGGAAGGGGACTGGCCGTCACCATGTGCGACAGAGTTTTTTCAAATCTCTATTTTCTAAAATAAAAACAGATTTAAGTTAACTTTTTGGAAAAGGGCATGATTATTGTTGACATTGAAGAAAGTGATCCTTGGTCTGAGGGATAGAGAACCTTTCTCAGAGTCGTTACCATTTGGAGTGATATCTCTGCTGGACCTTGGGTGGCCTTAGGTATTTGAGATCTAACCATTTTCAGATGCTGATTGGAGGATGCCTACTATGAAACTGACCACTTCAAAGTGCCCCTAAATTGTGCATAATGTTTAGCAATTAAATTTCAGGTATTCTCTTTCATCTTAATTAAGATCTATTCTTCCAAAAGGACAAACATGACTTCTTAAAGTGACAGGCCTCCCTCATGCAGTTTCATATTCCAATTTAAAAAGAGAAGGTAGACTCTGGGGGTGGGGACAGGGTTATTAATTCCTGTGGGTTTGAACCCAGTCCTGGTGTCATTGTTTTGATGACTTCAGATCCAGGTGTTCCCGTGGCATCGGTGAGGAGCTGTGCAAACCCAGCACAACCTGCGTCCGGTGGAGCTGCAGCTGGAGCGTCCCTGCCTGCTGTGGAGCAGCTGGTGGCAGCTCTAGCCGCGCCTCCTGGGTGCATGGGGTGCATTCCAAGGCCATCATTTGGTCACCCCGTGTGTGTGAGCGTCCTGCACTGGGACTCAGGCGAAGGCCCTCTGGCACTTTCCCCTCTCTGACTGCTGGACAAAGAAAACCACTGATGCTTTTTCTGTATGGGTGTGAACAAAGGGAAGCGTGCTGCGCACACCGTCTGGAGACTTCCCCCGCGCAGCACGGAACACACGTCTGGATCTTCAGGTGGAGTATGACGTAAAACGGGATTCGCTGCTCCCGATCCACACATGCGCAGGAGGCAGCAGGGGTCTGGGCTTCGTCCCTCCTGTCTACCCCTTCCCTCCTCACCGGCACTCTGTGGTGGGAGGGTTCACCACGTGTGTTTAGCCCCCGGAGTGGAGCGTGATCATGAGCCGAGCAGCGTGGTACTTCTGTCTCCTGGTCTGCACCTTCTTCTGTGACTAGGGCCCTGGAAAGCCTCCTGGATGGAACCAGGGTGCGATTTAATAAGCCTGCATTTTGATGCATTTGCCAGATCATGCCAGTCCCCAGGCCTTTGGTGGGCACTGGTCACAGTCTGATTGCTGAATCTGCTGACCTCCCTCGTGGCTTCACCCTGCAGCCTCTGAAGCTTCCATTCATAGCAATGGCCCCTAGAAAACAACGCCCTCACATCTGGGAGGCACCTTCCAGGTCCCTTCCAATCTGGCTGCCTGCTCTTCCTGGGAGGTTTTTGCACTGATGACTTCATGGCCTACCTAGAGAGAGCTCCTGTCGTGAGTCTCTCCCTTCCCCGTGGGCTCTGCTCCGTCTGCTCATCTGCCCCGGTGCATCCACTCCAGATCAACCCTCTCAGCCCCCTGCCCTCATCTTCAGCCTCGGCACCCCACAGCAGCATCTGACTTTCAAACATGCGGTGAAGGCAGCTTAGCTTCACAAAGCCTTCTGTCTGGCTGCACGTTGGCTGAGCCTTTGCGGGCTGCAGGGGCCTCAAGGTGAGGGCAGGGCGAGGGAGAACCAGCTCATCTCCCTGAGGCAGATGCTGCCTTCAGAGTCAGCCTCTACTCTCTTTGGGCTTTGCAGGTCTCACCCCACTGATTTTACCTCCCAGATCTCGAGAGCCCACCATTCTCTCTCCCATGGCCACTGCACTCCCCCTCCACCGCCTGAGAGTCCCAGAGACTCCACTGGCTCAGCTCCCTTCCTGCCCGATGCCCATGCAAGCACAACCCGAGCAATTTCCCACCTGCCACCCCTGCCACCCTCCCCAGCCCTGGGAGGGGTGCCTGAGCCCTGTGCCAGGCCTGGGCTCCCACCCCCAGTGCTGCTCTGCCGCTGTCTTCCTGTGATCGTCAGCTTGCATCACTGCGACTAAATGCCTGAAAAGATCAACTCAGAGGAGAGAAGCTTGTTTTGGCTCCTGGTTTCAGAGACTCTGTCCATGGCTGGTCAACTCCATGGTCTATAGGTGGAGCATCATGGTGGAAGGGTGTGTACAGGAAAAGCAGCTCAGGACATGGCACCCAGGAAGAAAAGAGAGGGAGCGAGAGATGCCAGATCAAAGCACAAACCTCAGAAGCGTGCCCCATGACCTACATCCTCCAGCCATATCCTGCCTACAGCTACCACAGGCTAATTCATCCAAGTGGATTAATCCACTGATCCATAGGTCAAAACTCTCATAATCTAACCATTTCTCCTAAATATTCTTGCTTTGTTTCCCATATGGGCTTTTGGGGGACACCTCGTGTCCAAGCCATCACATCACCTGCAAAGTGCAGTGGGCAGTTGTCCCTCAGAGGCTGTGTGCATGGTCCTAGGCACTGTTCTTTCTTCACCTTGGCCTCACCGCCGCTGTTGTTGATAAACATCGTTTCTTACTGTATCAAGTAACTATAGGTGAATTTTGGCTCAATAATTATTTAAAGAGAAGCATACTTATGACTTGGTGTGCATATGATAAGAAGGATAAAAGGCCACACTCTTAAGATGCTATTGTGTAACATGACAGTGACACTGTTTAGCTATAGTGCTCTGCAAACTATCAGTCCTTCATCATTACAAGTGTTCGTGAACTTGATGCAATTTTGATATTTTTTCTGTTATAAAAATGGAAGCACATTCAAGCCTAAACCAGAATTACATTAAAATCATGACGAATGTGAGTTTATGCTGTAGAGTTCCTCCTTCATCGATTGGAAATTATAATCTGTCATCGACGGCCTTCCATGGGTTGCATCACTCATAACCCCAGAACCCCTGCAGGAGTCTGCCCTATCTGTCTGCTGCTCTCAGTCTCTGCCATTTTACTGATTCTAAACCATATGCTCTTTAGCATCCGCCACCCCTTTCCACAGCCAGCCCAGGGTTTGCATCTTTCCTCTTCCACCCCCGGCTGAAGCCTCTGCATCCCACACCTACCAGGACAATGGCAGTTGTCAGAAGCATTTGGCAATTAAAGATATCTTTGAGGAATCACTTACCTGCTGAAATTGCCTGGCCTTCTTCCATCCTTATGGCTTAAAATGCATCCTTGTCTCCTGAACGTGCTGATCTGCAGGAAGGAATCTAAAAGCCACAGGGGCAGATGTCAAAGGCTTCCTTCCTGGATCCGTGAGGAAGAGATGCAATAGGACACCTACTCTGGGCGTCTGTGAGCAAGAACACTGTCCTATATATGGATGGATCCCCAGTGCCTTAGGAGAGCGCCTGACCCTGGGAAAAATGAGAGACTCTTCATCAAGAAGGTGCAGCTTCTATGCCAGGAATCTAGAGGCTGCCCATCCTCAAGGGTCTTCCCCCAAGGAAGGCCATGCAGCAGCTGCTTCAGAGGTTGGCTCTGACACTCCAGGAGAGAGGAGGGCTTGTTAACACTTGGACCACCAGGCCCGCCCCCAGAATGTCTGACTCAGTAGGTCTGAGTTTGGACCAATGCACATCATTTCTGACACGCTCCAGGTGGTGCTGATGGAACTCACTGAGGACCTCACTTGGAGAAGCAGAATGGTGCTTCTCCAGCCTGCAGGTGCATGGCGATGCCGAGGCCCTCGGTGCAGGGTCTGATCCTTAGCTCCACAGTAGTTCCATCCAGCTGGCAGCTGCACTGAGGCTGTGGAGCTGTAGGCAGATCTCTGAGTGTCAACTAGCCTGTCATCACAAGCTCTCGGGGGACGTTGACTGACACTGCCATGGGCAGCAGAGCCAAATGCTGAGATGCTAGCTCCACTGACCACAGACCATGGCTCAACTTCCACATCACTCTTTCTCTATATGGACTAGTGCAGCTTGTGTCAGGGGCCTCTCTGATGGGCCTCCCTGCATGGTGGCTTTCCGGTCCATGTGCAGCTGCACACATTACCCAGCATCCCTGTGGTGCGGTTGGACAAAAGCCCCCTCTCTGTGTCTATTCAGCAGGAACAGGAAGTAAGTGGAAATCCAAACTAAGGTTTTGAATGGTATTTCAAGAGCTCTCTGAAGGCAGGACCTGAAGACAGGGACTGCAGGGGCCATGCCTTCAACTTCTGCCACCCCTACAACCCCTTCCTGGTCAACTCTGGTTTCTTTACACCTGTCCAATCAGATGAAATGCAAACTGGATCATACTGAGCGGCAGGTTAGCATGCACGCCAGCCCGACTCAGCCCCTGGAGAAGGCAAGGAGTGCCATGCAGAGGGAAGCCACCA
The DNA here is from genome assembly GCA_020662805.1 of Glaucomys volans. Classification (NCBI taxonomy): domain Eukaryota; kingdom Metazoa; phylum Chordata; class Mammalia; order Rodentia; family Sciuridae; genus Glaucomys; species Glaucomys volans. The sequence goes on along the minus strand of JAJEJO010001849.1, from coordinate 73,662 downwards.
GCATGGCAAGTTTCCCAGTGCTCATGGGGCCATCATGGGGCCCAGGCACAAAGCCTCTGTGTTTCCAAGAAGAACAACCAAGAGTCTAGGATCAGGGCTCCCAGGGGTTAGGGTCAGCACCAGTGCCACAGAATCTCCACTGTATCACCCCAGGGCCCCAGTTACCTCGAACTGTTCTTCCTCTTCCAGTGGCTCCTTTGGGTGGGGTGCTCATCCCCATCCTCCAGCCAGTGCCTCCAACCATGGCAGAGGGCTCTGAGAGCCCCTGAGAGCTCTCCTCTAAACGGGAACTGTGAGCCCAGGCATTGGTTTTGGGATGTCCTCACCAGAGAATGTCATCAATGGGGCCTTTTCTGGAAAAAACAACCTGGGAGACGAGGACGTGAGATGTCCTGGGATGGGAGCTGGCTGTGGTGGTCAGGCCCTGCAGAGCCTGGTCCTCGCTGGTGTGTCAGTGTCTCCCTGAGAGGGGAGTGGCGTGCCAGCAGCACAAAGCCAGCCCTGGCCTGCGCAGCATCTTACACACAGTCCCTCAGTACAAATCCAGTGCCCCCTGTCTTGGAGGATATGGCCCCCAGCCACTGACCTGTATCAGAGATGGTCCCCAGGCTCTGGGGTGGATTCCTCCTGCACCTGCTTCCTTCCCTGCTTGGCTCTTGAGTGCTGGCAATGGCGTTCAAGGAGGCTGTAGGTCTGGCTCTGCCTCCCTAGCATTCTAGAGGTCCAGACACTGCTGTCTATCACAGAATTCAGAATCACAGCGTTTTAGACATGGGAAGGAACTGGGTGGAATCTGAAGCCCAATCGCCTCCCGTGAACCAGGACTCAGAAGAGAGAAGTGAAATTGTCACAAGCAGGGACACTCTTGGTCGGTTTGTGCCAATCATGGAGTCAGTGCGATTTCTGATGTTCCTCCTCCAGCCTTGCTTGGATCCCTGCCACTTGCACTCTGATCCCTGCCATGACCCTTTGACCCTGCCCAGTGGGTCCCTCAGTGTGAGTTCTGTGTCTGTCCTCTGGCTGGTCTGCTCCCCCACCTTCCCTGGGCTGAGGACAGCTCCCCTTCACCTGCCCTTCTCTGCAACTCCTGAGTTCCTTGCTGGGACCCAGGAGATGCTGGGCCTTCACCATCTGCTGTGTCTCCTCGCTGGTCGGTGCCCAGGCGTTCTGGCCTGTTTTGCCTGCTGCCTCCACAGTCTGCCTCTGCTCTGGTGCCACCTGGAAAACCTTGTGAAATATTTGTAAATGTCATTTTGACTTCCAGCCTGGGCTACCCTGAACACCCCTTCCCCATGAAACTCAGCTGGGGAGGTAGGAAGTCCTTCCTTATATCTTCCTCTGGACCTCAGTTGCAGGAAGAGTAGAAGGACTGTTGGCAGGACACAGCACCCTGACCTGCTGTGGGAGCGGAGACCCCTGGGGGCAGATACAGGTGTGCTCTGTGGACTTCCTCAGCCAGCCTGTTTCATTCACTGTTTTCAATTTTTTCTCTTCTGTGCTAGGTTATAGCACACAGCTAGATATTTGAAAAATACTTGATAGATTGCAAAATAAACTATCATAACTGACAAAGCTGAAAGAATATCATTTTCAGATACATAGCAGCCAAATTTATACATCAAAGAATGCTATTATTAAGTAGAAGAATGGGGAAAAAGGGATTTCAAACATGTTAGCTCAATCAACGGTGGTACTATAAGGCTCTCTACCCACCAGGAGCTTAACGTGTTGCTGGGGAGATTAAACATGTTTACAGTTAGTGCATAATATGCACTAACGCATGGTGCATGGGTGCATAGAGACCACCAGGACAGAGTCCCACAGGGCAGGTCTCGCTTACCCCAGGGCCTTGGGCAGCTGAGCAACAGGGACTATCTGCTGAGCACACAGATGGCCAGGCATGTGGGGAGTCCAGTAGCTCCTTTTCCCCCTGGTCTGTCTCTGAGGCCAGCTCGTACTCAGGAAAATACGTATGGAGTGATGGAAATTTTGTTTCCAAATTCATGGTGAACCCCGGCCTAGCCTCAATGGGGAGAGGACATCCAAACAGTGCTGACCACCACCGTAGGGGCAGGGCTCCCAACAAGAGCAGAGTGGGCTGTCTGGTCAGTACCACCCAACAGGCCCCAGGGAAGCTGCTCTTTCTCATTTCATTTATAACTTTAAAAAATGCTTTTTGACTCCTCAGAAAGATTCCAACTTCTATTAATTCTCCGTGTTGATTTTTCTTCTCCAGCTTCTCCCTATTTTATCTTCCAGGCCTATGAAGACTCAGGGGGCACTGGACTCTGAAGTCTTCTTTCACCTCGTCAGATCGTGGGGCCCGAAACAGGCTCCCATCTGATCAGTAGGCCAGGCGTTCAGCTTCGTTAGGGGAAGTTGGGGTGCGCCAGTGCCCGCTTATTGCCAGCTCCTTGGCTTGAAGAGCACATAAAGGAATATTCCAGATAGCCTGCGGAGCCTCCGTGCTCCTGCAAGGGGTGACTCTGACTTGGGGCCCAGGCTCGCCACCTGGGAAGTCCTTCCAGGGGTGAAGCAGGCAGGGAAGTGGGGAGACTCACTTTCCATTGGCAGGAAGGATGCTGCAGGCCCACACACGCCTTCATGGAGCGTAAAAGATGAGGCCCAGCCCGAGGAGCTCATGACCTCAGTCAGACGGAAAGGCGATGGCTGCCAGCAGTAAAGACTCCACTGTGCAAGTGTGGTGAGCACTGGGGACCACAGTGCAGAGCTGCTGGGGACTCTCAGGGGAGACTTACGGGACAGGAGAATACGTTCACCCCATAAGAAAGCGGGAAGCTGCTCCGAGAAGTGCGGGAAGTAACGCAGAAGAAGGTGTGCGTCGGGGCGGTGATGAGCAGAAGTGATAGGCCACGGATTCAAGAGAAAACGCTGGGTAGGACTTGACACGATCACCAAATAGATTAGCCATCGGCACATGGGCCATAAGACACCCATCACTTAAAACGTTATTCCCCCAAAATGACTTGGCCGAAACGCCTGACCACGGGACCATGGCCCCTGGCTGGTTTCATCTGTCTTGCTAAAACACTGCATGATTTTGGAAAAGAAATTAGCACTCCCTAACTCTGCTCCTTCCTCCTCATCACCAGGACCTGCGACTCGTGTCTGCTGCTGTAGTGTTTGGCCCAAAGGAATGAACCCGCTGACCTGTGGAGAGGTCAGCAACAAGGAGCTGGGAAGACAGAGCCCATAGTTCACCCCCTCTCCCAGGCGAGCCCTGTGCAAGGCACTGGGACAGGAGGGCCTGGTGCTCTGGGTGGGGGCAGATATGGAGACCCTCACGGACCAGAGCTACTGCACTCACACCACATGCACTGGCCATGGGTCAGGGCGTGGGGTGAATATCAGCGACATTCAGGACCTTCTTCTGGGAAGGACAGCAGTGTCATTCATGATAGAAAATGTGGACCATGGAGGAGACACCGGAGGAGGCCACCACCAGGAGCGAGGCCTTCCTGTCTGCTTTCGTATTTTCTGTGCTAACGTTCTTTCCATGTGCTCTGAGGCTGCCATGACCATCCAACTTTTTAATGACTGTGCGGTATTCTTTTGATTTATTAAAAGAAAGCAAAATCAATAGAAGTATAGTTTGCAATTTGGAAACCAAAGCAAAGCCTACCCTGCAGGCTTCAAATACGCTCTGGGTGCTCATGAAGAGCAGGTGGGGTCAGGTGTCAGGAGAAGCTGGTGGGTGATTCTTGGCCTCGTCCCTCTGTGGGTGGGTGCCCTTTCCCCTACGGTTCTGTGTGCAGGTCTCCTGCTCTGTGGACTGGGGTCAGGCCCACCATGGTGTAGCTGCTTCTGCATGCCATGGTGGGGGGAAGGGAAGGTACCTCCTGCTCTTCTCTGCTGTTCTTCAGACCTGGGCACCCCCTGGAGACAAGTCTGGGGCTCCACTGAGAAGTGAGGCCTGGGGTGGGTGGTGGAAACTCTGACCTTGGGGCCAAGCGGGAAGAAGAGGCAGGGTTCTCAGGACTGCATGTGAGCAGCAGGGCGTGGGGCCTGCACAGTCACTTATCAAGGTCTCCTCATGTGCAAAAACTTACAAAATTCCTCCACTTTCCCTAGCAGTGAGTGCCTGACCCTTCCTGAGTGAGACAGTTTTGCTCCCATGTATTCTGAGGCTGCGACAACTGTGTTTTCTCTTTGAACTAAAGGGTCTCTCTGCTTCACTCCTCCACGTTTGCTCCGTCTTGGGATGTCTTTAATCCTGGCTCAGCTTCATGTTTGGTGAGACATGACACTTCAGGGCTCCATCTTTTCAGAATCTCAATATTTGGGGAACACAAGACATTTGTTCACACCTAATACTTCCATCACATTTGCTTTTCTACCTGAAGAGTGGGCTGAATGGCCAGCACTCTGTGGCTTCCTGTCTCCAAGATTTTACTCCAGTTAAAAGCTTCTTAGCCATTCCCATTGAAATTAATTTCCCTGGAATTCGTTTTTCTATTTTTCTATTCTTTACTACACCATGGAATGCATTTTTCTAGTCTTTACTACCCTCTCTTTTAAATTCCGAATCTGACTTTCTCATGATCACTTCTGACACGATGTGTCCTGGCTACAAACCCTTTGTTGAAAGACAGATAAACAGAGGACCAAACCAGAGTGCTCTGTCTCTCAGAGTGAGAAGCGTTCCCTGGAGACATCAAGAGAACCTCTGGTGAGGTGTGACTTCCTGTTTTGGGTTTGCTTCTGTTGGTCATTGGTCCATTTCATTGTGCTCCTGCCAGGCGTCAGCACACCTCCCTGAGTACCAGACAGGAAGTGTGAGGCTAGGGATGGTGTGCTCTCTGAGGTGACCATTTCCTCCTGGCATGGACAGTACGGAGGGAACGCGGGGTCTGCGTTCCAGTAGAACTTTATTTATAGCAACCGGCAGGTCAGGACTCCCCTTGCAGACCTGGTTATTGACCCAGGTTCAGATGGATGGATGGCCATGTGAGTGGCCCTGGAGACAGCATTTGACTCTTTCCCGGTCTTGTTGGGGCTCATAGAATCAAGAAACACCAGAAACAGTCCAGTTTCATCATTTCGTAAGTGACCCACCTGAGCATAAGGGCAGCTCAATAAATTGCCCCTGGAAACAGGAATTGCAAGTGGCGTGGCTGGGCTCAGCACAGGGCCCCTCTGTTGTCCCCTGCCCACAGATGACCTTCTGGAATGATCCAGGAGCAGCCAGGAGCACCGGATTGCCACAGCATCTGTCACATCTTTGTCCTTTACTTTCTCTTTTCCACTTTTAATCCAGTGTAGCGACTGCCTTCCATTTCTCAGGTTTTGAAGAACATGATTCTTTTTCACTTCATCCCGAGAGCAGTGATTGTCGATAGTGACAATGCCTGTTGTGTGTGCTTGGAGGAGCCGTGCTTTGTTAGGCTTTGGACACAACCTGTCTCTTAATCTTTTAGTAATTCTACAAAGTAGGTGTAATTCGCCCTTCGTTTTGTTTTCCCGACTCGGTCCTATTGTGGAAAACAAAACAAGAGAGAGTCATTTCTTTATTTTTCCTTTCTTCCCCCCTTTGTTTTGTTTTCAGAGAACTGCATTTCTCACCTCAAATCACACAGTTTTGTGCATGGAAACTTCCACCTGCTTCTTTAAAAATTCATGATCAAATAACGGAACTTTCCAGCCACTGAGAGATGTTGCTGTATCTCGCTTCTCAGATTACAGCCGAGCACTGAGTCTGAGCTAAGGGTTCCTTTCCTTATTTTTCATGCACATAAGCCTGAGCCAGGGAATCCAGCCTGCCCACAGATACTGAAGTGATACCTTTGCCCTGGGTATATATGGAAAATGCACTGATGACCAGGGGCACTTCAGCAGCTGCTGAGTGACCAGGTGTAATAGGGCAGTGGCAAGCAGGGTGGAGTGAAGGTCCCTCCTGGGACTGCCGAGTACCTTCCAGCAGAGCACACAGGATGGGGCACTGCAGGGACCAGCCTGGCACAGAGCAATCAGAGCCACGGTTCTTCTGTGCTGAAGATGCCAGCCGATGTGAATCTGAGAGACGGAATGTCAGAAGTTACAGAGTGCAGACAGAGGCTCCAGCAGTGGGCACAAGCCGCTTGAGATCACATGGGAAGAGCCCTGGCCAGGCCCAGGCACGTGTGAACCACACCCAGTGGGTGAGCCAAGGCAGAGCAGCGCACACCTTCAGATGATCTGTGCTGATCCCGAAGGACGAGGGCACATCATCCAGGGATTGCTCAGCATCCTTAGCCTCAGGGTCTGCCCCTGGAGATTTAGTCCCATTGAGAGGCCCAGCACCCACCCCCACACACAGGGATGGCCCCCGTCGGCCTGCACCGGTGTCCATTTCCCGTCTGCAGAAGGCTTTTGGGAAGGTCGGAACTAGAGTTTGGGATTCTCTGGATTGCTCTACACTTCCTGGGCTGGAGCCTTTTGCTCCTTGCCAAAGAAATGGTGACCCTGCCTAGACCCAGTCTGCTTGGAAGAGAAGCTCACCTCTGCCTGGGAACGCTCAGGATGCAACTCAGGAAACGTGTGCATGAGCGACAGTTGGAACCATGGATTTCACCCCTGCCACGTCACTCTGCCTGCGCCCAAGAATGTAGGGGGTGGCTGATCATCGCAGCAGAAGAGAGCGCAAGCTAACGCGTGGACAAGCCACGTGGCCAGCTGGCCCAGCTCCCGCACCTCCTCCTCTGGGGAGGCGTGGCCGAGGCTCCGGCACAGCTGGTTCCCGCTGGGTCAGTCTGAGCCTCTTGGCAAAGGCTTCCCGGCTCTCAGATCAGTTGCCGCTTCAGCCCATGTGCTGTTAAAATCCCTTTTATGTTCAGTGAGATCTCTGCTTGAATAAACAGTTACATCACTAATTGCTACATATGACATTATCAGATTGTTTTGCCTTCCTGGGGGTGAGGGTAAGGAAAAAATGTTAATTACAATTACTTTTATCTCTGACTAATGGAACGTGGTGCTGGGGTCTGAGTGCTACCTGCTGGTTGTCAGTAATCGCTAGGTATTAACTGGCAGAGACCAGAATGACCCAACCTGTGGATGGCATCGCTGTACCTGAACTTACCAGCCGCTAACGAGATGGGTCTCTTTCACTGAAGACTAATTTTCACATTAAAAAAAATCTTTATTATGGGCCTAGAGCAGTTAAATTGCCTGACACAGTTGGGGATCTATACTTAGACTGGTAATATTAGGCGCCGAGAAAATGCCTGGGGTCATGATCAAGCTGAGCCGTAATTCAGGCCTCTGATAATTCCCTTTCAGGAAAATTCCACCAGGTGGCACAAAACCTCTCAAAGTGCCGCTGAGCATGCTCCCTGGACCACAGTGACGTAGGGAAGACAGAGGAAGAATTGCAAAGGATGAAAATAAGCCTCCCCCGCTCTCTGAATTCACACCTTCTCACCCTCAGCAGCTTGTTCAAAGACGGAAAATGGACGTGCAACAAAGTGTGCATTCCACAGCTTCACCCAATTTTACCCTTTGAATAATGTGCCGGACTAGCGGGAAAAGGTAAGCAAAGGCAGGAAGAGGGCACAGATGATGAAGAGGTCTGCCAAGTTGCCCATGCACCAAATCTGAAATTGTCACTTTTACACAAAACTCTTTATACAAAGCGTTTGAGTGAGTTTCAATGCAGGATCATTCACGCAAGTTGTAAATGTTCTGACATGCTGAGAAACTGCAGTGATTTTAAAGATTTGTAAAGTTAAAACTGTAGTCAAATTGTTGGTGTTCAGAGGCTAGGGTAAGGCTTCACAGCGGAGTGAAATAAAATAAGATGGCATGTTCTGTTGTCCGCCACCGCCCCTTGAAAACCAGTCTGAACCTTGGACCATGACAGCAGTGGGATGGATATGGACTTGGATGGGTATCAAGGAAATCATCAGATGTGATTTGCTACAACACACACTCCCAGGAGATTCCTGGACTGGTGAACCATGAGGAGGGTAGATTTGTCCTCAAGGCCACAGAAAGCGGAAAGGCGTCCACGCCTTTCAGCTGCTCACGCCAGTCTGGGTCCCAGGAACACTGTCCCAGGAACACCTAGGGAAACCTCCCAGATAATTTTGATGTATCTTGTAATTAAAAGACTTAGACTTCAGGGTGCAGTTTCCTTGTACAGTAAATGAGGGTGGGTCCCCACCTCCATCCCAATAGACCAAGGACCTGAGAAGACCAATACCCAGGGGTTTACCCTGGAGGTGACCTTTCTCAGGGGCACTCCACCACTGAGCCACATCCCCAGCCCTATTTTGTATTTATTTAGAGAAAGGGTCTCACTGAGTTGCTTAGGGCCTCGCTAAGTTGCTGAGGCTGGCTTTGAACTGGCGATCCTCCTGCCTTGGCCTCCCAAGTGCTGGGATTACAAGCGTGTGCCACCATGCCCGGCATAGGTCACATTTCTTAAAGTCTCCTGTGACAACTACAGCTTTTTGCTCCTATTCTGAAGGAGGAAGTTGCTTGAATCTTGTGGAACTTCAAACCTGAGTCCCACCTGTCCCTGAGAAAATGCCAAAATAAGACAAGAACATGTATCAACATAATATAGAACCTGGTCTTAAACTGGCCCTCAAAAAATGCACATTTGAATATTTTGAGTAGCAAGAAAACAAGAGGAAATATTCAGATGCAGAGAAACAAATTAGGTAGTGAAATTGCTACTCTGTTCACAAATTTTGATCTGAGATGTTTAATTTCATTTATGGCCCAGCTGACCGTGCTGCTGGTCAGAGAGCCTGACTCGTTTTAGGTATGACGTTCTTTAAAACGGTAACTCTGTTCAACGTCTCCTCACTGAAGATGCCGAGTGGACGCCCACCTCTCGGTGAGTCTTTTCTAGGGCTGGGATTTGTGGTGGCCGGGTTATGTTCAGGGTGTCACCCGCCCCTCACAGTGACCTGTAAAGTAGGTTTTACTTCTTCATTTTTAACAACAGCAACTGTAGTAAGAGTGAGCTGAGGTCCAGGCAGCTTACGTTTTCTGCCTCGATTTATAAGCTTTTTAAAGAGAGGGCAGGCATCACCCCATCCTGCCTGACCTTCAGCTCTGAGAGCATTGTGGCTGTGTGGGGTCATCTGATGAGCATGTGAGGGACAAGGGACCTTCAGGAGAGCAGGGAGGACAACTTCACCAGGAAACATTCTTCCTAATAAAGGGTAACATAGAGCAATTGATAGCTTCTACTACAAATTGAGTGCTAGAAATTATATCTAGAGCAAAAAGCAAAGGAACTTTTTTGAAGTCCAGACCTGCACGGGATCCCACCTGTGAGTGGGCTGTCTGACCTGGGGAAGCCAACCGGTGACGGGAGGCTCTTCCTTGCCCTTCTGCTGCGTCTAGCGCTGGCGCCTGGGTTCCCGTTGGGCTTGGGCCCAGAGCTGCGTGATGGGAATCTGGGCAAAGCCGTAGGATACCAGCCCGTGGGCTGAGCAGTGCCGCCAGCCCAGTCCTACAAATGCACGATCAAAGTACCAGAGTAGAAAACCCTCACGTCTGCATCACCTGCCTCCTCATCAAGGGCTCGCCAGGTTCTCAGGATCAGGTGTTTCAGAGGAAAGCAGGTGGAACAGAGAGTGATGCGCCCCTGCCCAGGACAGAGTCAGCCCGGCCCCAGGGTGCCGGAGGCCCCACAGTGTGGAGCCCTGCACACACCGGCCCCCACATATACTGCCCAGGAGGCATCTGAATTTACAAACTAGGCACAGTAAGAGATTCTGAGCAAGACGAGTAGTAGAGCGATGATAAAAGTCACTGTAATAAAAGTTATTTAAAACTTATGAACTGTTCATTTCTGGAATTTTCCATTTAACATTCTGCACCGGGGAGACCACTGGCAACAAACCAGGGCAGGGGTGCCTGCTAGAAGAGGTCTGTGGCCCTTGCCACGTGCCCTCAGGGCTGCTCCCTTCCTCCTCCTGTTTTCCAGAACACACACTCCTCTGCTCTCTGCTCCTGCCTCCCTGGTAGAGCTGAGGCACTCCGTCATCCGCCACCCTCACCCTCTGCACCTTGGTTCATCAGCTGAGGGAACAGGCATGACCAGGCCTCCCCTGTGTGGGACTCTGTGTGGGATCCAAGAGGAATGGTGTGGAGGAGGAAGTGGAGACAGCCCCAGGCCACGCGTGGCGGAAGGGGACTCTGCAAAGATGTGCCTGATCTGGGTTTGAAGGATGCCCGTGAGTCCCAGGGGAAGAGGCGGAGAGGGCGGTGCAGATACAGAAGAGCCAATGCTGGCTCACTGGGGAAGGAGGACGCATCTGCAAGCTGCACAGAGTCCTCTCGTTCTGGGCTCCTCCTGGGAAGAGACCCGTACCACTGGGAGACTCTCCCATTCAAAGAAGGGTCTGGAAACGAGTCTGTTGACCAATGAGACCCTTGAACTCAGAGGGCACCACTGTTAGCTCTCCTTCTTTTAAGCATAGCAATACGACACTCTCAGATCTTGGAGACCTACAGGATTCCCTGCTTGACCTTTGTTGGTCCCTGGTGCTTCCCTACTGGGGCTCCCTGGCCCCCACACAATGTCCGCTCAGCAAGGGACCTGGTCACAAGATGGGCAAAGTGTCCCAGTGGGAACAGAGCTGACACCGCAGTCCAGGAGTGGCCGTGTGCCCTCACAACTGATCCTGCATGCTGACCACGTGGCTGAAGGAGTGGCTGCCCTCCCATTGCCTCTCCGAATCAGACTATGAAGAGCTGTTTCAGACCCTGGCAAGGGCTGGCGACCTCCTCTGGGTTCACAGGACTGTCAGCTGTCGGGTGCTCCCTGGGGGAAGAGCTGTCATGGACAGGTTCCTTTGTTGTTTGTTTCCAGGTATCATCAGACCATTTTGATGAGTTACAGATAGTCTGTCTTTATTTCAACGTGTTTGTTAAAGTGTCTTTGTGTTTTAAAATCCACAAATAATTGCCAGTATTTCCTTGAGTGGCTTGCAACCTTCTACTACTTTGTTTCTGCTAGTGGGTTGAGAGTTTAAGGAAACTTCTGGATCCTGGCCCTACTTCTATTCTGTGCTAGGTGGCAAGTTTTCCCAGAGTCCAGTCTGTGTCCTAATCATTTTCTTAAAGCCATTCTGTGACCATTGCGGACACTTACAAATTCTTAAGATTTAAAAAATGGAATTCTCTAAAATCCTACAGCTTGCACAACTAGAAACAATGCTACTATCTATACTGTCAATTCAACTGTGGCAGGGAAAATTTGGACTGGGGGCTTTCTTCAGTTTTTATGGAGCTGGTCAGAGCTGAGCAGATGATTACCTAGACTACCTTGTCAGTCTGGATCCAGGTGAAGGGCATTCATGTAAACAGAAGCTCTGTATAATGATGGATGCTCAGTGCTTCTAGACTAGAAAGGTGATGTCTCCTTTCTCAAGCACACACACAGGCACCCTACACGCACACACACACTCATGCATACACATGCATACATACACCCACACACATTTATGCATCCACTTACACACTCATGTGTATGCAGACTCCTGCATATGCACATATTTGTTCACACACATATGTGTGAATACACACAATCATGTGCACACATGCTCATGCATTCAGACTCATACACACAAACATGCACATACTCATGCATACACACTCACACCCTCATGCACCATGCACACACACTCATGCACACACACTTTCCATGTACATACATGGACACACAACTGGAAAGCCACAATGAATTGGCTCTACTTTCTCTTGTATCTTTTGTGCCCTTGGCCCTGCCTATTCCCAGCATTTAGACAAAAAATGTGAATGAATGAAACTTGTGCAGAAGTGGTCTGAACACTGGTACATTTGTTTCTAATTACTCTCAAATGAATTTGTTTACTCATTTTGCATACGTAAACAGCAAGAGAAGACACCCTGTGCGGGAGACATTTGTGATTCCTTTTGTCAGTCCAGTATCTGAACCTTACTTCTGAGAGTCTCCTCCTAGAAGTAGAAAGTTCTGGGTGTTGGCTCCAGCCTCCCCTGCTCCCGGGCTCAGGGAGGTCACCAGTATCCAGCAACGAGATCATGCACATGGGCCCTGGAGAGGCAGGAGGAAGGGCCCAGGAGCCGGTGCCAGGCTCAGCACCCACACAGAGCCCCTCCAGGCAGATGGCAGCTGCTCACTGGGGTGAAGCCCAAGCGTGGTGTCAGACCCAGCCTTAGGGACCGGTTCTCATTCATCCAGTCAGACAGCTTATTTGGGAGAGGGTAACTTAAAATGTCATCTTGAGCCCCTTCTCTGCTTCCCCATGTTTCCCTCAGCTGCCTGATCTATTCCATAAACTCTTCGGCTTTTGTCAGTCTTGGGCTCACAGTGAGGACTCCTACCTGACCCCAGAGAGCAGAGGGCCTAACCTCAGCCCCAGAAGGGCTTCAGTGAGATGGACCTTCAGTGTGACAGCAATCTGCGGATTCTGCCAGGGGAGCCTACTCGACCTTGGGAGGAACTCTCTTCCAGGGAATCCCTGAAGAGTTAGGCGGTTCTCCAGTTTGGGGGATTGGCAAGTTGGCTCACTACCCAGGAAAGAGACCCCCTGCCCAGCTGCACCTCATGAGCAGTGGCGGAGGAAAGGGCAGAGGGAGGCTCACCTTCGGTCTGAGTGTCTGTGGTAGAACATCTGAGGCTGAGTCAGCAGCGAGGAGGCCTCTGCCTGGCCTGCGTGGAGTCCACACAGATGGCGCTCCCAGTAGGATTGCACATCCCAGGGAACGGGCGAACCATATGGAGGAGAAAGCTTCCCGGCTGAGGGTTCCGCTCCATTATTTCCCGTTGGAAAGGCAGTGCATTCTGACCGAGCTGGGGTTCTCAGATGCGAGGCAATGGGCACTGACATGCTACCTTGGCCAGAGTTTGGGTGAGTTGCTCTTAGCCTACAATTACAAAGAACATGCAGTTGTAGCGTACTCTATGCTACGCCACCAGGACCCTTTGTGACACTAGCAAAGGGCACAGCCACATAACTGCCAACGGAGCCCTGCCCTGGCAGCATGCTAGGAATGGGGACTGTCCCACAGCCCCCTAGTGCCCCACAGCTTTGAGCACTGCTCCCTCCTCAATGTGGCATTGTGACAGAACGTTAAACTTGGGGCTGGGGGCTATGGTGTCCTTGTCCTGCCACACAGGGCTCTGGTGGGCTCCGCTGCCCTTGGAGACCTCTAAGAGCACCTGCAGGAGGCCCTCTTCTGGCCTTTGGATATCTTTGTAAACCAGCGATGGTCAGGACCAAGGATGGGGATCAGGGGTGGAGAGAGGCAGGGAACCCGCTGTGCAGAGGGGGCTGCCCGATGCTGGACACCTCCTGGACCATCGTCCCCAGCCCAGGAGATGCAGGCCCAGAACCCATCACCACGGGGAGCCGTACCCTCTGAGCATAGACGGGGAGTCCCTGGGATCCTTCCAGAGGGCACTCCTGGGGCTGGTGTGTTTGTGTGCGTGAACAGGGAAGCTGCAACTCAGGAGTCCAGAAGGACGGGACGCACAGCAGTAGCAGCACACCAGCTGGCAGGGCTGAACAACAAACAAAAGCTGACAAACTTGCTTGCCATGTGCACACCACTTCCAGAGCCTTCCGTGACGAGGAGGGGAATATCCGCTGGCTCTCTGCCCTGTGCTTACTCATCTCTGCTGCGTGCCTGTCCTGGAGGAAAGGCCCCGGAGCCACCAAGGGCAGGAGAAGGGCACAGTCCGACTGCACTCACAGCCTGCCTGGGTCCCGGCGGCCCCCTCCTGCTTCTGCACCTGTGGGGTGCGTGGGGTGTGTCTCACTGCTGCCTCTAAGCTCAGCACTGTTAGGAAAAGGACCCACTGAGCACAAGGTCCTCACCTTAAGGAGATGGGCAAGGACATCCATGGCCTCTGGTGTGTGTGAGAAGTGAGTTTCACAGACTCCCATATAAACTGAGCTAATTAAAGGGTGTTGGAGTTCAAGAGGGAAAAGGAAAGAGAAAGCTATCCTGGGAGACCGTGCTGCTATTAAAAGCCTCAGGAAGGGAAACCAGCCTGGGTGGCCCAGGAAAGGGGTGGGCGTGCAGGGCCCTTGGTCATTCCTGTGTCCTGGCACTGCGTGCCCCTACTCTCTGCCCTCCTGTACTGTGTGGAGGGTGTGGAGGGTCCTGTTCCAGGTGTCCTTCTGGGCCAGGGGCAAGCAACAGTTGGTCCTTGCTTCCTGACTGCTAGGACAGAATACTCCAGAGTGATATGAGCACATCTGAGGACAACAGAGATGGCCACAGCAGGGAGGACAGAGAAGGCAGAGGGGAGGAGCCTGGATGGTTTGGTCTCTAGTTGGGTGGCCTTCAGCTCAGAAGAGGGCCCCTGCACACATTGGGCACTCAGCATTCCTGAAACCCCGGTGCCCACAGACACGTGGGCTGCTGCCCCACAGCCACACAGCCAGATCAGAGAAGAGCAAGCGGAGGTCCTTGTTCAAGGGGTAGACATTTCAAACCCTCTGTGAGGTATGAGGCAAAGTGAGTCGTTCAGTAGGAAGTCCTGGCAGGCTGAGCCCGGTCCAGAAACACAGCTCTGAACAGCGGTCATAAGAGTTCTCCCTGAGCCCAATCAGACCGAGAGGATACATCCCCAATCAGTCACTGGCAGCTACCCCCACAGCTTTAGGCCAAAAGTTTGGATATTTGGGATAGAAGCGATCACCCTGTAAATGATCATAAGGCAGGTAATTTAAAATGGATGATTGGATTAAGATCCGAATTAATGTCAAAGACCTAACTCTTCCTTGGTGTAGGTGGTTTTGTTGTTTTGCTTTTTCTCCACTATTTTTTCCTCTGATGATCATAACTGAATGCATCTTGGAACTATGGATTGTAATCTTGCTGTCCGAAACAGTACTTTAATCTCAGATGTTTATTAGAAATTTCCTCTGCACTGACCGAACTTAGCCAACAAGAGGGACTGGAACTCAGTGGAAAGACTCAGAACAAAGTCAAGGGCAGCACTTCATGGGTTTGGGGGCTGAGTCAGGTTTCCTGCAAGGAGCCTCGTTAATCTGATATATCCTATTTTTATTTGCAGGAATCTACTAATGATTGGGATTAACCCAAGTGTGTTAGTGCTCACATTTGCTGTTCCCTATGTTAGATATATACGTAATTGGGACAAAGAAAATGGGAATTGAGTTATTTCTCAATGAATTTGATTAATGTAAATAATTTATCTGGATACTTCCACTCCTAAACCTTACTTATTCCTTAAAATACAGGGCATGCTTTCCATGAATGGACTTCCCTCCTCACTCCCTATCTCCCATGGGAGCCCACATGCAGGCCGAGCAGGTAGAGGTGGACAGGAGGGAGGTGAGTCCCGCCCAGCTCCCGGGTCGCTCCCTGCCCGTGTTCCCTTGTGCTCAATCTCTCTGAGCCCGGTCCCTTATTCTGAAAAATTCTGAGTCTAGACCGAGCAAATTTTTCAACTGTTTTGAGGTAATTTTCCTTGCATTGTTTCCTAGGAAGGGGAATTTCCTTACAGGAGGAATTTCTAATCTTTGCCCTTAAAGGGAAAACAATATGTCCTTAGTCCATGTCAACAGGAAAAGAAGCTGCATCGTTTTTCAAAAGTTAAATATGCGTTTACCATCTGACCCAGCAGCACGCCCTGGGCATTTACCCAAGAGAAATGAAAACTTATGTCCTCACAAAACAACTGTTCTGGAATGTTCACTGTTCCTCTCTTCATAATCGCACCAAACTGAAAACGTGGGCCAACTGCCATGTGGAGGGACGAATGAGGATGAACCCAAGGGCACTGCTCAGGGTGAACAGGAAGAGGCCGTGGCCCCCAGGACCAGAGGCCCCTCCCTCCAGGGAGCCACGTGCTGACAGGGAGGCGCCAGACGCAAGAGCTTGCTCACTGGTGTCTGTGTGTAAGCAGGGATTTGGGAGGGACAAGCTGCCACGTAGGTGAGCCTGGACGTGGCCAGGACTGTGGGACTCTGCCCCTCATTAGAGCTCACAGATTCAGACACATGCACCATGGACTTCTCTTCTAAATCATGCTTTATTAAAAACAAAATAAGCATAAAACAGCATCAATCTAAGATTTTGTTACCAACCACCCTTCTTGGAGAACTCAAGTTTTCATGTACATTTTAAAATACGGTTTTTAAACTAATGCAAGTGGTAAGCAGTTATTTTCCTCTTTCCTCCTGTCTGTGGATTGAAGTGTACGGTGATATTGGTCTGGCCCTGTGTGGGCGCTGTCCTCCGTTCCTGCCTTCTGGGTTCCTGAGCTTCCTCTCGGCTGCCAGGAAGCAACTCTCATTTGCATCGACTTCCAAGGACTTCCTCCAGGCAAGCCCCGGGAGGCGGCCGCCTAGTCACCAGCCTGCAGGCACAGGCAGGGCTCAGGGCAGCTTCTGCTGTGTTCTCTGTGCTTTAAGGCAGAGGGACCACAGCCTGGCTCTCAAGGCCTCTGGCTCTCCAGCAGACACTGTGCAGCTGCAGGGCTTTGGTGTCACTGGCCCAGGGGCAGCAGTTACCTGTGCTGAGAGTGTTTTAAACACAGGAGGAATTCTCACCAGATGCCCTAGATTCTACCCCAGGCTGTAGTTTTATTGAAAGCACTGGTAAATTCCTGTGCTTCTACAAGTTGCTCTTGAGTAGAGTTTATCTAGTTACCGAACCACAGTAGGATGACATTTTATAATCCATTAAAGCCATGGAAAGTATTTCATGTATACAGCTGGTACCTATGTAGCATGAGGGAGATCCTTCCATGTTGTCAAGTGTACATCATAACCACACATGCATGTGCACTGTTTATTAGAAAGATTCAAGGCCAACCCGAAGACGGTAACGCGTGGCACTGAGCTTTCCCTAGTGGTGATTAAGTCTGTACCCCATCTCTTGTCCCCTATGTGAATGCTTATTTTTAACTAGCTGGCTCCGTGGGGAGATGCAATCTGGGGTAGTGTGACACTCAAATGCATGTGATTTTGATCTTGGACTCAAGGACTCAGTGGTGGAAACATTAAAGATGACCGTCTTAACACTCCAAGAACACTGCACACCCACTGGTTGTCCAGGTTGCCTTGACTGTGCCTGGTGTCACTGGGAATGGATGTGTAACTTCCCAGGACAAATCAGACCCTCCTTCCACAGGTTGGCCTGATATAAAACTTGTGTCAATCTAGCTTTCAAAGCACCAGGTTCAGAAAACAGCCCGGTGCAGTGGCTTAATCAAATTGCAATATGGAGTCTACATATACTTAACTATCACGTAGTTTAAATGTGTTTCAAGTAGAAAAATATCAGTCCATATTATTCATATTTTAAGCAATTCATTCAAATAACATTTTTGAATGTTATTTTTCAACATTGTTCATTGTTAAGACAATATTTCCAAATCTTTTACAACCAATAAAGGTCTAACAAATCTAAATGACTCAGGGTGATTCCGGCAAGCCTTCCAAAGAATGAGAAAAGACAGAAGTAGGTGCCAGAGTAAGGGGAGGCCAGGCCAGCCCTGTCACCCAGGCCTCACTCTGGATCTTGGTCCTCCACCTCACTGAGCACCCTCTTGGAGGGGGTGAAAGAGCCTCTCCCTTCTCAGCACCTGCAGCTAGAGGACTTTGGGAAGGAAGCACCTCACAACCTTAAAAATCAAAGTGTAGACTTAGGCCTGAGTTTGTCAGGGTTGTCCATAAAAAGCATTAGGAGGATGGGTGGATGGGTGGATGGGAGGATGGATGGATGGGTGGGTGGATGGATGGGGGTGGATGGGTGGATGGGTGGATGGATGAGTGATGGATCGGTAGATGGATGGATAGATGGATGGATGGTGGGTGGATGGGTGGGTAGATGGGTGGGTGGGTGGATGGGTGGGTAGATGGATGGGTAGGTGGATGGGTGGGTGGATGGGTGGGTGAATGGGTGGGTGGATGGATGGGTAGATGGTTAGATAGGTAGATAGATGAATAGATAGATAGGAGAGATGGATAGAAAGGATAGATGATAGGTGACAGAGATGATGTCTAGATGTAGAAGAGATAGATAGATGATAGACATGATACAGGACAGATGATAGATGATGATAAGTTGGTAGATAATAGATGCTAGATAGATGATAGAAGTGATAGATGGCAGATAGTTGATAGAAGAGATACATGATAGGGAGATGATAGATGATAGAAGACAGAAGTGACCCCGGTAGGTAGATGACTGATAGATCATAATACATCTCAGAAGGGATAAATGATAGGTTCTATGGATAGATACAAATAGATGATACATAGAGATGATAGATGATAGATGACAGAAGAGATAGATAAATAGATGATAGAGATATGATAGATGACAGATGATAGAAAAGAGATGATAGGTAGATAAATGATAGATACTAAATAGACGATAGATGATAAAAGTGATAGATGACAGGTAGATAGATGAAAAATGATAGATGTCAGCAGTGATACATGATTCATAGATGATAATATATAACAGAAGAGAGATGATAGATGATAGAAAGTAGATGGTAAATAGGTAATAGGTGGGGAATTGGCTCATGCAATGATGACGATAGAGAAATCCTAAGGTAGGCCATATGCAAGCTGAAGACCCAGGAAAGTCCAAAGACCTCAGATACAGGGAAACCAATGGTGTGTTTCTCAGTGTGAAGCTGAAAGTTGCCTGATTGTCTGGAACTTCAGGGAGAAGCTTGGCAGGGGCATGGCCTGGTGCAAGTCCCAGGATTGAAAGACCAGAGAACCTGGAGTTTTGTTGTCCAAGGACAGGAGAAGGGCATCATCCCAGTTTCAGAGGACATAGAGCAAATTCACTTTCCTCTGTCTTTACTAAACGATTGGAAGGCACCCATTGCCCTTAAGAGTGATCTTCCCCACTCAGTCCACCAACTCACATGCCAATCCTCAAATACCCTCACACGCAGAAAAATATCAAAATCTGCTTCACCATCAGGCACGGGAGGGAGCCAGCGGTCTCCCAGGTAAAGGCTGAGCTGTTGCCTAAGCCAGCTACCACATGGGACCCTGAGTCCATCCCTGCCTGCTGTTGGACTGCCTGGAGCTAGGAAAGGCCTACAGAAGAGCCCTGGCAGTTGATATGATCACAGGAACACTGACTTTGACCCCAATTCCACAAATGCTGTGCCAGGAAATAATTGCATTTTCATTTCATCAGCTGTAGAGATAAAACACTGAACTCAAATATTATTATGTTTTGAAAGTCATCAAAAATTTGTGGAAATCTGTTTTTGTCATATGAACAGCAAGATGAGGTCTTGATTAATGCCTCCTGCCCTGCCACGTGAGGAACGCTTGCTCTGGGCCCCTGACGGCACACTGCTTAGTACCTCGGGTCTCCGTAGCCACTGGTCACTGAGCACTGCAGGAGGGGCCTGGGCACAGGGCAAAGCAGTGGCTGCTCTGATTGCAGATAACAAAGGCAGGCGCCGTCGCCATGATTGGAATTTATCCAGGATGCGAGGAGCAGCTCAGAGCTGCCAGCTCTTTCACATCCCCAAGTGCTCAGTTCTTTACTTTTATATCCTTTCCAAAAGACAGAGCTCCTCCACGCCAGGTTATTGGCTCGATATGACAATAGTAAATCTCTGGTGACACTTCCAGCAGCACATGAGAAGAGAGTTCTCAGAAATGACCGAGATTGACCCAACACGCCCTGCAGAGCGCGTGAGGGCTAATGGCTCTGACATCGCCTACCGGATTATTTCCCAATAGGTACTTTGCATGGAAAGCTATTCAGCTCTTCAGAAAATGGATAAAATCGAGTCAAATAGGAGAACAGACACCTTTGTTTCTCAATGATAAATGGAATTGAGTTTTGACCAATTGATAGAAAAATTGTCTCTTATTATTTCTAAAATCAATGATGAAATAATTAGATTTAGCAAATGGGATTTTTTTTAATGAAAAAGAAAAAGCCCCGAAAGGTCACCAAGGCTGTTTGCTGTAGTTGATCGAGGAGAACTACGTGATCCGGAGCATTTTATTTGTTTCAATACAAGACTTCAACCTTGTTGGGTCAGTGTTGGTTGCTCTATGATGAATCAATCAAATCATCCCCAAATAATATCTTGGCCAGTGATGACTTCCTGTTGCTCAGGTTTCCCTGGGTTGCCTGCAGGGCTCTTGCCATTGATTGGCTGGTGGCTACGCGGGCCTGGACCTTGCCCATCTGGGTTGCGCCACTAGATGGGCAGGGAGGGCTTCTCCTCCTTTCTGTGCTAGGTGGGCTTGGCTTCCACTTGCCCTGCAAAGCCCTTCCAAGGAACAGACACTGCTGCATGCCGTGGAGACTGAGGCTCGGAAGTCCCCCGTGTAACTCTGCCACATTCTAAGAGTCTCTGGTCCAGTTCGTGGTAGGTCAACAGAAGGTAGGCATTCTACTGGAGAGCTTCTGGTGGCATCTTACTCTTCTTCTAGCTCTTCATTGTGAGCCCTCGGGTAGCACTTCTGGTGCCACAAAGGAAGTTTGACAGCGCCTGAAGGCTCCGCCCAACGCTGCTGCGATGACGTCAGCAGAGGAAACGCCAGGCCTGAAGAGAAAACACCATCTTCTCCTCCACAGACCTGCGGAACAGGTCTGCAGAATGCCATGTGCAACAGAATGCCACACACCATTTGTTCCATTTTCTCAACTCTTAGTGGAAAGGGTTTATACTGGAAGACCAGCCACCTCCCTTCCCAGTTCTGCCATTTGCTGCTGTGTGATACTGGACTACTTAAATCTGCTTCCCTGTTTCCTCCTTTCTATGGTGGGTTAGGAATCATGCCCACCCTGCAGGGTTGCTGGAGGGGGTACATGGTGCCGGCACATGATTGGTCCACAATTAATATTAGCAATAATTATTTATAACTGTTTCTGTGGTAGCCATCGATTAGTCCATACATCATGATAAGTCAGGAAATCAAAGCTCTTGGATGAAATAATGTTAGAATTTACCCATTCCAATCCACCTGGTTCTGAAATCCACTGTTGCAGTGATTCTGTTGAGCAGCCGTGTAGTCTAGATCACTGTGGGCTAACAGCCACAAAATACAGCAAAAGTTTATTTTCTCCCACTAAACATCAAAGGCAGCTGTGGTCCATGTAGTGACTCAGGGATCCAGGCTGTCAGGCTTCCCAGCCCTGCTGATTTAGCACAAACCTCTTTGGTCACTGAGCTGGGGTAGACAGAGTGGAGAATCACCAGCTTTTCCAGGCCTCAGCCTAGAAGCAGCATCCATCCTTTCAGCTCACTTTTCTTTGCCTCAGACTGGTCTTTGGACCCACCCAGCTCTGAAGGATGCTTGAACGTCTGAGCCACGAGCGTTCCCAGGGAGGACAAAGTGTGCCTGGACGTGCAGAGCCCATAGCAGGGTCTGCTTCACAGTAGGAATTCAACCTGTGCTTAGCTCCGCGACGTCCTCGTTGGCCCTTCATTGTCCCAGGGGCAGATAGGCTGCTATGTGGCACATCAGCCCACGGGGTTTTCCTTTGGGAATCAGAAACAGCCCACCACCAATCTCTCTCCTGTGAGAGCCATCTGGAACAGAAAGAAGATGGGAGGGAAAGACAGCACACCGACAGGGAAGGACAGACGGCCCTCCCTTCCATGGCAGCTGAGTGCCTCCTCCCTCCACCTCCTCCTCTGTAACCAACCCTCCTTCGTGACCTCAGCTGTGACAGCAGCACCAATAAAACATTATAAAGGGAGTGCAGCCCTCAGCGTTGTGCCAAGGAGAGACAGGTGCATGTTGGGTTAGGGCTCTGTTGCTATGTAACAAAGCACCCCAAACTTCACAGCCTCAAACGGCATCTGTGTACTAGCTCAGAGTTCTGCAGGTCCGGATATCAGGGGGTCTCAACCAAGCTCTCTGCTCAACCCCCAAACTGAGGTCCAAGCCTATCCAGGATGTTGGTAGAATGCAGTTCCTGGAGGCTGTTGGACTCAGGCACTGTGTCCTGATCACCATCAGCCAGGGCCATCCTCTGCCTCTAGAGTCTGCCCACAGTTCTTTCCATGAGCCCTCTCCGTCCTCAAAGACAGTGGTGGTGTGTCGGTCCCTTCCCAGGCTTTGAAACTGTCCTGCCACCAGCTGGAGGAGACTCTGCAGCTAACAGGCTTGTAAATCGGACAGTCCCTCGTCATCAGCGCATCCCTCTCTCAGCAGGGTCTGCATCCAGGTTCGACTGGAGACCAGAGGGTGGGACCTTCAGACACCTTTATAATCCTGACCACCACATACGATATCCATCCTATGTCTCAACTTTACTCAACAGTGACACCAGCCGTGCTCCCCCCGTGCTCACCGTCTGCACACAGTGACCCTGTCCAGCCGGTACCACAGGCCTCATGTGACTGATAGGGAAACGGAGGCATGCTGAGGTACAGCTCCTGGCTCCAGCACTTGGTGAAGTAGGTGGACCCAGAGTTCCCATGGGAGTCACCTTACCTGCTCCCTCCTGAGCTTGAGGTCCCGATTCCCAGCTCAGGAGGGTCTCCCTAAGCTCCCCTCTATCACATCTCTCCAAACTCCATTTGCATCTGGATGGAACCTTGGGACAAACAGGATGCAGAGAGGCTTCCGTGGCCGGTTGAAGTGTCCAGTTCCAAGGACCAGAAGGTGGTGTAACTAGAGCAGGCCTGACCCTCGATGAAGGCTGAGCATGTCCTCTCAGACTGATGGGCAGGAGAGATGCAGCCCGCGCAGGTCCACGGTAGTTCTCCTGTTTCCCCCTGGTACTTGAAGGCACAGGAATCAGGCCAGGGGGCCTCACACCAGGAGCCTCTTCAGGGAGCCTTCTCCTTTAAGGCGGGAGCCCTGGAGACCCTGAGCAGGTCCCATGGGACTCGCCCACCCTTTCTGGAAAGCAGTGCCTGAGCCCACAGACCTGAGAAGGCAAGAAAGGACCACCTCCTTCTCCCAGGCTCCTCTGCAGGTTCGACACAGAGGTGACAGCAGAAGTCAGAAGGGGATGTGAGAAGAGCCAGCAGTTTCTCTTAGACGCTCAAAGCCGCGAAGGCAGGTGCATCTCTAAACACAGCGTGCGCATGCGGCATGGCAGGGTGAACCGGCTCTCCAGTGGGCCG
>JAJEJO010001849.1:0-50179 GCA_020662805.1 Glaucomys volans | reverse complement strand
CCCCCCTTTTTAAGTTCTAGGACACTTGAAAATGTGCTTATAAAAATGATCATTTGGCTTGGTATTTGGGTCTTTTCCTACTAAAAAAGTGAATTAATCTTAATAATTGCAAAGAAATCATATATGGAACAGTCCTCAGAAGGGTAATTACTCAAGTACAGTGGTTTTCATTAAAAAGTTAACATTTATCTTATTACAGTAATTACTTTATTGCAGTAAATTGGTGATACTTCTCTCTTCCCTCAATGAGATGGCATAGGAAGTTACATCCACTGCAATAAGATGTGTTTGAACTTACAAATGAGAATCACAAATTATTTTTTAAATTTGGTTTTAACAAGGCAAAAGCATGCCTCATGTTCTCTGTATGTGACGGCAGAGAGTTAAAGATGCCTCTGTCATTGTCCCTCGTCTTCTAGGTGACTGTCCTTCGAGGTCCCACTATACAAGATGAATTTGTTTTCAGGTCAAATCTCTCCTGTTCTTCCTGAATTCTTACCTTAGGAAGGAGGAGTCACCTTAATGAAAGGCCTTGTGCCTGTTTGCATAAGCTCACTGAGTTTTAAGTCATCTCAGAAACGTCTAGTTCAACGTCATTTATTTTCAGAGGTGTCAATGCGCCTGTTCAGAACCACGTGGGGGGAGAGGGAAAGAGCGGAGGTTGGGGCCACCCCTCCCGGCTCTGAGAGCTCTTTCTTTCACATGTGTGTGTCTGATGCCTCCAGGTTTGTGGCAAATGAACACAAACCCAGCCCCAAATAGTTCTGGAGAAACCCAAATGCAGAAGGGGACAGAATTGTTCCCAGGGAGCTGTTTGCCCCTGAGCACTGCTGCTTCTCTGAGCCCCATAGTCCGCTGGCCAGGGCAGGTGGCCTTCGGCTTCGACCTGTCATGCCGTGAGAGGCCTTCATGGGTCAGCGGGGGCTTTCTGCGGTCTCTCCACCTCCTCGCTGGCGTGCACCAGCAGCAAGTGTATTTCTTAGCTGATGCAGATGAAGATGTACAATGCATCTCCAGGAAGACCCGGACCTGCCACCAGGTTCCAAAGCAAGCCACACAGGAAGCAGCTACCATGATCCTTAGCTCGTTTCCCTCCGGCGCTGGAGTAGTTCAGGAGCTGAAGTCATGGTGGACCCACGCCCTCAGACCCCTGAGGTTCCACACAGTCATGCTCCTCTGTCTATCCACACAGCAGACCAGGATCGACCCGCTTCCATCAGCCTTGGGCCACCTGTGTTGGGAACCTGGAGAAGGGGACCTGGTTGCAAGGTGCTTCTCACAATGTGAAAAAGCAAGAAAACAACGTGCCTCCAATGTGATAAAAATCACTTTCCAGAAACACAGAAATCGCTGTGTGCTGTGGCAGGAGAGGCAGCCGAATGCGTGCTGCTGTGAAGACCCGAGAGGGGGCGAGTCCTTCCCAGCAAAGCCTGGGACTGGAGCTGGCTGCCACCAGATTGTCTCCCCTCTGGTATGTACGGGGGAGAAGGTCCAGGCTGGGGAAACGGAAAACCTCTCTGAAAGATTGATGGATCTCTTTCTAACTGCGTTCCTTTCCAAGGAAGGAGAGATCTATTTTTAAAGAACCACCTGACCTGGAATCTGTTTCTATTCGACACCAAACTCCCACATTACCACGGAGATCTTCATAGTCAAGATGGGGCATTACATTGTCTTGTCACGCAGGGCACTGAAAACGGCTCCTCTTATTTCTCTTGTGTTGGAAGGAAACATCTCTGAAGAAAGAAGTGTCCTTCTATGGCATCCGTTACAGGCAATCTCAGTCCTGCTTCCTCAAGATCTTTCTATCTCCTCTGTTTCTTTAACTACTTTGTTCTTCCTGATACAATCTATTTGACTCTCAACATTTCAGTTTACAAAGAAACATGAATCATCAGGGAGACAGAAGAATCAAAACCACTTTTTCCATTCCTTACGTGCCTATCAAGGTTGCATTAGAGGGAGTGCAGCCATGGGATACGGCTCGACGTGCAGAGGAAGTTAAGAGTGATGATTTATTTTTCAAGAACCTGGTGATTTATGTGAGCATTTTCTCTTTCATATCTAGTTCTTCATCTGTTACATAATATTTTCTCCAAAAATACAGTGTAAGTGAAAAATACACCACATTATTATCTTAATGTACCTCATCAATAAAGTAAAAATATATCCTACACATTATAAATGTCTGGAAATGGACAGAATTAATGCTGACCCTGTGAAGATCCATAAGGTTTTGAAGCAGTCAGTGGCAGCTTTCGGCAGATGGAGTTCGAGCTCTGAGTTGGTGCTTTTTTCTCCTCTCTGTCCCTTCTGACCTGTGCTTCCTGTGAGGACACCACACACACGGGATTAGGGCCCACTCTAATTCAGTACTACCCCATTTGAATTTGATCACATCTGTAGGGACCTGCTTTCTGAATCAAGCTGACTCACAGGTGCTTGGGGCCCTGAGCTCTGGGGGCACTGTCCAACCCAGGGCAGTGTGCCTCCAGTTTGCCCTTCCATGCCACCTTCTGCACACACCAACTCTCCTTGCTGTCTCTCATGCTGCTGATCCTCCTGGGGCTGTCAGGACACCAGTCTGTGATGTCACACCTGCTCTGCTGTGCCTGAGAAGACCTGCATTCCCAGGGACCTCAAAGTAAGGGAATGCATGGTGTAGCAGGGACCTCCATTGAGACCCTGGCATGTTCAGAGACTGTCTTGCTCACAGACGCACTGACGCAGCACAGCACATGCCCAGGTGAGGACTTTTCCACGGCTGGGCTGCTGGAGACCCTGCCATGGCTAACAAGCTTTCCAGGGCCCTTTCAGCCAGTGTTGGATGCTCTCCAATGTCCAGGCACTAAGGCTGCACAGAACCTGGGATGTCTGTAAAAAGACGAAATGAGCTAAATCAGGGAGAGAGGGAGAAAAGGAGTAAAAACACTTCATTTAAGAAAGGCTGCTACAATCCACTACACTATTCAGATTGGATGTTCCAAATATCATGGAATAGTCACCTAACTGGATATCAGATACTAAGAAATGGGAAAGGATGCCATGACGAGTGGCAGGCCATCCAGCCCTGGAGTCCTCTGGGGCTGCAGGTGCTGCACAGCTCTGGCCTCTGCTCCTCTGCACTCCACAGCCAGCCTGCACTCCGACCTTTGCAATGAGTGTGCGAAGCTCTCACTGTGGAGGAAGGTCCCCCTGCCCAGAGATAATGCCCCTCACTACCGCTCACTACACTTGCTGAGAGCGAGGCCGTTGCCATTTTCCAGTGGAAAGTTGAGGCCTAGGCATAAGCGACTGTCCAGACCAGCCCGTGGCTGCCAAGCTGCAGTGGGCGAAG
Organism: Glaucomys volans; assembly: GCA_020662805.1. Taxonomy (NCBI): domain Eukaryota; kingdom Metazoa; phylum Chordata; class Mammalia; order Rodentia; family Sciuridae; genus Glaucomys; species Glaucomys volans. Next base: position 46,842 of record JAJEJO010001849.1, on the reverse strand, counting down.
AAGTCCTTGCTCACAGGCTGCACCATCCCAACTGCCTGGGCCAGCTTCTGGACACACCTTCCGTTCTCCAAAGTTACTACACACATCGAGAATCGATTCAGCAGCACAATACATGTAGGGAAAGGGTCTCAGAGCAAACGGGATGGGGTTCCGGGAGGGATCACCCTCATCCCCTGCAGGGCCAGTGAGATGCCTGGTTCACCACGTCAACAGGAAAAGTGACTCACATCAGCCGAGAGTCTTCGTGGGGCTCCCGAGGTGTCCACATCTGTGACACTCACCCATGCAGAGTCATTCCGTGCACAGGAAAGAGTGCAGCTGCAAATTCCTTTGATAAGCCGAGGAAGAGAGAGGCTATGGAAAATTCCCAATAAAAATTTAACATTTTTAGTAATTTCAGCTTCCAAAATTTGAGTTTTTGCTTTCTAGAAACCCTGGTGATTTGGCATCGGATGACGTACCGAGGGGACGTACATCCGGGATGTAGAACGTTAATAGAAAGCAACCATATAGATCATCATCCGTTATCGATAGATAATAGCTGTGAACGAATTAGAGTACAGGAAGTTAAAATCAATTTGTTTGATAATCCAGAAGCCGTTCGAGGACCCTGCAGCTTCTCAGTGACGACAGGCCATGGCAGCCCTCTCTGCCCCAGTGTGTCCCTGCTCACTTGGGCTTTTCCCCACTCCAGCAAGGCTGCCCTCTTCTTATTGATTTGGTTGAGGCCAGGGTAGGAGCAGAGGGTCTCAAATGCCTCTACTTCTGGGGGAGGGGAGAGACAAGGAGCGCCACGCAGAAGGAAGGCTTGGAACTCCACCCCTGCTGAAGCAAGACTGGGAGACGCATCCCAGGCCCTCTGCCAAGACCCTGCAGGGTCCTCTCCTTTGCTGCTCCCTCCACCTTCAGGTGTGAATACTATTGTCTTCCCACTTTTAACAGCGAGGTGACAGGCAGAGGGGGCCTAAGTGCCTCTCAAGGCTGCTCAACTGGTACTGGACCTACTGACCTGATTCCAGTGCTTGTGGCTCTGCCCATTATCCATCCGGTCTCCTGCCATGGGAGGCTGCCTGTCCATCTGAAAGGCAGAACCTCACTCAGCCCTTTGAACTTCCCACCGTGACCATCTCATCAGATGTCCTGGTCTCTCCCTGCCCCAGCCTCTGCCCTCCCGTCCAGCCAGATCATGTCTTCCTAGCACTTGACCCTGTCCTTGCCCTTGGTGCCTGACTCTCCTCTGAGAGCCCAAACCTGTCCTGGTGAAGCTGCAGCCCCCTGGCCCAGCGCACGGGCTCCTCCTGGTCTGTTCAAGCCAGCTGTCCAGCGATCAGCCCCCAGTCCCTGACACCATGGCCACCATCTGTTTACTCATGGTGCTTGCTTTGAATGTGTCCACTGCCTATGCTCAGCGGCATCCCAGGCGATGGCCTTTTGGGTGGGTCTCCTGGCTGGGGGTGGGCACAGGGGGCCTCCAGGAGGTGGGACGTGGAGTAGCTCACAGGCTGCTGCCCCTGGAGTCCTTTGCATCACATCAGGTTGCAGTGGACTGGCAGCTGCTCCACATCCTGGACCCTGGACTCCCAGGTTGGTGGGCATGGGCACGGCCATGTGTGCACGTGGCTCTGCGCCTGCAGTGACGGACACTGTCTCCTGCAGGGGACTCACCAATGGCAGAGGCAGCATGAGAAGACAGCTTCGCTCTGTCCTCCAGGGCTGTGGCTGTGCACATGGTCTCTGCGTGCTCTCGCTGACCCCACCTCACCTCCCTCCTCTCTTCCCGACTGTCACCCGTGATCTCTCAGCAGCTCGGCAGTTTTCAGGCTCCACTTTTTTCATCAGCCTCAAAACCACATGAGGCCAGGCCCCTGTAATGATGCCTCAAAAAGGTACATGGGATACACATACACTAACACACGTGTAGCCTGTGTATCTGTGCATGTGTGTATGTGTGCCTGTGTCTCTGTGTGTGCATCTCTGGGCATGTCTGAGTGTGTGAACATGTGCACACGTGTGTATCCGTGCATACTTGTGTGAGTGCACATGCGTTGAGTGTATGCATGTGTGTATGTGTGTGTATGCATGCACTGCGTCTATGCATATGTGTGTGTGGCTTTGTATGTGCGGGTTCATGTGTGTGTTTGTGTGTGTGCACATCCATGTACATGCGTGCCTACGTGGGTCTGTGTGCACTGTGTATGTGTACTGTGTGTGTCTGTGTGTGCATATGTGACACAGCCGTGTGTACACATGTGTGTGCACATTCCCGTGTCCCCTGTGGTTCTGCCCCTCTGGTTGAACTCTGCCAAGGGGCCCCAGCTCCACAATGCCAGTCATTTTGCACGTGCTGCTTTCTCCTTTTCCAAGAGTCACCCCCACAGTCCATCTGGGAACCCCCCACACAACCCTGCCACTTTCACAGAGCCTAGAGCACACCTTCCCTGGCGACGCCTTGAGTCCTTGCAGGGTCTCTCTCACATGACGTCTCTGGCTGTCTTGGATCATTTGCACCCCAGGCTTCATAGGCTGTACGTGTCCTAAAGACCACGTCTTGTTTCTCCTGCACCACGTCACCTGGGAGGTGCTGAGCACACGGAAGGCACGTGTCCACCAAGCGCGCATGTGTGTGGCTGAGGAGGGCTCAGCAGGCTCACGGACCCACAGCCATGAGACGCCACAGGCAGGATTTAAGGGGATGGCTGCACAGATGGGTTTCTCGTGTGAAGCTTATCTTCAATGTCAAAGGCTGACTGATCTCTCCCACATCGGAGCTCACTCGGACCATGGAAACATCAGATATCCGCTCTGGCCTCCACAGAGTAACAAAGAAATCATTTGTTCAAAGTTAAGACGAACTTGGGGGTATTTAAGATCAGGCTTATGGGCTCATCCACCTCATTCTTGCTTTTTCATTTGTTTCCTGCTTATCTGGTTGAACTTAAGAACAGCCCAGTCCTCCTTCTGCAGGAGACCCATCCTCTTTGGAAAAGGGCAACCCGTCTCCTCCTTTCTGCCGCCATCAGAGGCCACAGTCCTTCTGACACACACCAGCAGCTCTGCTACCCCATGTAACGACCTCACCTGGGACGCAGTCCTCTCCTTACTCCTGAGCACATTTCTGTTTGGACCAGTGCTGACTGGGTTCCACGTGGGACCGACAGGAAAGTGCAGGCAGCGGGTTGTGGCAGGGTGCAGCCTTCCAGGCAGACCTGCAACGTGGGCACCATTTACTTTCTATCTTCTCGGAATACACCTGTCTAAGTGGAAGTTCATGGAGGCTCTCACTTTGCATTTCAGCATTTGGGAAGCAGGTACACTGGTAAGTAGTAGACGGTGGTGGTGGAGAGAGCAGGGATGACGGCGTGGCCAAAGCTGCGCCTCATCCCGTGAAACAGAGCCCCAGGTGTCTGGCTTTACACGTTCTCTCTGAACAGCCCTTTGCAGGTGGCCTGCGGGATGGACTGCAGTTTCTGAGAAGAGGCTCATTTCCCAGGTGGCCTGACCCTCACCTGGCCTTTCCTCTCCGGATCGATCCATTGCTGCCCAGTGTACACATCCCATGCACCTGCCTTTCAGACTTGGATCTTCCTGCCAGAGAGGGATGTCAGATCCACACACCCTGGAATCTACAGTAATCTAGGAACACGTTCTAATGACAATTCCTGAACTATTTGGTTCTACATTCATTTGCTGGTCTGTATGTAGATTGCTAAAATGCAAAATGCTCTGTTTTATGCATCTCGTGTAGTAAGTTATTACCATTGCCCATGAACTGGAAATGCATGTACTTCAGGAACTTGAGCAAGTGTTTTACTGCATGTATCTTCTCTTTCTCTTTTCAAGGGTACTTAGATATCAAGGGTTGTCCTTGATGTTCGTTCGTTTCTATTCCTTGTGCTTAATTGGTTACTATGAACATATTTTGTACACAACAGGTGCGAGTTGAATAAGACAGTGAAAGGAAACCTTCCTTGTCATTGATTTGCTACACAGGCCGTATGTTTACAAGTGACAAACGAAAAGCATAAGCTCCTAAAATGTGTAAGATGGTTATTTTAAAAAGTTTTAAGGGGCTGGGGCTGTGGCTCAGTGGTAGAGTGCTAGCCTAGTATGTGTGAGGCACTGGGTTAGATCCTCAGCACCACATATAAATAAATGAATAAAGAAATGTTAATCAACGTCTAAAAAATATTTTAAAATAAAGTTTTAAGACAGATTACCAAACTTACCGAACTTGGTAAGTCTTTCCACTCGGATCAAATGGTGGGTTTCCAGCTAAGTGCTGGATTCTGAGCTACCCTGTCCTTGAGCTGAGCAGTGCCTGCTGATCTGTTCCTCTTCCCACTGTCCATGCACATCCTTCCTGAAGGGCCCAAGGCAACAGCTGTGCCCTCAGGAGCACCGTTTTCTGATGTCAAGAAAGTGTCCTCTGTGTTAGCTCTCCTCCATTTCTTCATTCCATGTCTGATGGTGCCTTCACCACTCGAGGCCCTTTATTCATAGGTTGGTCACTTGTCTGTGGCCTGATGTCTGAACTCAGAGGGCATGTCCTTCCTATTCTCTGCTGAATCCCGCCTCCAGCAGAGTTAGGCACAGAGCTGGTACTTGGTAAATATCTGGTGAATGGATGCTGAACCGGTGGGTGAGAGATAGACTCACCCCTCTTCAGGACTCCAGCATGTGAACGTGGACAGATTCCAAGGCTAACATCATCCCACATATGTCATCTGCAGGACCAGGACAGGCAAAGCCTGTGTCCCTATCCACAATGGGTAAGACAGTAGCAGAGGTTGGGGATCTGGACTTAGATATACCTTCTGGAAAGGGACAGAAGTTGGGAGGTCAGGCCCATTTTCTGATGTTGGGGGACGTCAGGTCCTGTAACTTATGGGCACCAGGAAAGTCGGTCAGTAGCCAGCAGGCCCGGCCCAGCCAGGGATGCAGAGGGAGGTCAGTCAGTCCAGGCACAGAGCATGCCTGGTGAGCAGGCTGAGAGGCAGCCTTCTGACAGGGGTTAGGCCTGAAGTCCTGCTGGGGCCCCCAAGCTGGTATCCATCACAGGCTGGCTGAAGGGCAAGACTCAGCCTCGTGGTTCCTAACTCATTCCTTTAGGGATTGGTTAGTAACTTTTTTCCTAATTGAATTCTGGGATCTTTGTTTTGTGAATTATGTGGCCCTATCAGGGTCTGTGTGTTCCCTGTACCCGGTGTCCTGTGATACTCCCGCAGGTCTGAAAGATTCACTGAAGCTTCAAAATGACTATGATTCTTCTGGCTGCAAGAATCTTTTCTTCTGAAAAATCAATTTAAAATTTTGATTTCACAAAACACGTTGAAGAATTGGAAATTTAGCCATCCATCCTTTGTGAATGGTGAATATTTGAGGCTTAAAAGTAAGAAGCTCTTGGAAACGATCGCCCTACTTTGGCTGTGGAAACCATCTATAAGCATGACAAGAGATGCGTTCCCTGACATTCTTACTTTCATCTGGAGTGACAGGGAGAGCATGTCCAAAGAGAGGTGGACAGCAGGGGCAGGGGAAGGGAGCGGCTGTGTGGGGGAAGCGCCTCTGGCCCACGTTGGGACCCTCGGGATGTCGGTGCAGGTGGGAGTCATTCAGGCCCCTCCTGTTGCTCCTGTCAGCTCCGATCAGACGCTGGCGGTTGCTACAGTGCAGCCTCTTCCCCTCCCCCACACTTAATGTCCTTAAACTCTCAAAGTTTCCACTTTTAAGATCCGTGCTCTACTTCCTAATGGCACTCCACAATGAACCCGTATTAAAAAGTAATACATTTTCCATATAGAAAGGAATATAAAGTAAGTTCCATAAAAGTACAACACACTTCGATTTTAAAGTATATAACATTAAATATATTAAAAGCACATTGTGTCATACTATATATATTAAATACCATGAAAAAAGCCGGCTTTGCAATTTATTTTAAGTACATGAGAACTGCATTTAATAAAATGTTTAAAATATAATTTATTACTGCAACAATTTATTAATAATGATAACTAAATGCTATTGAAGAGGTTATTCATGAAAGAATGGTTTGTCAAAAGAAAAGATTTTTCCATTCTAAAGATAAGGGCAATAGTCAGAAAGGCATACATTTTGCCCTTCTTGGTAATTTAGCTATTCTAAAAGAAGCAAGCACATTAAAAACCTTTCCCATAACTGCTATTCTTTAAAACACTGACATTGGTGGAGTCTTGCTCTGAACATAAACCTATCATTTCTCCTACCAAGTCCCCTTTTACCTGCAAAGAGTGGCACAGATAAAGTCACTTGTCTTTATAGTGAGCAGCACTTCCTGATTTAAATGATCGTCAGTTTGTGTTGAAGCCGAGGTATAAATATTTTACATATTGCACAACATAAACATCATTACACCTCCTCCTTTGGGAGAACTGGGGCATGTAGAGTGTTTGTCAGTGCCTGAAGCTCAAAGCCATGGGAGAATGTCAGCTCTGGAATATGTCACTGTGAGCTTTGCATCCGTGTATTTATTTCACTCAGGCTGGTCTATATAAAGTGCCATAAACTGTGCATGCCGTACGCAGAAGATGATTTGTGCCAGATGAACGACAGACCCTTGCTCTGAAGGCAGATGGATTCTCCACACATTACAAGGACTGGAGAAAAGAATCTAAGAGGGAAGTGGCGTACGTACTGACAACAGTGAATGCTGCTAGGCTCTTTCTAGAAATTTACACTAAAACTGAGAAAAAGCTCAGGATGGTGTTTTCCCTCTGTCGACTGGCACATGCTGGGAGAGGAGCGGAGCTAGCACGTGGACACTACGTGACGTCCTCCACTTACCACCGTGGCTGTGGGAGGGCTCCTCATAGCCCTTATCTGTCCCCCCGAAGTGCGGGGAGATGGGTGGGAGACATTGGTGATCCATTGTGTTATTTCCCATGCAACTCCAAGGCCTCCAACTGTGGCGAGTACTATGGGAAGACTTAGAGGAGGACACGCAGGAATTGATCATGAATTAAAATGCTTAGCTCCACCTGATGAACATCCTCCTCTTGCTCACACTTGGACAGGTGGTGTCTTCCAGACTGACACATAGCCCTTAGCAGCACGTTAAGGGGACTCGGTGCTTTAGAAAGAGTGAGCTCTGCACCGTCCTCAGAACTGGCGGCTGAGATTCCAGAATGGTTGACTCACGGCCTACAATTTCAAAAGGTGGAGTTTTGCTTCAAGTGCTGTTTACTAATATGATCTTCTCAGGCCCCTCTGGTCGCCTGTCCTGGACAGCAGGGATGGTGTCCAGCCAAGAACTCAGCGTCTCAGTAACAGATGCTCATGGCAGACCTGGCTAGCTTCAGGGCCAGGGGACTAGCTTAATAGAAGAGGAATTACGAGAAGCAGAACTCTAGGAGGTTTTCACTCATGGGGCCTTTCTATCATTCATGCGTCTGTCAACTGATGATGGACAAATGAAATATGATATATTTGCACAATGGAACATTATTTAGCAACAAAAAATAAATGAAGTGCTGACATGCTACAGCACTGGTGATCTTTGAAAACACCATCCTGAGTGAAAGAAGCCAGCCCCAAAATCACACACCATGGGATTCCATTTATACCAACATAAGCAAATCCACGCAAATAGCAAGGACTTCCTGGGGCTGGCCTGTGGTGGGTGGTGTGGGTCAGGAGGCCTCCGCTTTGGGGTGCAGTGTGGTGAAAGTGTCCTAAACCATGGTGACAGATGCTCAGGTCTGTGAGGACACCTGTGGACACTGATCCTACACTGGATGCAAATTTTGTGGTCTCCGAATTGCATCTCAATAGAAGTTTTCTTCTTTTAAGTAAATTCGGAGAATAAGCCAGTGCAGTTAGGACCAATGTAACTCAAATGGCTTAATTAAGAAGGGAGTGTGTGTGTGTGTGTGTGTGTGGTCCATCTGACTGAAAGGTTCAGGGAGAAGGCTGGCCCCACGCACACCAGGACTTGGAGCTCCAGCACCATCAGCATCACCTCACACCCTGTCACTAGAAAGCTTTGCTTTCTTGCCGAGGCTCACATGAGGCCACTAGAAGCTCCGTGCTCCGTGGGGCAGCTCTGTAACTAGCCCCCTTTCAGGGTTAGATCTCTAGGGACCTAAAGCTCTCCACAGAGACTCAGAAAAACATCACAGGAGATAGAGCTGAGAAAGGAAAGGATCCACGGAAGGAAGTGAGGGGCCATGAGGTGGTTAGACACTGGGTAGAAAGATAGAAGGTGTAGAAAGGTGGGCAGATCCACACTGGGGTAGGTGGGTATCCACAATAGACCACATCAAGGAAATCCCCACGAAGCACTTATTCTTATGTCAGCAATACCTTACTTTCGTTATTCCACATTTTAGTATGTTCAAACATGACACTGACTAGATTTCCTACCATCACACTTGTTTTCCAAACTGGTTTTGGTGTTCTTCTGGGTTGTGAGGGGCATGTGTCCCCAACAGTAACTGTTAAGATAAGAGCCCAGCCTGGAAAACAGTATGACTCAAGGCTAGAGAAATTTTTGCCAACCATGGAAAATGACGATCTTTCTGTCCAACACTGTTGTGCGAACACGAACTCGATAAAGCAAGATGGGCATCAAGGACAGGTGGTGAGACCCTGAGATAAGAGGATACGCAAGACTAGGGTAAAGGAAGGAGCAGAAATAAGCTCACTGTGGCATGAACTAATGGAAGGCAGCACTGTTTCCACTTAAAATATCACAGGTGTCAGGTATTTGAAAGATGAAAAGGAAAAAACATGTAAAAACAATTCATTCTGGTGTCTTTGTTGAAGAAGAGTTTTGATAGTATTTTTTAGTCCCTTCCATTTTATCTATTTAGGATTTCTATTTCTTCTTGGGTCAAATCAGAAAACAATTATTTCTTCAAGATCTCAACATTTATTTGTACAAAAATTTACCTAGTATTTTGTTATATTTTTCCTATTTATTTCTATAATTGTGTCAACACTTTTATTCATAATGCTTGCTATTCTTACCCACAAGCTTTCTCTGCTGTGTTTCCTTTCATTTGCTTACCTCAGGCTCTCTCCTGTCTACCATCCACATTTGCAAAATATTTGTCAATTTTAATTTCTTGTGCTTATCCATTCTACCCTTCTCAATTTAACTGATTGCCATTGGTTATTTCATTTGATCGTGGGTGACTAAATCTGGATGGGGTAATTTGCACTGTACAGCTAAGGTGTTTGTCTTACCACAAGTTCTCAGCCCAGAGCAGCAGTCAGTAACGTGGTCTCAATCATTGTCGTTAATGAATGAATGTCACTCTGGATGCCACGATCATCTTAGAAACCCTGCATCAACTGACAGGAACCTGATATGTTCCTTGGGGAAGACTTGCTGCTATAAACAATGGCCAGAATGGGTAATGGCTAGAACGCTGCCAGGATAGTCCTCCCTTGGTGGTCTCTTGTGGATTGGATGTGAGGTGTCCCCAGAAGCTCATGTGTTAGACAATGCAAGAAGGTTTAGAGGTGAAAGGAGCTGTAGCCTATCAGTGCATTGGGTGGTAACTGTAGGTAGGGAGGTGACTGTGGCTGGAGGGGTCGGTCACTGTGGGTGTGCCTTCGTGGTATATATTCTGTCCTGGTGAGGAGTCTCTGTGCTTCCTGGTGCCATCCCCAGCTGCCTTCCTCTGCCATGCACTGTCACCACGATGTTCTGCCTCTCCTCAGACACAGAATGATGGAGTTGGCTCTCTATGGACTGGTACTCTGAAACCCTGAGACGCAAATAAACTTTTCATCCTCTAACATTATTCTTGTCAGGGTTTATGGTCACAGTGGCCAAAAGACTGAATGAAACAACATCCTAGGTGATTGGATAGTCAACAGGGCCTTCCTGCTGCCTCCAGGCACCCAGAAACCCATTTCCCTGTTTGACATGTGGCCTCCAAGGTCTCCTGAGGGGTGTTTCATTCCAGCTGATCAGAGAGATGAGCAGGGACATGTGACAGAGGTGGGAGGGGCAGCGGGCCAGGCCTGTGGCCTGACGGCTCACCCCTACGCACAGTCCAACAGCTACCTTCAGGCACAGTCCACCCATGCTGCCAGGAGCTCAGAGCATGAGCCAAGCTAGGCACCTCCAGAGATGGAGAAGGAAGAGTTCAAAGGTAGCCACAGCTAGAGGGCTCATGCTCCCTGCGTATCTTCCAAGTGTGGTGAGACTGGCCTCGGGGCTCTGAGGGCCCAGCAAGGCGAGTTCCCACTGGACCCTCCCCTGCCCTCCCTCTGTTTCCTCTTCCTGCTCCTGTTTCCACCTCTGAACCCGGTCTCCCTCACTCCCTCTCTCCACTCTCCCTCGCCCTCTCGTCTCTCTCTGTTTCCTCTCTCCATCTCTCAGCTGCCTCTTTTTACATTTGAGCAGTCAATATTTCCTCCCAAGGCTGAATGGCTTCCTAAGTGGAGAGGAGGAAGGGGACGCCCGGGGTTTCAGAGCACACAGGGCTTCCCGCTCACTCCCGCTTCCCAGAGGACAGTGGCAGACCTTGCTCAGGGGCTGGGCTCCTCCTGGAATTGTGACAATGTCAGTGACAACAGCTCTGGGATTAGACAGGACCTGCTCTCTCTCCATCAGCCCATTGGTGGCCAGGTCACATGCGTGCTCTGAGGGGAGCCTCATCAGAACCTCCTGAAGAGATGAGGACAGTGTTCCCTGGAGAAGGGGCACTCCTTTGAGAAGAGGGTTAGGGCTCCTGGGCACCCAGAGACAACAAATGACACAGAAGCAACCAGGGAAACAGCTGTAAGTGGAATTGGACAGACAACAGCAGCAAACCTGTGCGTGAGCAAGATGCGGTCAGCTGATTGACTGATGGGAGCGTGACTTGCACAAAGGCTCCCAAGGCCAACACCAGAGCCAGCTGCAGTGTAGCTGATGGAGCTCCCCTCATTCCACCACTGGGCTGGGGGTCTTCACTGGCCTCATCTGGACTGTTGCACCTGTTCCTAGGCCTTTTCCTGATTCCACTGTCCAACCCATGTGCCTCTGCGAGACCGTCTGCTGGGGCTGGTCCCCAGCTGTAGTGGCCTAGCCACTTGAGGCACTCAAGGTGAGTGTCTCCCTGGACACTGGGCTCTAGGTCCTGCCTGGCTTTCCCTGCTAGCTAATGCAAGTAGGGACATGTTATTGATAAGATTTCAAAACACCATTAAAAATACTTCTGCTGGTTTTCTATCCCACCAAACAATCTACTACAAACTCAGCTGCTTGAAACAGCCTGTTATCATCTCACAGCTCTGAAGGTCAGACAGCAGGTGGGGTCCTCCTCTGGGGGTCTCACTGGGGCTGTCCAGTGTGGATTCACAGCTGGAGGCTATAGGCAGAGCCCACTTCAAGCTTGTTCAGGTTGCTGATTCATGAAGTTGTGTGGGGCTGTGGAGTGAAGGTGCCCACTTTCTCGCTGGCTCCCTGCTGGGGTTCCCAGGAGTCACACACATTTATCTCCGGCAGGCCTCCCCTTCTTCAACAGCACAAGAGCCCCTTACCCTGCCTGTCTGACCTTCCTCTTGCCCTGCCCCTCTGCTTCCAGGCAGAGGATGTTCTCTGCTGTTAAGGGCTCCTGGGATTAGGTTGGGCCGCCTTGGATCATGCAGCACAATCCCCTTCCTTTAAGCTCCATAACCTGGACCACATCTGCTAAGTCCCGTTTGCAATGCAAAGTACCATATCCACGGGATCTAGGGAATAGGGTGTGGTGTGTCGGGGACTCACTCTGACTCCTATGGGGTGCTTAAAGTCATACCATCTCCCAACTGACATCTGGGTTTCTTCTTGTACAAAGAATCTTCATATTAATGGAATGGCTTGATAAACTTCAGTGTTACTAAATTATCTATTCATGCAAATCTCTAAGGATATTCACCCTTGTTAGTAGAATGGACAGAGCTATTGGGGGCATTAGATAAGCTACCTGATCCTCAAGAACATTCCTCGCTCGGAACTGACTGCTGCCTCTACTTGTGAAGGAGATAGGAAACCACAGGCTCCCTCCTGACCATGAGACTGGCTGGCTCTGGGTGTCCCTAGGCAGTTCCAGCACCACCTCTCCAACATACTGAGGATGAGTTTTGATTTATTTTCAAGTTGCTCTAGTCTTTTAAGTATGACACTTAAGTGGTGATTGCTGTGGGCAGCCCTGGGGGACACTGGCATTTTGTTGCCAGGAGTTAAGCATTTTGATGATCATTTCAGGTGTATTTTTGTGCTACTGCTATTTAGTTGGCAAATTACCCAGGAAATTGATACCTGGCCATTTCAGGTTTGTTGCCAGGGACAGGAGTTCTTGATGTGCCTGCCAGTTGCTTATTTGTGCTACCACTCTGCACAATAAGGTGCCTGCTTCCCGTCCTTCTTGTTCACAGTGATGAGTTTGGTTGCTCTTTCGCAGAGTTTGGGAAGGTTATCTCCAGAACCCAGCACTCCACCAGGCCACCGTGCTCGTCTGAGCTGTGCATTCCAAGCTGGAGGACATCATAAATAGCAGGCGTGGGTTCATCTGCAGAGAATATTTGATATGTTCTTAAACGTACACGTTTATATGGGCACCAAGGAGGGAGAATGTGCAGGCTTGTTAGTCTTTTGAAATGCAAAACTGTTAGGTTCAATCTGCATATGAAAAAAGTTCTTATGCTAATACGTGCTAAAACCTGTATACTATTCCTGGAGAAAATTCTCCTCCTGGAGCATAAAACAAGGAAGATGGCCAGGCAGTATCTAAACACCAGGGAATATGATGAAACTCACCCTGGAGCCCCTCTGTGTGTCCACGACAGCTTTTGTTTATTTTAATAGAATTAGCTGGACTTCTCAGTACCATGAAAAAGTGTTTGAAATTTTTTAATGTTAATTTGTTCTATTAATTAACTAAAACTAGTGAGACGAGCTATGAACATGTGCAGACTTGGAAATGTACTTATTCCCTTTCAGAATACCAGAAAGAAACAAGAAAGTTTTATTTTAAAGGGAGAATTTGGCTAAAGAATTCACATATATGCATAATGAAAGTAAGAATTAAAAGAACTGGGCCCAGATATAAAGGGGGATGAGAGCATCAGAACCTGATGCCCCTGGAAAGGGATGGAGCAGACGGAAGTGAACTTTGCACGTGGCCCTTGACCTTGACCTCAGACCAGGCCATGGGATTGCAGCCTAACATGAGCAAAGCTTCCTTGGCCACCCAAAAATAACCATATGAAAGAACACTGGCACACTTAAATAAAAATAAAGGTAAGGTCGCTGCCATGCTAGTGAACGGACATCCCTGTCAGCCTCTTTGTCATAATGACACTTCTACCTTCACCAACGGTCTTGAGAATTTCCATTATTACTGTTTCTGGAGTTTAGAATTTAGCCATGAAATAAAGGTGCACTAAAATGTGCAAATAAATTCAAAACAGGGAAATGCTCACAATTTGGGTTGAAGGAGTCAAATAACGAAGTCCAAACCCCAGTCTCTGCCCACATGCCCTGGGTTCCAGGGTCTGGGAAGGGTGCGTGGGCCCAGCTGCAGCAGTGCTGAGCTGGGGGCCGCGTGTCTGTGCCTGCGAGGACATCCTGGTTCCTGGCTTCTGAGCTCCTCCCGCCCTCTCCCCTCAGCCCTTCTTCCCAGCCCTGCTCGCTGCAGATGTGGAGGTTGTTGAGCAGTGGTGAGGGGAATGGCCTTCCTAGTACAAGCACAACCAACCCTGAGCCTGTGAACACGCTTCGCTCACGGGAAAAGGGACTTTGCGGAGGCAGTTGGTATTAAGAACCGTAAAACAGGAAGATTATCCGGACTGTCCGGGCGGCCCAGTGTTATCACAGGGAGCTCAGCAGAGCTTTCTGCAGCCAGAAGCAAGCGCAGAAGCCGGAGAGGCCCAAGCAAGTGGAAGCAGGGGAGCTCGTGAGGAACTCTATGGCCCTTGCTGGCTCTCAGGAGGGGACATACTTGTGCAGACAGGAGACAGCAGTGCACAAAAAGCATGGAAAGGAACAGAGGGTAGGAGACGGGAACCCAGCAGCCTCCAGGGAGCGGCCCTTGCCCAGCGTCCTGAGAGAACCGGATGGAGACTCCACCCAGAGCCTGCGGGAAGGAAGCAGCCCTGAGCAGCCTGGGTTCAGAGCCCGCGCCCAGTTCTGACTACAGAACTGTGAGATGTGTGCGGTACCATCTTTTTTTTTTTTTTTTTTTTTTTTGTTTTGGGGGTTTAACCCCGGGGGCCCCCCCCCTGTGCCCCATCCCCCGCCCCATTTTGTATTTTATTTAGAGACAGGGTCTCACTGAGTTGCTTAGGGCCCCACTAAGTTGCTGAGGCTGGCTTTGAACTTGCGCTCCTCCTGCCTCAGCCTCCCAAGAGCTGAGATTACAGGCGTGCGCCACAGCACCCGGCTAGGTGGTACCATCTTGACAGGTTCATTCATGGCAATTTTCAGAACATGAATACACTGCCATTTCAAGAATAATGGAAAGCTTGCCAACATTTTTGGGATTGACCCATCGTTTTGTTGGGGAGCCTGTTCAGTTTGGATAGTGCATCCTGAATTCAGATTCCAAAGTATGCTTAATCAATCTCCTGTGCAGATCATCCTTGCTCTGCTGGATTGCACGCTTCTTTAACCTTGCTGTGGAGCACAGGCCCTTGTACAAATTCCCCTCCCTCAAACTGAAAACTAGCAAGGCATTTGCAGTGGAGAGCAGAGGGGTGGGACGATGACCGGTTGATGAGCATGATAGCATGGTCTCCAGGGACCACCGCACCTTGGCGCCCACACCCTTGCCCAGACTCCCCTGACAGGGACCAAGAGCTCCCAGCAGAAGCAGCAGTCACCAGGCTCTCTCTCTCAGGTGAGACGCCAGCTGCCATGGCCAGAGGACACTCCCGTTTTCAGGGAAGGGTGCACATGATGAAGACGTGGGGCAGCTCCCACACTCAGAGGAGCCCACGTCCCTCTCATCAGCTGGCCAGCATCCCCATGGAGCACCCAGCCAGGCCACCCTGACTCCTTACCTGCAGAGACTCTGTGAGGAAGCAAAGGTTTATCCTTTCCTCATTGGGAAGAGATTGTTACACAAAGGCAATGAAAGCAGCTAATATCTTGAAAATTTTTTAAAAATCTTAATATTTTGCATTTTGCTTTAGACATTCCTGTTAGTCTGAGCCCTTTATGCTGACTGGGATCATACCACCTCTGGGGTCTGGCTCCACCTCCTCTCTCCTTGGCCTTCTGCCTCTTACAAAACATCCCACCGTCCTCAGGCTGTGCGATCTCACTGGGACACTCTTTACACTATCCAGGGTTGCATTTGCTTATCTCAGACCCACCCCGGGTCTCAGCAAAACTAGGTGTTTCCTAGAACAGCAGCTACTTCCTTAGAAGGCAGCCATGTCTCATGACTCACGCGTCTGTTCAAGCATAATGCTATGATCCTGCGCTCAGTGAGAGGGGAGGGTTACGGCTCAGTATCCTCCTCCTCCTCCCCACGTCCCCACCCAAGCCGGCACACTGTTGGCACCCACGGCGCTCTCAGCATTATTCTCATTTGAAATAAACTTGTTTCCTTTAAGCATGAACCAAATTTTCAAAGACTTTGGTAGGTTTGATCAATCCTTTCAGACCCTTTCTAATTTTTCCACAGAAGTCAAATAGTAGAAAATGAAATTAGACATTGTCCTGAACAGTGTTTGCTGAAGCAGATTATGGCACGGAGACTCCCTTCCCCAGAAGAAATCTCAAAGCATCACCAGCAAAACCACCCACATTGTCCATAAACACTGGGTTGGAAAGACCCTTGGCGGTGTCAGAACTCAAAAAGCAAGTATTTATTGTCACCAATGACCAAAAAGATATTGTGGATATTTTATCTAAAAGTGAAGTGCCAGAAACATCCAAGAAATGACTTAGGACGTGGCACGTTGACCTTTGAAGGGACTGCTTTTTCCTTGGACCACTGTCCACCCTGGGTCATCAGTTCTGCTTAAGCCCAGGTCTGAAGGTGGGATCTGCTGTTAAAACATGTTTTTAACCAGATCCCCTAATCTGAATATCTACTTTTGTTTTTTGTCTACTTCTGATTGATTTTAGAAGTATCACAAAAGTATTTATTTTTTCCATTTCATATACAATTGTAAGAAAAAAGAAAAGTGAAATTTTATTTTCCTCTATTTACTTGCCTTATCTGTGCACAAATGAAACACAAATGCTGCAGATGTTAGAGCTTAAAAATATTTCCTGGAACCCCTGATGCCTATGAAAGGGTGAGCTTTCTATTTTTCCTTCACATTCTTATTTTTTATTTTTACAAACTTGTGCTCCTTCCCAGCCGGTTCCTTAATGATCTGGTCTGATTTCCACTTCTCTGGCCTCCTAATTTGCATTCCAGATCTCTGGGTCATTCTCACCTAATTAAGACTCATCTAATGGAGCTCAGCAACTTCTCTGATAAAAGTGTCCTAGGGTGAGCGGGGTCATCAGCAGGAGCGGAGGAGATGCCAATTATTACAGGAAAAGAAACTTTATTAGGACCTGAAAGCAGCATTCAAGGAGTCACAGAGACGTAAGTTCAGGGACTTAACGACGCCATAAGGAACGTGAGCCCAGTGCCCCTGGACACCGCAGGCTCTTTGTCCATCAGTGTGGCCATTCGGATCGCCACTCCTTCCACCCGCAGAGGGGAGGAAGACCACAGCAGGAAGGAGAACCACTTGTTGTCCCGGCCCCCTGGCTGTCCCTGCAGCTCACGCCAAGTACTGTGTCAGGAATAACGAGTCCCTTGGTGCCCAGGCGCAAAGTGACAGTAGCTAATGAGGTGGAACAGAGTATGTGATGAAGCAATGACATTTTTTTTGAAGTCAGCAATCTGGGGTGGGGATCAATAAGTGTTTTCCAGGGTTAATTCGCTGGTCACCATCGCTGACATGCTATTAGAGCTGGGGATGAGCCCAGGGCTCAGGACTGGGGCTTCGTCTAGATAAGTATCCAGAACATCAGGTGCTTATTTCAATAACCTGAAGCGTACGGCATCAATCCCACCCCTCCTTCTGCAGGGACACCAGCACCTTTCCATCAATTAGTGTCGCCCTGCCTCCAGCCACGGGAGCCCCCTTCCAGCCTGGCTCCACGCTGCATCCCCCCTGGCTGTACCTAGAGAGGAAAAGCTTTAATCTACCTGCAGTTATGTGGGTTTCAGGGTTGAGTGACTTCTATTTCTATTTGTTTGGGGAAATGGTAACCAGGAGACTCATTCCCGTCTGTAATGGATATTGTATTATATTGTAGGGTTGTACTGTGGATAAATCAGATAAAATTTAGAATATCTGGGCTTTTGTCTTGCCTTTTCCATAGGCTCCCTGTTTGCCTCAAATTGAGTCTTTTCCCGTCTGTGACTCAGTTTATCTTTCTGCCGAGTAGGAATAATAACTGTCACTGCACAGCTTCCATGTCACCAATCAGGTGACAGTCCTGATTAAACCCTCACTACTCTGCAGACACGAGGTGGCGGTTCCACCTACACCATCAGGTAAGTGGCAGCCCCAAGAAGAGGACAGCTACTGCTACCACCCCAGGCAACCTGGAGACACACCTAGAGTAGATGGGAGCTCTTGCTCCCCCTGCAATTCCTTTGTAAGTCCTGAACTCTTCGAGTTTCTCATGCTTCTGTGAGTCTGTTTGTATCGTCTTGCAATACCAGGGGCAACCTACCCGGGTTGTAGCACGCCGGTGTTGGAGCGATGTTGCCAGGGGGCACACAGCTTAAGATGGTAGAACTTCAGGTCTAAAACTGGCCTTGCAATCTCGTAGCCTGTGATGGACCGGGAACAGGGTCAGGTTGTTTTTGTAAAATGAAAAATCAGTCTTCCACCTGATTGGGGTAACAGAAAATACCTGGAATTATAAACAGCATTTCTAAACCACTTGAAAGTGAGATGTAGGGAAAGCCATGCAGGACTGAGGTGAATAACTGACTGGTATTTAGGTGGTTTTAGAATAGCTATTTTTAAATTGTATCCAGTGAAAATTTAATGATGGTCTGAACTTTCAGGCCCAAGTTCACAGGGAGGGAAGAGAAACTGACCTGATAGCTGGGAAGGATCAAACGCTTGCATGACCCCAGGAATTCTTGCTTGTGGGTGAACAGGAAGGGGCCGTGGGGGCCTCCTCAGTGGCACAGGGCTAACCCAGAGATAGGGGACTGACGCCACGGAGGGCTGTTTTTTAATTCAGAAAAGAAGCATCAAATGTCTTCAGTTATAAATAGAGAGATTTGGAGAATTCCAAGAAAATGACCACCAATGTGCAGAAGGTGCTTCACAGATGGAAAGGCTCCGTACCAGAACTATCCACCCAATGAGTGTTGCCCCGAATCCTGAAGAATTGGGGATGACTCTCCCGGGGCAGGTGGCGGCGTTGGCCCAGACTGGGACGTTTCTCAATTGCAAGCTTTCCCCCAACGTCGGCAGCTCCGTGGTGCCTCTTGTTGGAGCTGGGACTCACCAGGGAGATGCAGAGGCTCCAAGTCCCGATGTCGACATTCTAGCAACAGTCAGAACGAAGCCAGGATGGAAGCCCAACCCGTCAGACACAGGGTGATGTCGTTCACTGAGAAGAGTGGGCCCGGAAACACCCCAGGCTTCAAGCAATGATAAGGAGTCCACTGCCGTCCGCCCAGAGTAGAGCTAAAATTCCAGACAGTGGGATTAGGTTGGTTGGAAAAATGATACCATTTATAAAAATAAATCTATAGTGGCATTTTTTAAGGAAAAAAATGGTTAAAATTGCTTTATGACTTAGTTTTCTAGTAAAAGAGTAAATATTTCTAGTAAAATAAGTTGTTTGGATTATAAAAAGACAACCAGCTTGTAGAAGTCGAGGGAATTATTGGTTGCGGTGCTTCAGCAGAAAGGGAGGAGCGAGTCCAACACATGCCGGTGCCGCTACCTTCAGGACAAGGGACATTCAGGTGGCAGTGTGGCGTTCCTGGGTGTGAAGGGGCAGGCGGCACATGCCATATGGTCTCCCTGACCTTTTCGTGTTTCTGTGTGAACAAGGCAGCAGCCAGTCTGAGGAGGGGTTGCCATCTGGTGCCACGGAGACGGGGCGCAGGACCATCCATAGGCAGATGACGAAGGACAGACATCGGAATGACACCGACTGCCTGGGACCGACAAGCCACGTGTGGGAACCGGTTTGACCCTGAGCTGATTGGGGCTGGGAAAGACTCGTGGATGAGATTTGCTAAAACTCTGTTTCTATGAAAGGATGGCGATCGAATTTTCCTACTGGATCTTTTGTATAACAGTGAAAAATACAAACAAACTCCTGGCTTTCAGGTGGAAGAGTTGTCACTTTCTGGCCAGTTATGGAAATATGGGCAACAATCCAGCAACGAAGGCAGGCAGGCACAGAGTTCCACAGACACACCCAGGGAGCTCAGGTCTGCACCCCTCTCCAGAAGGAATCACAGTGGAGTCTTCCACTTAGGCTGAGACTTGAGATCGCTACATAAAGGGCTTGAAAATCCTCAAGATGCATTTTGGGGCGGGGATGAAGATGGAGTCCCTGGAGAGGGTGACGTTGCTTTCCATCCAGGGCACGCAGCCTTGTCTTTTGAAGGCGTTCTATAAACAAGAGTGAAGTATTTAGGAAAATAGATTTTCCCAAGGATTTGGGCGTTTATCTAAGCTAGTAAACAAACAAAAGGTCCCTGGCTTTGAAACTCATAAGGGCCATGCTCAGCACTTGGCCCCACACCAGGGCCTCTTGCTGTTTATGCCGGAGATTGGGTAGACTGGACAGCCTTTCCAGAACCCCAGGCACCCAGAGCACTGCAGTCCCCAAATCAGTCCTCAGGAGTCTCCTTTCATTTCTTGAGAATTGGAAACCGGCACCGCTACTGGGTGCTGTATGGTGAGCAGAGCGAAGAGCCCATGGTGTGTGCGCAGAGACCGACGACCTCACACCACAACCCGGGCAAGTTCAGCTTCAAATGGCCGAGACCCCATCTGAGAATAACTTCAGTTGATTTAGATCCTGTGGATTGAATGCCTGCATGGCTTTGGCAGGGGACGGAACTGGTCCACACGTGGGCATAGTGGTCGTTTGTTCCTGCAGTTACAAAGTGTCGATCAGCACAGTTGTGTTCTAGCCACTTCGAAATGTTTCACTATGTCAGTAAAATGTTAGCAATAGCAACAAGAAGCAGAGGAAGGTCCCTGCCTGCCACGCAGAGCTGGCCTGCCCCCAGTGCACGCAGGCCAAGGGAAGCACAGGAAGGCAACACGTTATGCACATTACGGATTGAATTGTGCCCCCTCGGAAGAGACCTGCTGGGGTCCCCCCTCACCCCTGTGCAGACAGGGTCTCTCCAGGGTAGCAAGTTCAAATGAGATCCTCCGTCTGCACTCCTGCACATGCCCAGCGTCCTCAGGTGACAGCAAACGTGAATCACCATGCAGAGAAGGAGAGCAAATGCCACACGAAAGCCATGCGGTCCACAAGTCAGGGAGCAGCAAGGACCAACAGTGACGACCTGAAGCCCAGAGAGAAGCCGGGCTCCATCCCCTAAGCCTCGGAAGGAGTCAGCCCTGCCCATACCCAGGCTTCAGGCTCCTGCCTCCAGCATCTGGAGACATAACTTTCTGCCGTTTCAGCCACTCGGCGCTTTGGTATGTTGTCACAGCAGCCCCAAGAAACACGTGCAGCACGGTGTAAGTCATGGGGTGAATTGTGTCCCTGAAGTTCATATGTTAAGACCTACTTCCTTGGAAAGTGACCTCATTAGGAAATGGGGCCATTCTGCAGATTAAATTACTTAAGCAACATTAGGACACTCTGGAGTGATGTGGACCCTAATCCCACATGACCTGTGTTCTTTTGAAATGGAGATTTGTGGAGATGAGCATCCAAGAGATGCACCCAAACCAAGACAGCCGGTGATCTCTGGTGACCACTTCGGCGAGGTGAGGACCTGCGACAGGAGCTTCCTGCAGCCTCGGCAGGAGCCAGCCTCCTGCAGGTCCCCATCTCAGATGCAGTCTCCAGAGCACCCAGTCTGTGGGACTTTAGAGCTGCCCTAGGAAAGTGCCACTGTGTGCGGAAGGCCTGAATGCGGTGGAAAGGAGCAGGGGAGGTGCTAGAGGGGCACTGGGGAGGTCAGAGGCAGCAGAGGGGCAATACTGTGAGGAGGAAGCAATCTCCAAAGACATCTAAAAAGATAAGACGTGACAGGGATTGGATGCCTTTAGGAAACTAGGTAAGCAGATATTGGGGGGAGCTCTTTGCTGCAGAGGGAATGGCCAATGCAAGGGCCCTGAGGCTGGATCCTGGCTGGTGCAGTTGAGGAGTAGCAACGAAGTCAGTCAGGGAAGAGTAGCAGGGTTGAGGCCAGGAGGGTGAGGGAGCGCCAGTCCTGAGTGGATGTGAAAATGCACGAAATGGTTATGGTTACAAGGAATAATTGAGCGTTGTGTTGAGAACAGACTGTGGGGGAGCAAAGAGAGAGTTGCGAAAACCACTCAGCATGCTGAGACGGACCTGGGCAAGGGGCTGTTCCAGGGACGGAGTCATGGAGGAGGGAAGAGGGAGGGAATGCTCTGGCTGTGTGTCCCAGGGTTTCCTGAGAGGTCTGGTGGAGAGTGAGAAGGAGCAGGCAGGCTGAGGGTGACTGTGTTCTTGACTGAGCTGCTGGCCACGTGGAGTTGCCGTGGCTGGAGACAGGGGTGCAGCTATTCAGTTGTGCCAGTGAGCTTGGTGTGGAGGGCGGTTCTGGTTGGAGACACCCCCCGAGTCCTCATCGGGCACATGGAGTGTAGGCTCGAGGTGGGATGACTCAGTTGGGGAGTCACCTCGGTGGCTTTGTGCAGGGACATACCCAGGAGGGCAGAGTCCCAGCCTTATTTTCATGCCTCGGATGTGACTGTCCAGCAACTTTTCTCTGCTCCTCCAGGGAAGGTTGCCTGGAGAGCCCTCAGTCTTGGCCTCCACTCCTCACTGGGGCGATGCTTACTGGGAGCAGCGAGGGCTGCACCCCTCTGTGGCCAGAAGCAGGTCCAGATTCACCTAGCTGGCCTTCTAGATGGGATTTCCAAGAGCAGGCCCTCCAAGGGCGGCCTGAGAAGGCAGTGAGTCTGCTGGGCAGTCCCCAGGTGGACGCACCCATCCCAGTCTGTGCAGTGACGTGACCATTTCAATCCCAGTCCTACAAGGACACTTCCCAGCCTGCACTTCTCCCCTTGAAGCAGAGGCCATGGTCTTGCTGTGCCTCTCTGCCCTGGGGGGCACTCGGGGACAGCCTGTTCAAATGCATGGCCATGCTTCAGAGTCCCCTGTGGGTTGTAAGATGCTGCAGAACCTCTGAGAAGGCACTCAGCATATTTTGTATTTATAGAGAGCCTTTCTGCCAACAAGCAGAGCAGCACAGGTCTCATTTCATTAATCCTCACAGCAGGGTGTGGAGGGTGGGTGGGAATTGTCAATTTTACCCAGTGTTGAGACAGAGCCGCAGAGAGGTTAGATGACTTGCCCCAGGCTATGAGACGAGTCAGGACGAGAGTTAAGACCAGAGCCCTCGCTTCTTGACTTCTGGTCTACCATCCTACACTGTCCTTCAGAAGGAGCTTAATACAAACTGCACTAAATTTGAGAGTTTAATTTTCCTTGTGATATTCAGCATGTCACTTAACCTCTCCCTGCCCCACTGTCTGAATCCATAAAATGGGGCTAATAATACCTGCCATCTAGCTTGTCACAGAAATATTATGAATATTAATCTTTTTAGTGACCAGACCCTTTGGAAAAAGCTGACATATAAATTCAAAGTTTAGGTTAAGATCAAAGAAAACTTCTTGTATATTATTCAATGAAATGAAGAAACACATTGGTTTTATTTAACGGACGTAAGAAAAATGTGGAAATGTAGGAAGTTTTTTGAAGGCATGCATTTTATTTCTCAGCGTGGGGTGGATCTTCTAGGGATTGTGTGTGAGGATTGTGAAATGGCTTCATTTTTTTAACGTCCCATCTTTTTCCAAAACCATCTTCCCAAACACTTACTTTACTGTAAGTGGTGGAATCTTATTTATCTTTCACATGAAATTTGCTGCACTCTCTTGTCTGATGAGATTGCATTTGTGATAAAAGGGGCGGGGGGCACGAGGAGGTTTGCAGTTCGTTTCTCCTGCGTTACTTTATTTTTTTGTGGTGGTTATGGACTTTTTGTTCAGAGTCCGTGACTACTAAAACGGTGGTGAAATCTGGATTTATTCCCCCTCCCCAGGCCTGGTCTGGCTCTGCACGTTCCTCCGAGCAGCGTGCTGGAGAGTTAATGGAGTCCGTGGCGGAGTGTTTGCCTCTTCTGTTTGAAATCAAACGTCTGATCTTTATCTGCAGTGACAGGTTTAATGCCTTTCTTCTCCGACAAATTTTCAGTTGAGGAGGAATGCAAACACTGGGCTTGGAACAGTTACATAAAAGACTGATCCGAGCACACCCATATCGGCAGCTTGATCCCTAATGAACAGCGGAGGCCCGAGTAGCACCACCAGCTAGCAGGGAAAAAAATAATAAAAAACTCTGTATACCTTTTCCAGCTCTTCTGTGGCTGACAGGGGAGAGATAACGTATAGAATTTCTGCCGAGAAGTATCAGCATCTACTGATGCTGACAGGGACAGACAGAAGGCACAGCAGTCAACCAGGAGGCAGAAGAAGGCAGGGGAGAGAACCAGGTCCCGGGGCTCCCTTGGATTGGTTCTGCCATTTGGAAATGCTAAGTTCTGTTCCTCGCTGGGAACATAATACTCCATTTATCCATAGCCCTAATGCATTAATGAAGCTGGCTGACTTGAGGAGCTTCCCATGTAGTGCCTTGAACTTCCCAACCAGGCCACGTATGGGTATCCAGAGATGGAGAGAGCTCCCTCAGGAAGTGAGGGGGATAAATTGCAGCAGAGTTAGAAGAACATGCCAAGTACCCCTGAGATGGCCCCTTGCAGTAGAGTATTATATTTCACATATCACATGGGATAATATTACAATACAGTGCATGGGAATATTTTAATTTGATTCTCCTTTTATTGCATTAAAATTCACATGATACAGAGGAAATTTGAAAAAATACATGGTAGGGATTTCTGACTGTGACTTACATAGGAAGTTCAGTAGGGAAAACTCAAATTCTAATCTGATACTGGCCATCTGAACCTGTATGACCATAAACACATTATAAATTTTAAACTAAAATTTGAAAAAAAAAATGTAGATAGCCTAAAACACAGTCTTTGGTATTTCTTTTCTTGGTGGTATAGTTTTTCTAATTCTCTTCCATCTCCCCGCTTAGTCACATTTTGCTCTTACTCAATGAATCAACAAAGGTTTATTAAACGTGCAGATGTGCAAAGTCCCGGGCATTTGGCTCTGTGAGGAAGGAGGGCAAAGGCGGAAGAGACGGATTTGCCGACCTACCCTGAGAGCTCTGGGGCAGGACCATCTGGGGGTGGTGCCCCTGATCCCATTGTAATGCGACTCCCTTCTCTTTGTGACTGGGACTGACTGATGATCCCTTCTTGGGGGGTCTTGGCTAAAGTTAACAAGTTCAGTCTTTGTTTTATTTATTTATTTATTTATTTATTTATTTATTGATTGATTTAGTGCTGACAAAATGGCTCGCTCTCTGAGCCAGTCACACCTCCCCTAGGGTCACCTGGAAATGGTGCTTCAGGTTCTTCATCACCACAGGGAACTAGACTTGGCCCAGGCATCTCAGTTGAACCTCTCACTCAGCCTCTCCAAACCCAGGCCTCACTTCTCTCCCTGTGTCTACCAGGCTCAGACAACACCGTGGCAAACTCCAGGTCCCCCGCTTCTTTGGACAAGACGGACATTTGGCCCTGAAGGCCAGCTTGGCATATCCAGCTGATAGCCCGGCACTGGCTTGCTGCCCAGCTGATGCAGGGAGCGGGGGCAAGCAAGCCCTCCTGGCGAAGCCCTGGTCCCTGAAGCCTGGCAGGAGCTGGGAGGCTCCCTGCCCGCCCCACAGTCGGAGCAGCAGAGGGCAGTGGGCCCTGCGCTGAGGCTCGCCATTCTGCTTCCTGGTGTGCCTCCATCCACACGTGCCTTCCTCTGGGGCGAGATCTCCAAGGTCTCGCTGCTTGTCCCAAGAGTCTGTCTCTGCTGTGTTCAAGGGTGGTGTGATCTCCACTCCGCCACCTCCTGCTTCTCTTAGAACAGCCACGGCGTGTGGCTGTCCCTGGACAGAGCCTTGGGATCAAGGGTGCCGTTTTTCCCACGTCTTATGAACCTACATGTGGGAAGTTGGCAATTGCCTTCTTCGCTCCCGGTTTTAACTTGAGACCATCGCTCCTACTCCCAAGTCCCTGCTGTATGGAAATACATGCTCGGTGAACCTTCAGTGTCCCAGCAGCTCCTCTCACTGCGTGACAAATTGAGGAATTGGAGGACTCGTCCCTCCAGGATCCCTTGTCAGGTCGGTGGCGAGGAGCATGCCTGCAGAGATCACTTCTCACCATCTCCTTCAGATTTTGACTCTCAGCTAGACGATCTCCTCACCCTGTTTCCAGACATCCCTTCAGATGGTCCTGCTTGAAGCTGCCGTTCCTGGTAACTTTGTTACCTTAGAAATCTAGCCTCTGAGGATCCCGCTCCTGGGCATGCACCCTGACCGGTCTCCATCACTGCCCTGGCCTGCCCTGAGACTCCTCACCCATCTGCTGACCCTTCTGCTTTTCACCATCAACAATTCCGATTTATACATTCACTTCTGCTTTTCTCGCCTTAGATTCTGTGTACCTGGAAACATTCCTAACTTCCTTGCCTCATTCTCCCTCTGAAACCTAAATAACGTGATGCTCTGTCCTAAACATTACTGGAGACGACCATTATCAGCCGTGCAAACTGAACTCATGCAAATTCACAATGAGTCTCAAATGAGCCTTCAGACCACAGAGGACCCTGCCACACTGCCTCGGGAACCGCGTTGCACTCTCTGCAATGGCTATTCCAAAACTGACACCTCTGTCACCTGCGCTCCACGCTCTGACCTTGCCTCAGATCCGAGGGAAGCAGGGTTCCTGCAGGAGAAACCTCCCTCCCCCACACACGGCCCAGCTCGCTCTGTGCCGCCCTCGCCAGCCCAGCTCCTGCTTCCCTTGGGCGAGACGCTGCTCCTGGCTGCTTTACCACCCGCGCCTCCCACGGTGCAGAGCCCCCTCGGCAGGCCATCTCCATCAGCAAAGCCTGTCACGGCTCTGCCTTTCTGTCACCTCACAGCAGCCTAAACGTGGATGCAGTCACTGCCCAGTTCCAAACCCACCAGCGTGGCCTTTCCACGCTCCCCCTAGCTGGCCTCCTCGTGGTCCTGGGCGGGCTGCCGCGTTACGGCTGCTTTTCCCCTGGAGACACATGGGTCTCCCAGCTCTCGCCCACCTCATGGCCACTTCTTCCCAGGCTCCTTTGCTGGTTCTTCCATGTCTTCCAGACCTCTGGTGCCATGGGCCTCCCAAGGCTACTCTTCCCAGCTGTTTCCTCTGTTTCTAATCAGGTGGCTGGAGACACTGTCTTGACTCTCACAACTCCGCAGTCATACTCAAGCCCAGACCATGCATTCCCCGTCCAAGGGAACCTGAGGCCTGGCAGAGTCCCTATCTCTACGTGTGCCCCTTCGCCAGACCTCTACCTTCTCTCCCCTGCACGTCTGGCCAGCTCAGGACGGGTCTCTGCTCCTGCGTCCACAGAATCCCTTCTCTCTCCAGCAGCCAGAGAGCTAAACACATCTGGGCTTTCACCTCCAATGCTTTCCAACATGAGCAAATGAACACTGAGCCCCAGCCACCAGAGATGTGACTTGGTGACCAGCCACCTGTGGTCTTGGCCTTAGCCATCCAGGCTGGCTCCCTGCAGGCCAGGACCAGGACTGTGTGTCCAGGCTCCACCTTCAGGCCATCCTCTTGCTGGAAGCTGGCCTCATCCCAACCTGAAGTCACGCTCAGCACCTGTCCTCTCCCTGGTCCTGTCCACCCTTCACACTGACCGCTTCCTGAGGTCCCACCTAGCTAGGGGGTTCACATCTCACACCTCTCACTGGAATGGAACTCCTTGAGGGGTGGACCTTTGCTACTTGGTTCATTGCCATATCCTTGAAGGTAAAAACAGCACTTGGCATTCCTCAGGACACAGCAGATGTGCAGGCCATGAGCTGCGTCCTCTCTGTGAGGAGCACACAGCTTCTTCAGAGCAGCAGCTCCAGAGATGTGCGGGGCGTTAATAGATCCGAGAGCCCGGTGGTCAATGAAGCACAGACTCCTAAGCTCAATAGACATATGTACCTTCAAACAACAAAAAAGTTAGTCTCCAAAAGGTCAGGTATGGAGAGCTTGCACTTTGCAACACTGTGTTGCAAGGGTAAGTTCTCTGCATGGACAACTTGACCACTGGCAACTTTGAGCAGGAGCCATAAAGAAGCATGAACTCATGGAAACATTAGTCTCTTCCAAATTACTAGATGTTTCCGAGTTGTTTTTGACTCTGGGTCTAATTTTGCTGGTTTGGAAGTTGAAGTCAAACACCTTTTGACAATCTCTTCAAGATCGTCTCGTATTAGCAACGGCAATGCAGATAACATCAGCCCCTCTAAACACATGTTGAAGCATTCTGCTTTCATCTGCCACCCTAGAAAGAACGTGGGAATTAGGTGATAAATTCTGCAGAAATGTTGCCAACCGGAAGTTTGAGTTATGGGCTGGGATGTAGCTCAGGACTTCCCTTGTTTGTGAGGTCTGGGTTTGGGCTCCAGCACTGTAAAAATAAAATGCAACTACCAATTTGGTGTGGTACATTGTCTCCCTCCACCCTTAGCTAATTTTGTGATATTTGGTAAATTATCAAATTGTTCTCTGTCAGGAGAGCTCCCTACATGGTGGGGAAGTCCAGGAGAACAGATATTCTTATGCTGGTGAGAGCAGCACTACAATT
Source organism: Glaucomys volans (assembly GCA_020662805.1). Lineage (NCBI taxonomy): Eukaryota > Metazoa > Chordata > Mammalia > Rodentia > Sciuridae > Glaucomys > Glaucomys volans. Next base: position 18,849 of record JAJEJO010001849.1, on the reverse strand, counting down.
ACTCTGTAAGCCAATAATGGAAACCCATCCATTGAACTGACCCTCGTCATCTCCATTAATTCCATGTCACTACAGAGGTAACTGCTGATGTGGTAACAGACTTATTTCTATGCTATTAGAAGACTCTTGATTATAAAATCATGTAGGTTAGAGGATTTAGAGTGTTTCCCAAAACACATGCTTTGGTTCTGACTTGCACCGGTGGTGGTGGCCTGTCCTGTTGGACACCTCACCTGGCAGAATCGTGTGTTGTCGAGGCTCAGGTGACAAACACACCATGGGGCATCTGAGAAGAGGGGAGGAAACCACCTCATGGACGATGGTCCCTGAGGTCAGAATCCTTGGTGTTTTGCCATTTGTTTAACTTCAGTAATCCCATTTTCTGGATGTCTCCATGACCCAAAGGGGACTGTTCTTAAGGTGGATTTTTATTGCAGTAAAGCCATGATCCAAGACGGCAGTCCTTCTGGCCGCTCCAGGTGTGTGGTCCAGCGGTCTGCATCACGCTCAGCCCCTCCACCTCCGAACCCGTTCCTCCCCGCAAGCTGGAACTGCGCCCGCTCGACAGCCCTGCCTGGGCACCCCTTCTGCTTTCTGTCCCTAGGCATTTGGCCGGTCTGGGGACCACATGCAGGTAGAGTCCTGGTCTTTTAGGATCTATCTTGTTCCCTGGGCACAGTGTCTCGAGGTTCACCTGTGTGGCCAAGTGTCGCTTCTATTGTTCAGTGGGAAGGATGAGAGTGGAAGAAGGAAGAGTCTTGGAGAATTTAGAAGTCCTTTCAGAGACACTTACCTTCGAGTGGCTTCCCCAAACCACACCTCAGCCCTGGGACTCAGAGGCTGGAAGGCCATCTGCTTAGGGCTCCGGTCACAGGCTGTTCCAAGAGAGGTGTGCACACCAGCCCGACCCTGGTGCCTCTTGGTTCTTCTGACCTGCTGTGTGCGTTCCCTGGCAGCAGTGGCTGCGCACAGCTCCTCAGGCACAGTGCTTCAAGTGCTGGATGCCAAGTGTCCCATGAGACTCAGATACACGGTCACCTTCCCTCTGGCCTCAGGCATTTGGACCCGGGCGTCGATGCTCAAGCTAAGGGCTGAGGGAGGCCCTCCCTGGGCAGAGCTGCTCCTCAGCTCACTCTGGCTCTGTCCGGTTGCCTCGGGACTGGGCACCAGTGGAGGGACACTAGACTCTACAGGCAGACTGGGAGAAGACCAGACCCAAAGCACCTCTTCAGCCATGGTCATGCACGTGCCGACAACCCCCCGAGCCTTCTTGCTCTGTGCTGCTTGGCCTTCCAGCTGTGCCTGGACCAGCTCTGAGGGAAACATCCTGTCTGCCCTTTGAGATCAAGTTGCAGGCCCTGGGCCTTCCCCAGGCTCTGAAGAATGGTCTCCAGGCCCTGAGCCTTCCCCACACCCTGAGGAATGGCTTCCAGGCCCTGGGCCTTCCCCACGCCCTGAGGAACAGTCTCCAGGCCCTGGCCTTCCCCACACCCTGAGGAACGGTCTCCAGGCCCTGGCCTTCCCCACACCCTGAGGAATGGCTTCCAGGCCCTGGGCCTTCCCCACGCCCTGAGGAATGGTCTCCAGGCCCTGGCCTTCCCCACACCCTGAGGAATGGTTTCCTTCTGTTTCGGGCTGCAGATCAGCTTCTCCTCCACCCTTCTGCAGTCACGCTACATTGCAAACATTAGAGAGCCCCAAAGCCGCGGGCCTCCACTTCCTCCCCTACTTCGTCAGAGAGGGCAGTGGCTGTCTCAGAGCTTCTTCCTTCTCTGGACCCTGGAGAGGGCAGTGGCTGGGGGTGGCTGTCTGTTTGGGGTGGATGGGGCACAGTCGAAGTTCTGGAGAGGGGGACATGAGGTCATTCTGACAAGCTGGGTTTGCTTCTGGCTCTTCTCAGTCTTAGGAAACAGCCAAGGGGTGTGAGCGGGGAACCCAGAAGCAGTTGCTGGCATTGCAGAGAGGGGAGGCCAAGGAGCAGAGGCCTGTCACCCGGCACCTGGAAACTGCTGTCGACACAGAACTGCGGTCACCGAGGGGGGCGGCAGGAGTGTGGCCACATGGACTCGGAACAATCGTGCTCCTCAGCTGTGGATTCTCAAACTTGATCTACAGAGTGATGCTGACAGTAGATTTCCTGCCAGCAATAAAGGTGGCCTGATTCACAGAATAATTACTGTATGCAAATGAATGTGATTTCCCTGCCCTTTTATGGATGGCTCTGCTCTGCCATTCATCAGGGCCACAAATTTCACTTGGGAGGAGACGGATTTAAAGAGACAGGCACCCCTGGAGCTCTATGGTGACTTACTAAATCCACACCACGTGTCTCGATAAATAGATGTGCCAGACTCAGACCTTTGTATCTGTGTTCTGTTGCCTGGAAAACTGGAGGGAGAGGTCTCACCCGGTGCCCTCCCGTCTCCAGGGAGGAGCAGTCTGGATTCTGAGGTCCCTGTTGGCATCTTGGGAGAGAGGAGCAGGCCTCAGTCCTGATGAAATAACAGCAGAGTTGATTTGAAATAAGAAGTGGGTTTTTTGTTCTGTTTTGTTTTTGCCTGATGCTGAAATGTCTCAGGAGGTAAACACCGTCAAAGCTGGAAGGAAAAAGAAACTGCTAAAAACCGGGGTTTCATGCCCTCCTCGCATTCTGTGGGACGGACGGCAGCCTGCTGAGTGGCCTTCCAGGGTGTGCATGCAGGACAGGTTTGCTGTCTCCAACTCCAGCGGAGGCGAGGTGGGGAGATCCTGCAGGACGGAGTGTGTCCTCGGCCCTGGCATTGGACTCACCATGAGGTCACCTTCACAGGAACCTGCAGTAGGCCACATGCTGCCACCTCTACCAGCTTCCAGTTTGCCCCAGGGAGTGGGTGCTGCATCCTCTGCGTGGGGAGAAGGGTCGCCAGCCTGCCCCGAGACAGCCCCACGGCCAGCGCGGTCCTGTTCCTCCTGTTGGGGTGTTGTGATGACGTCACACCTCCCACGCTCACTGACTGGATGGAGTGTTTGCATCTCCACACGCAGCAGGACGCCCCTGCAGGCTGCCAGCCTTCCCTGCGCACAGCTTCTGAGGGCACCACCTGGTGGGCCGACACAGATGACTGGTCCAGGGAGGGGTGGGTTGGTTTGCTGTGGCTTTCAAGCAAAATTGTGGATCAGTCCTTGATCATGGTAACTTTTCATAGGAAAACTAAATTTTCTGCTCTACAAATTATTATAATGACCCTGTTACTTGGTAATTTATTTTTATCTCTTCTTTATTTAATTTCTACCATGATGTAATATAGAATATAATGTTCAAAAGGAGATTCAATATTTGACTTCAACAGTTTATAACTCAGCGCTAAACTTGTATATGGCAGCGATTGCATTTATTGAGAACTGATTTAGTGAGCTTCTGGGTAAATAACAAATCTTCCACTTGAGAAATATTCTCAGGAAAACTAAGTCAGTTGAAAAGTTCTAAATGACATATTTATATATTACTCATTCATAGGCTTGCCATGAAAAATGTGTACTTATGTTTTATTTGGTAAGAGAATGAAAGAAAAGTGGAAGCTGTTTCCACTTGAATTGCTGGAGTGAAATGCAAATTGACAATTTTAACATTGGCTGAAAGATCCTAAGACACAGGCCGCAATGAGCACAAGCAGGTCACACGTGAACGAGGGCTGGAGAAGAACTGGACTGGAGGCAGAGTGAAGAGCACTATTTATCAACAGGGTCACTTCTTGTCACCAGTGGAGATGTCCCATCTGGGCCAAATTGTGTTCTCTCCCAACAGACATGTTGATGTCCCAACCCAATACCTTAGATGGGTGTGTGACCCTTCTCTGGAGGTAAGGCTGTTACAGGGCTATCAAATTTAGAATTCTTTGGGGTGGATCCTGATCCTGTATGGCTGGTGTTCTTATTAGAAGGCAAATCTGGATGGACATGGCAAGTGCCCAGGGAGCATCCTGTGGGTATTTGACTTCAGCAGCTGGAGAGACATCTACTCACCAAGGAGCTCCAAAGATTACCGGCATCCATCAGAGGGCAGGAGAGAGGCCTCAGGCAGATTCTCCCTCATAGCCTCAGAGGAAACCAACCCTACAGATGCCCTGACCTTGGACCTGAGGTCTCCAGAGCTCTGGCACAGTACCTTCCTGCTGTGTAAGTCACCCAGGTGGTGGCACTTTGTTAGGGCAGCCCTCCCCAGCTAAAACCCCAATCTCTCACATGCACAGTTGGGACTAAAAACAAAAATCCCCACAGAGTGAACAGGGACAGTGATGGCCTCCTGACCATCAACAACAGTGGACAGGGCAGAAGAAGCAGACCCAGTGTCTGTTCTTCTGACAACAGCACAGTTCCTTGGGAGCCCTGCTCCTGCCTACCACCAAGGGCCCCCTGTGCCAGAGCAAGTGCTGTCCATCATACTCCCTCCCATCTCCAGCTAACATATGATTGGTCCAGAGGGTCAGCATGTTGTCTGGTGAGCCAATTAGAGCATGAGAAGGGACAGCGCTCCTCCTAGTACTAGAGGTAATGGGTGGAGGGCTGCTGGCTGTGGCATCTTCCCGCAGGGAGCCAACACACAGGAAGAGGCAGGCGTGGAGGGAGAGGGCCAGAGAAGCTGGAGGTGTGGGGGGCCCTGTTCCCAGCATCCTGGGGGCTCCGCACACGGCTTTGTTCACCTGCATCCTAGTCGCCGCAGCTTGTTGAGGTGCAGCTCCTTCTCCTAACCTGGTTTAACTGGGCTCCTGCTCTTGTAAGCGATCAACTTACCATACCACTAGAAAGTACACTCCATTTTAATTTTGGGTTTCTTGAGCAGGCAGCCTGAGAGTGCGGGTTGGAGAAGGACTTGACGCCGACCTGCGTTGTAAATTTAACTTTATCCTCTGATGGTTTTCTTCCCTTGTTGGGATTCAAGGTCACTGGAGTATGGTAGTCAAGGCACCAGTCGTTCAGACCATGAAACTTTGGTTTTTAGCCAAGCGTTTTCTTTAAAGCCTGTCCTGTGTGTTTTTAGCAAGTCGCACTGACTAGAAGTGATGTTGAGTTCCCACTTTAAATGCCGCCATCCTCAGCCAGGAGCTCATTGCGCTGAGACAGTCTCTGGGCACTTGGCAGCCCCTGTGGGGACTTATAAGCTCACCTCTGCGCTCGTCCCAGCAGTCCTTGTCTTTCCTTGCCACAGTTTGTACTGCCCAGTGAGCCCTACTCCTGCCGCACCATGAAGCTCCCAAACCCCATCCTGCCACCCACGTGCCTTCGCCTGCCCAGTGGTTCACAGACCACAGTTCTGCTGTGCATCCGTCACCCCGAGAGGAGCTGCATGTGCTCAGGCCTGGGGAGCATAGTGCTGCCCTGTGGGGATACCGTTCTGGCTACCTGGTCACCCCCAGTGGTCCAGGACTCGGAGTGCAGGCGGGCCCTCCAGGGGCTCCAGGGGTCTGTGGGCACTTCTTGTACAAAGCCAGTTTGTTCTTCCTCCACTCTTCGGAGAGCACACAGAGCACTCTCAGGGGATCCCCCACCGGGCCTCGCCTGTGTTCTCCTGCCCACAACGCCTTCCTTAGTGATCCTCACCAGGCTAGACCTCCCCCACCACAATTCATGGTCTTAGTGAAATCTTTCCCACTTCAGCCACAGTGTTCTCCTCTCATTTGAAATTCTGTAACAATTTTTAGAATTTTCTCCTTCACTAGATCGGAAAATAGTACACTATACTCCAGGGTGGAGACTGGCTCTTATCTGTCTTTTATCCTGCAGACGCATTTCAGCATGGGCCAGAGAGTGCCTGTCGATAAACTGATCAGTAATTATGTGCCATTTATTGTTCCTTCCACGTCTGGCAAGACTTCCAAGAGTAGAGAGTTTGATTTTTTAACCAGATCGCATGAATGTTGGTGGCCTCCTTGGGCTTCCTCTATTTCCTCTGCCTCCTCCCACCTGGGCCTGGAGTGATCAAGGACAGTGGTGGTCTAGAGGGCATGTCGCTCGCCCAGTGTGGCAGGCTCCCCACCCGCAGCCACAGGCACAGCGAAGGGCTCCAGGGCTCCTTCCCAGAGCCACAGAGAGCACACCGTCTCTGCTCTGCTCAAGCCAACGGGTCTGGACTTCTGGGCCTTGAGGCTCCAGGGATGGACGTCGCTGCGCCCCCTGGGCTGGGCTTCCCTGCCCGAGTTGTCACAGGGAGTGAGCAAGGGTCCACCTCCTGGGTGTCAGGCGTAGCCACCGTCCAATGTTCTTGACAGTGAACTGTGGGCACAGAGGGCAGGCATCGCCACCTCGCAGAAGCCTTGAAGAGCCCGTGACCCAGATCTAGCACCGTCCCCCTGTCAAATGGCAGAGGCTCTGTACCAGGAGTGTGGAACAAGAAGAGGAGGCCAGCCTAGGGTGGGTGAGCCTTGAGGACTTGAGCGCACGAGCCACAGCCCCGCCGGCCTGTGTAAGATGGTACTCCCCATCCTCTGTGGCACCGTCCAGAGCTGCGGCCCCTCAACGGCCCTTCAGACAGGTGGGCTCTGTCCACTCGGCCATCTCATTACCGCCCAGTCCAGGCCATAGGCTTTATTTGGTCTGGTCCATGAAAATAGCCCTTCATTAGTGTCCTTGCTGTGACTTTTGGCCACTTGAGCTGTTTTGTGGACACAGATGCTAGACTGCTCCCTTTAAAACTCAGCTCCACTCAGCCCTGCCATCCCCATTCAGTGGCTTCCTACTGGATCTAGAAGAGAACTTGAACTTCTGCCCTCGGTGTCCAGGACTCCACATGACCGTCTGTCCTCATTCCCTCATGCACTGCACTTCAGAAACGCCAGCCCTCACATCATTTCCCAAAACACCAAGCTGTCCCTTCAGTCTGGAGTGTTCTGTCCCCAGCTTCATGCACCTGGTCCTCATGCCAGTGTCATTTCCTCAGAGAGAGAGTTCCTGACCACAGATCCAGAAAAGCTTCCCATTACACTGTTGCTGTAGCTTCCTGCACAGGCTCAGTGTGCTTCTTGCTTAGGACTCTTTACTTTCAACCTGTCCCCTCAAGGATGTCACCTCCTCCAGGCGGGGGCTTCACCCTTTTGTTTCCCCAGAGCATGAGGATGTCTCAGGAAGAATCGGTGGACTGCCTTGCAAGCAGGTGTGCAAGTGCACCAGTGAGCAAGTGTGCGAGTACACCAGTGAGCTTTGAGCAAGTGTGCGAGTGCACAGTAAGCACAGAGCAAGTGTGCAAGTGCACCAGTGAGCAGAGAACAAGTGTATGAGTGCACCAGTGAGCAGTGAGCAGAAAGCAAGTGTGCAATTGCACTGGTGAGCAATGAGCAGTGAACAAGTGTGCAAATGCACAAGTAAGCAGAGAGCAGTGAGCAAGTGTGCAAGTGTACAAGTGAGCAAGCGTGAGAGTGCATCAGTGAGCAGTGAGCAAGTGTGCAAGTACACAGGTGAGCAGAGAGCAAGTGTGCAAGTGCACCAGCGAGCAAGCGTGAGAGTGCACCAGTGAGCAGTGAGCAAGTGTGCCAGTGCACCAGTGAGCAGTGAGCAAGTATGCGAGTGCACCAGTGAGCAGTGAGCAAGGTATGCAAGTGCACAGTGAGATGCCTAACAGGGACAATAGTGCTTGACTAAGGGACCTCCAGGAAGGGGCCAGCTGGACTTCATTGAGACCAGAAGGATGATACTAGGACTGGCCATCACTGGGATCAGGAGAATTCACTGGGACCAGGAGGCTGTCATTAGGATTGGTGTCACTGGGACTAGGAGAAGTCACTGGGACCAGGCAAATGTCATTAGGACTGGTGTCACTGGGACCAGGAGGATGTCACTGGGATTTTCTGTCACTCAGACCAACAATATGTCACTGGAACTGGCTATCACCAGGACCAACAGAATGTCACTGGGACTAGTGTCACTGAGATCAGGAGGGTGACCTGGGACTGGTTGTCACCAGGGCAAGGAGGATGTTGCTGGGACTGGCGTCACTGAGAACACTGATGTCCACACTGACCTTGGTGAGGTCTTCCATCTTGCTTTAATGAGTAGGTCTATGGGAACTGAAGATGCAGCAGGAAGCCAAGTCTCTCCCTGTCTGTGGGAAGAGAGGGTCAGTTCCTCCGCAGCGGTGGCATGCGGCAGTCCTGTGTGGTGCCTTTTGCTGGGAGCACTGGGAAGCTGTGCACTTGGTAAGCACTGCACTTTTTTGTTGAGGTCAAGAGGCAAGTAAATAATGCCCAAGGGAAATGGTGAATTGACTGAGTGGCTCGCCAGTATTTGTGTGAGGATGAGCTCAGGCTTGTCTTGGGGTGAGGGATGTCCTGACCTCTATACGCAGTCTTGTGACAGGGAAGAGTCCTGTTGGGGCAAAAGCAAAGGTAACATCTGGGCACAGAAATGTCAGCTGATTCAGCTCCTACCCCTCCTGCTATTTGAGTAGCATTGGGAGTTTCCTCCCCCTTCACTTGGAGGCCTTCCTTTTTAAGATGACATCACCACTATGGCTTCCATTGCAGCTCAGGTAGAATATTCCATTCAGTTTGGGCTTAAAGATTACTGATATGGCACAAAGCATACTTAAAAAGAAAACCCCAGGAATACTCTGGTCCTTGGGAGCATGGTGATGTGGTCTACAGGCTCCTTAGGGAAAACAGGCCAAAGGATAATTGTTCACACAAAGCTTGCCCATCCCCAGGTCATGAAAATTGATGCTATCTCTCTGGATGTAAACCATAGACACATTTTTCATGGCCTTGAGATTGGTGGCACTGGAGGCACAAGGTGAGTAAACGAAGGGATTCCACCAAGAAGGAAGGCGTGGCAGGTGTGGGCTCCGCGCTGGAGCTTGCAGGGCTACTCACAGGCCGCTTTCCGGCCAGGTGCTATAGCTTCTCATTTTGTTTTGTTTTGCTTTGGGGTTTTGTTTTTAAAGAGCAATTTAAACTGGAGTGGCTGCTGTTCACCGCTAAGATTTCAGGCATGCTGCCAGACACTTCCTTCACAAAGAAGAACTGGAGAGAGCCGGAAGCCTGCTGGTCCTGCATTGGTTGTGCGGATGATTCTGCTTGTGCTTCAGAGCTCACCCTGCCCGATGGTTTTCTCGAACCTCGATGACATGTTCATGAATGCCTCAAGATTTTGCATTTGGCCAACGAGCACATTCTTTTAATTCTAGAAGAATTCCAGAAAATAGGAGATGCAGCATAAGTTGGTACAAGTCTGTGTCATTTCCACTCTGGAGAAACCCGCTGCAATTGATCTCTCCATCAGAGGTGGGGTGTTCACTCCCATCCCTTCCTCCCTTACCACTGGCCAAGAAGTCTGGTGAAAGATCCCCACACTTCCGCAAGATGGTCAAAGGATTTCAAATAAACAAACTGAGACATGCCACCGGAGAACAGTTAAAAGAAAGAGAAGATCCTTTCAGTCAAAACATCCTGCCCTATCTCTCCACGCAGCTTCATGACACATGACAGCTAGAAGGTGACATTTCTTATAGCTAGTCAAAAATAAAATCTGTGTTAGTGAGAATTGCCTTTGGAAAAGAAAGAAAAGACAGCAGCACCGCATCCGCATCTCAGGGACAGCGAGCCTCCACCCTCCCCCTGAGTGTGGTTGGGGCAGGGGGAGGGGTCAGGGGTGACAGGGGATGGTTATTGGAAGTGTTAGAGGAGGATGTCGGCAAGGGTGCCCACTCCCTGCCCTTGGTGAGACTGTTAACTGCATCTGCAGCTGGCTGGGCAATAGCTCCCACTGGGGTGGGCACACGCAGGTTCCCCCAAGAGGTTGCCTGTTGATTTATTCCATAGGTTACAAATGAAAGGTTCCTCTGTCTTGGGCAAAGTAATCTAATTAATATGTGTCACCATAGAACTCATGTCACACTCAACCTGTGATGTCTCCAGCACAGCATGTGGCGCTATCACCAAAACAGCACCAAAAGGACAGACCTGCAGGGCCCGCGGAGCCGACACTCCGGACTCTCTCCTCTTGGCTGATGAACTTGGAACTTTCTGCTTCTCTGCTTTGCTCCTTGATCTTCCAACACACATGCGCACACACAAGCGCACACGCACACACATGTGCACACACAAGCACACACACACTCATGCACATGTGCACACACAAACGCACATGTGCACATACAAGTGCACATGCACATACAAGCATGCGCGCGCGCACACACACACACACACACACACACAAATGAGTGTCCTCATTTTAGTTCTTTTTTTCAACAGTTGCCCCCTAAGACCCAGTCTGGCCAGAGCGGGTGCCTGTTCCCGCCTCCCCTCGCATGCCTGGTAATTAAACTCTGACTGATTTATTGACTGACAGCCAACAAATCCCACCCCGGTTTTTATGATATACATACCTCTCCGGGCTAAATTCACTCAACCAACAACCAGTCAAAAGAGGCGGGAAGAGGGGAGGAGGCGACGGGGAGGAGGAGGCGGTAATGTGAAAGTAAATACGGAAACCCGCTTCCTGGGCAAAGGGAGACATTTTGCAAAAGAGAAAGAAAGACGGGAGAGGCGGGGGAGGGCCGGGGGGCGGGTGGCTCCAGGCCGGAGTCTGGGCCGGCGGGAGGCTGCGAGCCTGCAAGGCTGCAGCGCGTCATTGGAACCGCCTCACGTACCAGGCGCTCTGGAGGGGGACGCGGGCCCTGCTGGCGGCTCGTATCACAGCCGAGCTCCAATTTTACCTAAGGGAAAGCAGCTTTATTAAAAGTCATGACTGGAATTGCATGACAGGTGCCAATATTGCGCGCCCTGACAGATGTGTCAGCTCGCGGATGCCATTTCCGCCGGCGTCCCTGGATGGAGCTGCGCGGCTCGCCATTTGTCTCTCTTCCAGCGAGATCACACATGCCCGCGTTTGCCTCCGAGCGGCCGCGCGGGTGATGTGTGGAATCCTCACAATGAGACTTATTAAAAGACAGTCCATTATTTTTATTTAGAGCATTTCCAAAACAAGCAGAGCGCGCACAGAGATAATTTAAAAATCGTGTGGCGGGTCATCTCCAGGCCAGGGTGGCTCAGTCTGAAATGCATACAAATGTGGCATCTCCGCCCTCCACAACCACGCACGCACGTGCACCGCACTGGGCTCAGGAGGGGTGTGATCCGAGTGACATTTAACCCCTGACTAATAGCCCTGACAGTGCCAAGCACTCGTCTGCTATAAAGCACAGGAGCCTTTCAACATGAAGGATTAACCCCGCTCCTTTTTTCCCTAAATCTTTTTTCCTTTGCTTCTTTTTCCCCTTATTTCCTTGCATCCCTCTCTGCTTCCTTACAGGTGGGCGCTCTCCTTGCAGCAATAGATATAAAATACTCCTGATTGGCTGTATTTATGGGGCCTTTTTGTCCTCCTGTTGGTTTCAAACACAAAGAAAAATGGTCTCTCTCCACTCTGGCTGGTCTGAACAGCAGGTGAGGCTGCGGCAGCCTCCTCCCAGCCCTGCATGGAAATGATCACCGATGAAAGACCCTAAGAGGAGAGCTCTGGTTTACAGGACGCCTGGGCATCAGGGACACGTGATGCTCTGCCACCAGGACAAGTCAGATCTGAGCTGGAAGTGCAGGGGGAGGACGGCGAGGGAACAGCACTGGGCATGCCACCCCACTGCCATGGGCACAAACCCACTGGAGGGCTATGCCCTTTCCTCCCCGGTGGATGCGGAGGCATCAGGCCTCCCGACTGCTGGGTCTCAGGCAGCCGCATCCAGGAGAAATCTTAGCATCTATGCGGCCTGCAGTGCCTCGACCCATGGCTCATGGATGCTAGTGCCTCCCCTCCCCAGGCAGAGGTGGCACTTGGCACTTGGGCCCAGTCAGCTGCTACATCTGGAAAGCTGTGTCCTGGATGCAAGAGCCTCGGATCAGCACCCAGGTGTGGGGCACACACCTCAGCACCGGCCTGGGGAAGCGCCTGGGACAGGCAGTTCGCCTGTGATCTCACCCTTTGCAGCTCCCTCTGGAGCCCCTAGTCTCTCCCTTCCAGGAACATCCCCGCCAGCCACAAACCAACCAACAGCACTGCAATCAGAAAGTGGGAGATGACCCCCAGTTAGGGCCATAGTCCTGAAATGGAGAAAGGACTGTCCCTGGGGCAGGAGTGTGGCAGGGCCTCCCCACACCGCAGCGTGGAGATGGACTCAGCGCAGGGCAGCAACCTGTCTGAGGATCCACCAGCATTTCTGTGTATTCACGTCCATCTAAAGCAGCGTGCTGGGTGCGGGAGCCAGACCCAGGACATGTGGTCTCAAGCTTCAAAGAGGTCCCCGAGATTTTTAAGCAAATAGTTGGACGGCCTGCCTTGCTTTCCCTGGCCGCTGTTCACAGGCCCCTCCTGCCCAGCCTCTTGCAGAGCTGCCTACGCCGGCCCCACTGTGGAGGGCTCCTGCCTCCCTGTCCCTCACCCCCAGCTGCAGTGCCCCTCTTTAGAGCCGTGGGCCCCGTCACTGCTGTGGGGTCCCCTTAGCTCCTCATTCTCACCTATTTTTTGCTTGAGGTTTGTTGAAGGTTCGCAGAAAGTGAAGCCGTGTCTGAGACAGTGCTTTCTAGAAAGAATAAGTGTGCTTTTTTGCATATTCTGTCCATTACCAGTCAGTCACTGTGGTGGCCAGGGGACAGCCACACACAGGACACACTGTCTCTGCCCTCCCTGGTCCTCCCTCATGCCTGCCTCGTCATTTCCTGGCGGGAGCAGCCTGGCTCCCCTTGCCACCCACCATCCCTAATACTGGGACCCTGTTGGGATCACATCCGGCTTTTCACCCACTTATCAGATATCTCCTTCACATTTTCAACAAACAGATATCTGTGCCCTTGTGGATCTTCAAATCTCAGGAACTCAGGGCTGTCCTTGTACTTGACCTTGATCAAGAAAGTACAACCTGCTCCTGAGACCTGGGCGAGCTATGTTTGCATAACTGTCTGTGCATTGTTACCACACCAGCTTTAGCAAAGGGCGTTCTATGTCTTATTTTGGCTGAATAAAAGGCATTTGCTCATATAATTTTCTTTTTCCTTTTCTTTTTTTGTTTTCTTGAACTAGGAATTGAACTCCAGGGGTGCTTAACCAGTGAGCCACATCCCAAGGCCTTTTAATTTTTATATTGAGTCAGGGTCTCAACTCAGTTGCTTAGGGCCTTACTAAGTTGCTGAGGCTGTCCTTGAACTTGTGATCCTTCTGCCTCAGACTCCCCCATTGCTGGGATTATAGGTGTGCACCACCAGGCTCAGCAACTTCCATCACTTTCTGTGGTTATTGTATTTTCCCCAAAGCCTTTGCTACCTAGTGCATCAACCCAACTTGTGACCCTGGCTTTCTGGGCCCTCCCTAGTTCTCCCGGCACATCTGGCTCCCTCCTTTCCAGCACGTCCTGGCTCTTGTGCCCCCAAGCTGACCACTACGCCTACGTTGGACTTAACAGGCCACATATTCTGTGGGTCTTCCCTGTGCTGTTTCTGCCCTTGACCCTGTGGTCCGTGGGAAGCCGGTGTGCTCCCTGGACCAGTTCTCCTCCCTCTGTCACCCCCTTCCTTGCACCTGTCTCTCACCCGCTGCTCCCACATCACACAGATGCGGTTTTCCACTCCTCCAGTCCTATCCCAGGCTGGGAGTCCCCCAAGGACAGGGTCCATGTCTTCTTCTGTATTCTTCAATGAATAGAACCCCAGTGAGGTTGTGCACTTATTTCTCAAATACACCTGAATCTCACCACCTGGGTGGCTTACCAAACACTAGATGGGCACTTTGGGTAGGAAGTATCCTACCAAATCTGTACCTGCAGAAGCCTAGAAACTCTTCAGAAATCATCCTTTGAGTAGAAATGGTGGTTCCTCAAGGAGATGACCCACACACACTCCTGTAGTTAGATCCAAGCATTTTCTCCTAAGGGCACCCAGCAGCCCTTGCTCTCACCTTTACGGGGCCTTGCCTTCTGCTTTGCTGTCAGGTATTTGGGCTTGACTTATTACCACGATGAGATACAATGTGCTGGCAGGTGTGGTGGTGGTAAGTAACTCCTCTCTCCCACGGCCAGGTTCGAGGGCACAATGCCTATCCCATGGTAGGTGCACAATAAATGCCAGTAGGAGGTTGAAGAGAGGGATTGGTGCCTGAATACACTCACACAGCTTCACACTGATCTCTTTAACTTGACGACTGGCAGTCACACCAGAGCAAGGAGGTCTGGGGTTTCCATCCACCACACCCTTTCTCCTCACAGGGGAGAGAGGCCAGCCGATGAGATAGAATTCCCTGGGCTCCGCATTCTTGGAGCAGTGTTCTTGAACTCCCAATTCATCTATTTTTTCACTACTCACAAGACCCTGCTTCAGTAGCACTTGACCAACAGGAGCATTAGCATTTTGAAGTTGCAAGTGTCCTATAAAATGTCCAATTAGAAAGAGCAAAGGAACGGGCCCAGGGAGGGCTGGGGGTGGCAGGAACAGGTGCCCAACCAGACAACCTTTGCCCCTCACAAAGGCGTGGTGGAGAAGGAGTTTGTTTTAGAGTCTTGCGGGTCATTTTGACGTTCAGGAAGCATGTGAGGGCTTACCCGGTTTCGATCACTCAGGCCAATGGCACTTTCTGTTTGTTAGACGCTGGGGACCCTCTGAACACTGCAGCTGAAAAGGGAATGATTAACAACTTTTTCAGGAAGTAATTTTATTCACATTTCAAGAACCACAGGGCATTCCAGAATCAGAGTTCTCCTTTTCTTATTTCTATAAGATTTATTCTTTGGCTCTATTTTTAAATCACCTAAAAATACTTTAACTGCTAAAAATGTCTCCTTGCAGGTCACTTACAGAGCCCCATTGATCTGGAGTTGCTTTGAGGTTAGGAGCATGGAATTAGACCTACAATTCCATCTCTCATCTAACGTGCTTTCAGTTTTACTCTTTTTTCTTCTCCTTCTTTTCTTCTAGTCCTCTTCTCCTTCTTTCTTTTTTTTAAAAAAATAATTTTGAACCAAGAATTTAGAGGAACAAATTCTCTTTATTGTCTTAGAACTGATAATCTCAATCAATGGATTTATTACAAAAAGTCAGGAGCAAGTAGAGGTGACTGGATAAAATTTCCTAAAAGGGGGAAAATAAAGGGACACAGAAGATTTCCCTCTGATCAGGAGAGACCCATGTCTACATGCTGGGTGCTCCTAGACCCTCCATTTTTCCTAAGTTCTGTCTGTCAAATGAGTGGAGAGTGGAAAGGTTGGATTAGAGAGACGGAGAGGCGTGTGTTCTTAGTGGAAGGAACTTAGAGACGAGGAAGGGCAGAGCTGAGCAGAAACTGGAACAAGGAGTTCTGTGTCTGGGGGAGGTTCTGCCTGGCTCTGGGGGCCCACGTGGTTCTCACCGACCCACATCCTTACACGGCATTGCCAGCGAGGCAGGCTCAGTCACCTAAGGCAGCTGTGTCCATGCACAGAAAATAATCTGTGATAAAATAATCAACCTCGGTTGTGATCTTATGATAGCTCGTTAGTAACTGCTGTTCAAAGTGCTAACACACCGTCTCCCTGCACAGCCACCCCACCTGTGTCTCGCCACACTCAGTCATTCCATCACTGGTGGGGCTCAGCCCCAGTCCCTATCCCGCAGTCAGAGGACAACCCTCACCACCCCGACGCTTACTCCCGTGGGATTCAAATAATAATAATAACAGTAATAATAATAATAAACAGGCAGACAGCTGAGTTCCGTCGCTCCCAAGGGTTGCAGCCTGCGGTTGGTAGCGTTTGCTGCTACTTTGCTGAGCTGCTTAACCACCCTCCACTCCTGATCCCCCCACCCCCGGGGCTTTGCTCCCGAAAGCAGGCACAGAGGACGCCCTGCAGAAGGTTCTGAAGTGCCAGGGATAAAGAGAATCAGAGGTGAAGCTCTGCAGTGCTCTTTATGTGGGGGCCAGGAAGCCACGGGTAGACTCCAGCAGGAGGGAAGCACAGTCTGACCATGCCCTGAGTGACCTGCGGAGCCCCCTCTGTGTGGGGGACAGGCACCTGGTGCTGCAGTTGGGAAACTCTCCCTTCCTTGACAAGGCTGCAGCAAAGGAGGCTCGGGCTGTGGGCGTGTGCTGGGCCCTGGTGCCTGGGTGTGCTGCTGTGGACGTGCGTCTGGGCCAACGGCGCCTTAAGCACCTCTGGACCAACAAGAGGAAGCATCTTCACTTCTCGCTGTCATGGCGACCTCAGAGATCAGCATCCACGGGCTCCGAAGTGCAGATCCCTCCAGCGTGGCCCCAGGCAACCCCCTCAACCCCACGGTGCCATGCAGAGAACAGAGGGGCCCTTCCTAGTACTTCCTTGGAGATTGTTGGCATGCTGTGTCTACACCAACTTCCTTAGCCACCTCGCTCACAGGTCACGGCGGAGTCTGTGATGCTCTGTGATGTGAAGAAGTGACCCCAGCCTCCGTGGGAAGCCAGTCCTCTCCACGTGGTACACACGACAGGCTGGGCTGGTCCTTGATGAGCCATGTGAGAGAGGTCCAGGCAGTGTCTTTCCCAGCCTGCATGACTCAGGTGACAGCTGCCGAGGGGCTTCAGAAGTGACCAGGGGTCGGACTGCAGTGGTCCTCAACCCAGCTGTGAGGTGTGGGGAGGACGCTGGACAAAGAACCCCTCCCACCAAAGAGTAAACTTCCAGGCCAAGGCTGGCCAAACTGCTGCTCCCCAGGGAGCCCGAGGTGCCTTGGTGGTGGTGGGTATGTGGGGGCCGAAACACTCCTGCTCACTCTCCTCCCTGCTGTGCCGCCAGAGCCCCGCACCTGTCTGTTGGCAGTTTGCGGTGCCAGCCGAGGGCCGACCCGTGTAGGGACTCAGTGTTAATCACCAGAGATCCTGAGCTTGGTGAAACAGGATGGTTAAAGTTGAAGCATGCTTCCCAGAAGCTAGAGTCTGCTGTCCTAGACAAATCCCATGGACAGAACTGGTTAGGACGGTGGCCACGTAGACACTCTGCTTTCTGATCTCTTCTCTCTCCTTCCCCCACCAGCCCTTTAAAAACACCCCTGTTAGGCGATACACGCACGCACTCACTCACACATTCATTATATTTTAGGGGTCGAATTCAGGCCATCTGCTCTTTCATAAAAAGTGATAGGTTTTAGATTTCTTTAATGTTTCTACTTATACAGGATCATAGGTCTGTATGATAATTAGTCTTCTCCTACTAATTGGTGACAACTTGAATCCCTTTTATCTGAGCATCAAAATGTTTTAAATATTAACTAAGCTTCGCCACCTCTCAGTGTGATGTGTGCCACGTATCCTGGAAGGAGCGGGTCAGCTGGTCAACTGAAGCGGAGCCAGCGAGGGGCCCGAGCTGGACCACAGGGCTGTCATGGTGGCGAGTGCGCAGGGCAGGGCGCCCGGGCCTAAGCCGTCTCCAGAATTCCCTTCTGCAGCACTCGTTGTGTTTAAAAGTCAGGGCAGTTGCCTACCAGCTGACATCTCACTGGTGTGGCCAGTCAGCGAGACAGAGGAGCACAGTACCTGGACAAGCTGCCCGGTGCAGGCGGGACGGCGACAGAGTTCAGGCCCAGGCCGAATTGCCATGCGAAGTGAGTTCGCATCACACGACAGCTGTGGCCTTGCTTGTAGGGGTGCCTATGTTTATAATGGATGCATTTGATTATACTCGATCATGTTAATTACATAAGTAAATTATTTAAATCATGAACAATTTTAATAACATAATTCTTAAAATCATATTAAATTATGATGCAATTTTATGTGATTATTGTATTAATTGACATGATTATTATACATAGTATGATCTTTACATATTAAAGTTAAGTTGTTATCCACAATAGCAGGATCGACACCTGTCCATGGCTCCCTGGTTTTCAGGTCTGAGTTGTGGCCATGCCAACCACAAGCCAGTTCGGGGACACCCAGAAAGGAGCCTACACTGGGATCTGCAGGGTCTCGGGGTGGGGGGTGGATGCCAAGCAGGTGTGTGGTAGGTGTGACTGGGTCATGCCAAGACACTGCCCTCCCCACAGAACCACAGGAGCACAGTGGCCATGGTCACCCAGAGTCCCCTCTCAGCACAGCACTCCCACCTGCAAAATGGTGCTGCTTCAGGAACAACCAGTGTCCTTCCTGCTGGCCCTGGACTGGCAGTGGTGTGGCAGGTGGGTAGTGCCTTAGAGAGGGGTGGGCCACCCCTCTGAGGGTCACCACAGGCTTGCTGGTCCTGCCATGGCAAGGCTGGCATGGTGTGTGGGCTGGGAAGAAGAGCTGACCCTAGCCAGTACTTCACCTGGGCAGCCTGTGAGAGCCGTGAAGGACAGTGAGGCCCAAAGGAAACAGGGCGGGGAGGCCAGGGGGTGAGCACTGTCCATGGGGACCTTACAGCCCTGCAGGGACATGGGGAGTTGAGGCGGGATAGAAGACTCAGACACAGGGAAACAACAGCCAGCCGCAGGGAGATCAGAGGGAGGGCTGGAAGGAGGAGCCGGGCTGGGCCAGGCCTGCCCCAGGTCCTCCACCTGCTGCCTCTGGGAGGAGCTGCCTATGGGCCCCCTCAGGGCCCTTAAGAGGAGGACGGGCACCACCAGTGTTCCCTGGGCTTCCCTGTGAGGATTGCACTCAGGTGCCCCGAGAGTTGCTCTCCACAGCAAGACAGTCGTTCACATCTCACCCCCAGGGAGGCTGACCCTGTCCTGGAGAGGCAGTGTCCAGCGAGGGGGCTGAGTGAGAGAGCCATTCCCTGCAGGTGAGTGGGAGTGAGGGACAGACCATAGTGACGCCAGCCCAGCTGTTCAGTCATCGTGTCCAGGCACGGGACTGTCCTTGGAAGGCAGTGCCACCAAACAGCACCAATAACGCTTTGCTTTGGTTTCAGTGGTT
>JAJEJO010001848.1:227387-264655 GCA_020662805.1 Glaucomys volans | reverse complement strand
GTATCTATTGTGGCTCTGTGGGTCCTGAGAGTTAAAAGGGAATCATCTCATCACAGGTTCTATCTAATGCAAGACTTAAAAGGAATGAAGGGTTCCATAGGAGTGGGATTTTAAGGAAAGAGCAGGCTAGTCCTTTCAGAGTTTGGAGTTGGTTATGTTTCCCCAAGCGTTCTTAGGTAATAAATGCAGACATAAGTAGAACCCTGGTTTTTATAGGAAAAAAGAAAGAGAGAGGAGGGGAGAGGGAAGTAGAGAATGGGAAAGGAGGAAAGAGGGAAAAAACCATGTTAGAATCATGTTTACAGCAAAATGCAAGTCAATTTTCTCTCAGAATCCTTCTAGTAACAGGCAAAGTCATACCACCTCTGTGATGTGCCTTTAGTCTGAGCTGGCTCTGATGACACAGAGTCTCCCATTTGCTGCAAGAGCAGTTTTATGGCTCTTGTTTCACTCCTGCTGTTTTTCACATTAGCTAGAAATCTGGCCTTTAGACATTGAATAAGAAAAGGCTATCTAATTTCTTCCATTAGGAGCAATTCATGCTTTAGTGACTGAAGGTTTACAAAAGAAATGCTTTATGCAAATTGGACATATGAAAAATCTAAATACATTGCTTTTAATTTTACATACTTATAAGAAACATTCCTTAGGCAATGTTCTTATAATAATGCTTTTAAAAAAATAAAACCTTTCTTGTAAAGGTCATTGAATGTTTGATTTTTCTTATTATTTGCTTAAATTACTTACTGATATTGGTTTTATGACTTTAAATCACACTTTCTGGTTGTTTAAGTATACATATTTTATATCAAGCATGTTAGCTTCCTAGAATCATATAAAATAAACACTGTTAAATATAAGACAATGCTCAACAGGCATGAACAAGAAGAATAATTCTGCAAAAGGTATTTACTACCTGGAAAAAGCGGGTTGGTATAAATCATGACTATGATTTTTAGACAAAGCAAAAATAAAAAGCAACTTAAATACATTTAAAAATCTACTCTGGGAATTCTGTGATACATATTCAGAAGTTATGATTAACAAATACCAATGCCAATGTACAAATATATGGAAATTACAAAATCGATGTGTCATTTGAACAGGCTTTGGATAGTTTTGTTTTTGTCTTCTTTAATATTTAAAGGAAGAGTCATTTGAAAAGGATTTGTTTGTTTTGGAAATATAAATGAAAATAGAATCATCACTTTGTTTGTAGCTCCAAAGAGCCATTCACTGTCTGCAAAGTTATTGGCTTTGCACGCAGTGTCCTGAGCTCATTCATTCTCCTTGACTAACTCCATTAGAAAGTGATGAAACCAGGATCCTAAAGGGATTCTGGGGCACTCTGGGCACCCACATATTTTTAAAGAAACTACTTCATGGTTTTGAGTGAGCATTCTTCTTTCTTAAAGACATAAAATATTGAAGACATAAAATAGATTTTTATATCTTCATTGCAAGTTATGTAGTTCAAGCTTTGTGAAAAAAATAAATTTATTTGTTAATTCAGTGTATTACATTTTAGAGGTTTTAGAATTTGTTTCCCACGCCAGGAAGGGATTATTACAGTTTGCAATTCTGTTTCCTGTTCTCAGCCACCAGCAATTTTATTTTTCACTTGCATTTTGAGATAGAGAGAGACAATGAAAAAGTCTTGGCTTAGCAAGGAAGGAGTCTTTGAATACGAAAAATATACAGATGTTTGTGCATATGTACATACATGTGTGATATATGTGTACATATGGAAAGAAAAACTTAAGATGGTTATTACTTTTGAAGATGGTATAAAGGAGCTATAGTTTGGATATTGAATGTTCCCCAAACGCCAGTGTTAAAGTGGTGTAACTATTGGGAGGTGGTATAACTTTTAGGAGGTGAGGCCTCATGGAAGGACCTTAGGTCATTGAAGGTGTGCCCTCCCAGGGGATTGTGGGACCCAACATCTTCCTCACACTCTTTGGCTTCCTGATCATGTGGTGAACTTGTTCTTCCATGTACTCCCTGCCATTCCGATGCAGCAGCCCCATCAAAAGCCCAAAGAAATGAGTTTGCCTCATCATGAATCAGAAGCTCTAAAGTCATAAACCAAAACAAACTTTTTCTTTATAAGTTAATTATCTTAAGTATTTTGTTAGAGTAGCAGAAAGCTGATTAAGGTGACAGGGAATGAGACAGCTAGATTTGGTGGTACATGGAATCACTAGAAGAACAAAATAACAGTTCTCAAAAGTTCTTCATGGACCAACCAGTACTGGGTTGGGAACTGGGATTGATGAATTGGAGACTTGGTCTAGAATACAGAATGGAAGAAAATATTTGCAAATTTTATATCTGGTAAGGGATCAATATCCATAATATGTAAAGAATTCCTATAGCTTAATAAAACACAAACAATCCAATTAAAAGCTAGGCAAATGACTTAAATAAACATTTGTCCAAAAAAGATATACAGATGTGCAGTAAGCACAAGAGAAGATCTTTAAAACTATTTGTCATTAGGGAAATGGAAGTCAAAACAACAATGAGATACTACTTTACACTTTTTAGAATGAGTATTATCAGAAAAAAAAATGTATTGCAATAGATAGGCAATTGGAACTCTTGTGCAATGCCAGTGAAGATTTGAGATGGTGCAGCTGCTATAGAAAACACAGCTTGGGCATGCCACAGAAAATACATGCTATGAAAAACAAAATGGTAGAGCCACCGTGGAAAACCTATGTACACCTATGTACAGTGGTTCCCCAAAAAGTAAATGCAGAATTACCACATGATCCAGCAATTCTACTTCTTGGTATATTCCAACCACCCAAAACAAGGTGAAAGCAGGGCCCTGACAGATGCTTGTATATGAATGTTCATAACAGCATACTTCACAATAACTCAAAGGTGGAAAAACTCAAATTTCCACTGAAAGATGAATACACAAGCAAAATGTGGTGTAAATATTTGAAGGCATATGCCATTCATTTTAAAAATGGAAGAAAATCCTAATACATGCTACATTATGAATGAACTGGGAATGAATCTTGAATATATTATGTCAAGTGAAATAAGCCAGAAGCAAAATTGTACAATTCTAATTAGATCAGGTACCTAGAGTAGTTACTTTTGTGGAAACAGAAAATAGAATGTTGGTTACCAGAGGCTAAGGGAGAAGGGAATGGAAAGGTATTCATCAGCCTAGAATTTTAGTGTAGGAAAGTAAAGTGTTCTGAAGTCTGATAACAGCACGGTAGTGTGAATGCACTTGGTGCCACTGAGCTGTGTACCTAGAATACTGTTGTAGTTGTGAAGTTTATACTATACTTATTTTGCTCTAATGAAAGTATCTGTTATGGACACAAGTTCATCAGAAATTTTAATTCATAGTAAGTTTTAGAATTACTAGGTTGGAGTAAAAGGTCTTTACATTTTAGGACAAACCTGGCATTGAGGTTTCTACATTTATCTTCAAAAGAAATGTTTGGGTGGACTTTCAGTTTCTGGTTCTGCACATACGTAGCTTAGAAGTTCCAATTCCGTTCTAAGAACAAATGAAAACCTGAACAGACTAAAAAACAAAGGAATGATTCTTGGATCTGTAAGACAGCTGAGGGTGTGGGGCAAAATTTGCCCCATCTTTAAACAGAGAGGCAGACGCAGGGGATCACAGGCTTCTAGAGCAGAGTTCTGTGCACACACTGCCATGGGAACCAGAGCTGGGACAGGAAAACCTGACCTGGGGTAAGTGGATTGCTGCAGACTTGGTGTGGACCAGTCTGAGGGGATCCAGTCATAGGTGCTGCACCAACTCCGAAGGGTTCTATCTTTAAGAGCTCAACTAACTTCTCGTGGGCAATAGTGTAGGAAAATCCCCTTGGGCTACCAGCACAGGAAGGGAAAGGGAATTATTTTCAGTATGCACTCAGATCTTCCTAACAAATCTGCCCTCCGAAGAAGCTAGTTTGTCAGTGCCAAGGCTGCTGGAGTCTTATCATAGTCTAACCTCCAGCCAGCTCTTCCCATCCTGTCTCACCTAGGGATGGGGTACCTGAGGAACACCGTATACATTCACAGTTCAAAGTCACAAGCTCACTAAAAGATCGAAACCTAAGCACAGAACTGTGGAATGCTCCTCCCCCACCTTGACCACGGCATCACCAAAAGATTTGTTATAGCAGCTTCCTTTGCCCAGTAACATTGAATGTCTAACATTCAGAAACAAATTTGAAGGTATATTCAGAGTAAGTTTCAAGACACACAAACACTGACTGAGGCAATATGTTGCTAATAGATCTGCCTGCAAAAAGGGTTAAATGTTAGAGAGAAGAAAAATAACAAAGGACAAAAACTCATATTTTCATAAGGAAAGGAAGAGCATTAAAGAAGTGATCAGTGAATGTGTTGTGGTTTGGATATGAGGTTTCCCCCAAAGGCTTATGTGTGAGACAATGCAATAACGTTCAGAGGAAAAATGATTAGATAGTAAGAATTGCAACACAATCAGTGAATTAACACACTGATATGGATGAACTGGATAGTATCTGTTGGCAGGTGGGATGTGGCTAGAAGAGGTAGGTCACTGGGGGCATCACTTTGGGGCCTATATTTTTTTCCTGGTGAGTGGAGTTCTCCCTTTGCTTCCTGGTGCCATGTCCTGGGTGCTTTCCTCTTCCAGCAAATGGATTAATCCACTGGTAGCTGAATGGACTATTGAGTGATAATTGTAGACCAATAGGAAATGGCTGGAAGAAGTAGGTTACTGGGGGCATGGCCTTGGACTATATCTTGTCCTTGACTCCTCTTTGTCTCTCTCTCTCCCTCCCTCCACCCCACCTTTCCTCTCTCTCCACTTCCTGGCTACCATGAGCTGAGCAGCTTTCTGCTGCCATGCCTATCTGCCATGATGTTCTGTCTTACTTCATATCCAGAGCAATGGAGTAGGCCAACTTTGGACTGAGAACTCTGAAACCCAAATAAACAATAAACTTTTCCTCTTTAAATTGTTTTTGTTGGATTTTTGGTCATAGTACAAAAAGCTGAATAGTCTACCATCCTAACATTAACTAAAAAGATGCAATTGTAGCTACACCAATTTTGAACAGAGCAGACTTCATAGCAAGGAAATTTTTAGGAATAGAAGGAGACATTATGTAATGATAGAGTGGTATATTCTTAAGGAAGACAAAATATTCCTTAAATGAATGCACCTAAAAGCAGTACTAAAATATGTGAGCCAAAGCTAATAGAACTTTTGGGAGAAATACATGAATCTATTATAATAGTTAATAACCTCTACATCTTTCTACTAGAAATGGACAGATTCAGAGGCAGGAAATCAGTAATGATATAATTGAGTATAACAACTTCAATTTGCTGGATACAATGGCCATCTATAAACTGTTTAATCCAAGAAAAGCAAAACACTCTTCTCAAGTCCACAGGGAACAATCACAAAGTTTGATTACATTCTGTATCATACAATATAGCTTACCAAATTTAAAAGAATAGAAATTATACAATTTCTACCTTCAAACCACAAATAAAGTAGAAATCAATAACAGAAAGATAACTGGAATATCATCAAATACAAGAAGATTAAATAACATACCTGTACATAGTCAACACAATACTGAAGGAGAAGAAAAAGCTAAAGGACTGATATAACCCAACTTTAAGATTTATTAAAAAGCTATGTCATCAAGAGAGTGTGATATTGGCAAAAAAAATAGACAAATAGGTTCAGGGAATAGAACAGTATAGAAATTGACCCACATAAATATAGTTACCTGATCTTTAACAAAGGAGCAAAAGCAATATATGGAACAAAGATAATCATTTCAATAAACGATACTGGGAAACCTTTGAGGCCAAATGAGAGAGAGAGAGAAAGAGAGAGAGAGAGAAGAAGGAAAAGAAGAAGGAGGAGGAGGAAGAGGAGGAGAAGGAGGAGGAGGAGGAGGAGGAAGGGGAAGGAGAAGGAGGAGGAAGAAGAAGGAGGAGGAGGAAGAAGGAGAAGGAAGAAGAAGGAGGAGGACGAAAAAATGAAGGAAGGAAGACAGGAAGGAAAGAGAGGGAGGAAAAGAAATCTAGACAGAAAAGAAGAATCTAGACACAGACCTTACATCCTTTACAAAAATTAACTCAAAATAGGTGCTGGACCTGCATGTAAAACACAAAATTATAACACCCCTAAATATTAACATACAATAAAATGTGTATGACCAAAAATGTGGCAATCAACTTTTAGATAAATCACCAGAGACATGATCAATGAAATAGCTATTAAACTAGAATTCATTAAGATTTAAATTTGTTTTTCAGAATGAATGGCAACATGTAGATACAGAAGTGATAAGCCATAGACTAAGAGAAAGACTCATCTGCTAAAGAATTATTATCCAAAACACACAAAGAACTTTTTAAACTCAACAATAAGGAGACAAAAGACCTGAACAGACATTCCAGCAAAGAGGTACAGATGGACAGTAAGCATATGAAAAAAAAATTAATCTCATATGTAGTCAAGCTAGGGAGCTGATAAATTGTTGGATTCTTTCAAATGACTGTAGGACTTCTCCATATCATATGTCATCAGGAAAATGCACAGGGGCTGGGGATATAGCTCAGTTGGCAGAGTGCTTGCCTTGCGAGCACAAGGCCCTGGGTTCAATCCCCAGCACTGCAAAAAAAAAAAAAAAAAAAATCCCAATGAAATACCATTACACAACTATTAGAACAGCCCAAATCTACAACAGAGATAATGCTAAGTGCTCTGTAAGATGTGGAAAAGAGGAACTCTCACTCCTGTTGGTGGAAATGCAATATGGTACAGCAACTTTGGAAGACAATTTGGCAATTTCATGCAAATCATACTTTTACCAAATAATCAAGTGTGGTATCCACTCAAAGGAATTGGCAACTTCTGTTGACACACAAACCTGAACATGGATATTTATAGCAATTTTATTCATAATTTCCCCAAACTTGGAATCAGCCAAGATGTCCTTCAGTAGGTGAATGAATAAATAAACTGGTACAGCCAGGCAATGAAATAGTATTCAACAAAGTTATGGTTTTGATATGAGATGTCCCCCAAAAGCTCATATGTGAGACAATGCAAGAAAGCTTACATGTGAAACAATTGGGTTAAGAGAACTTTAACCTAATCAATGCACTAATTCCCTGACAGCGATTAATGGCAGGCAGGGAGAGTGTGGCTGGAGGAGCTGGGTCACTGGGGGCATACCCCTGGGATTTATATTTTATCCGTAGTGAGAACTCTCTCTGTGCTTCCCAGTAGCCATGTCCTGAGCAGCTTCGCTCCATCACACACTTCTGCCATAATCGTCTCCCTTACCTCAGGTCCAAAGCAATGGAGTCAGTCCTCTATGGACTGAGACCTCTGGAATTGTAAGCCCCAAACCAACCTTTTCTCCTCTCTGATGTTCTTGTTTGGTCCTTTGTTCACAATGGTGAGAAAACTGACTAAAGCAAACACTAAAAAGATATGAGCTATTAAACTCTGAAAAGACACGGAGGAAATAGAATGCATGTTACAAAGTAGCAAGCCAATCTATAAAGGCAATTCCATCTACATGACACTCTGGAAAAGGCAAACTACAGAGAGAGTAAAAATATCAGAGGTTTCCAGAAGTAGGGGAAAGAGAGGGGTGAACAGGTAGAACACAGAGGAGTTTTAGGGTAGTGAAACTATTCTACACAGCACAACAGCGGATACGTGTCATTATACATTTGTTCAAACCCACAGCATGTACAAGACCAAGAGTGAACTCTACCATAAACTACGGACTTTGGTAATTATGATGTGTAAACGTAGGTTTATCAATGACAATAACTGAAACATTCGGGTAGGGATGTTGATGATGGGGAAGGCTACGCGTGTGTAGAGGCAGGAGATATTTTAAAAAATATTTTCCTCCTATTTTGCTGTGAACCTAAAATCATTTTAAAAAATTAGTCTTCTTTTTGCCTATAATCCCAGTGGCTCAGAAGGCTGAGGCAGGAAGACTGCAAGTCCAGAGCTGCTTCAGCAACTTAGCAAGGCCCTAACTAAGCATCTTGGTGAGACCCTGTTTCAAAATAAAAAAAATTAAAAAGGCTGGGGATGTGGTTCAGTGGTTAAGCATCTCTGGATTCAATTCCCAGTCCCTGCAAAGCAACAACAACAACAAACTTCTTTTAAAAGTTTTTTGTTTTTTAAACAAATATAGTGGCTTTCTTGGACGGGCTCAGAGACTCTAAGGATATATACACACATGCAAGTAGTGTTACTGGCGAAGTAAAAATGTCCTTATGCCCACAGACATCCAGAGGCAGCACACCGTAAACACCCAGGTCTGTGCCAACCGCAGATGCCAAGGAATTGCCGTCACGGGGACACAGACAACAGATTCCCTGCTCATTGCTGCCCTGCTCTTTCATCACTCCAAATCCCCAAAGCCTTGCCCTTGATGCCCACCACAGTGAGCTGGCAAACACCATCATGACACTGATCTACTACACAGGAGGGGGCCCAGAGGCTCAATGTGTTAGAATCACCTATTGACTTTTGGAACACCCAAAGCCCAGGTGGACCCTACACCAACTAAATTATGATCTGCAGAGGTGGACCCCTGACATCAGTATCTTTTATAAATCCCAACTGATCCCATATACAGTTGAGCTAGGGAACCAGTGAACTATCTCACTGTTTTGAATTAGCCTCAGAGCTTATTTCTTCAAGTGGCACTTCACTTCAGAGACTCCCAAACATGGTCTTCGGTATTTTATTTATCTTTAAAATGATATTACGCTTTTCTACATGATTCAGTGTTCTCATAAAAACTTCTAAAACACTAAATTGTGTGTTTTTGTAACACTGTAGATATGGGTCTTGATTCATTGATTTCTACTTGCGTCAGTGAAGTTAACTCGTCTGGCTTTCTTAATTGGGCAAAAGTGATGTGATTCAGTTGAGCATTCAGAGAAATCAGACCTGTAGCCCGATTCTATCAGGAACTTTCTGGTAAATCTTGGCAGGTCACCCAAGCAATCTTGCTTTACTGTTCTCATCTGTTCAAGCGAGTTGCACAAAAATAGTGTTTTCTAAGCTTCAGTTCCTGAATATCCATCACCTTCATGATTTCTGCCAAAGCTGTCCAACTTTAGTACCATTTCTTTAAAAGCTTCATTTTTCTTGATCCATTCTATCTGACTTTATTCTAAATAAACTTTAATCACTTCAATAAATGCATAAATAGTACAACTCGTAAATAGATGATAATTGAAAAATAAATATATGTACATATTTTAAAGTAGTACCACTATATCCTGTGTGGTTTCTCTCGTCTGACAAATGCTTCAGGCATAAGATCTGATTTCTCTCTACGAAAAATGGAAATTTCAAATATCAGAGGGAAAGATAACCTGGCACAAAGAAATTTTTCTCTGTTTCATGGACAGGATTAAAAAAGAAATGCAAAGGGAATCCTTTTTCCACTAGGTGATTTGAACAATTTTGAAGTAGAGGTTCATGTTTCATGCTCTGGGAAGCAGGGCCCTGAATGGTCACTAAGAACTAAGATTGTGCTCATCCTAAAGCTCCACCATCACTTCACAGCCCCGCCAAAGGTGAAGGAGATGAGAGAATGAAATATTCTCAGAGGAAAGAAAGTCAATCCTGTCCCATGTCATTTCTGATTCAAACAGAGATCATTTTGTAACTTGAAGAGAGAAAGATTTGTAACTTTGCAGAAGGGGTTAAGTGGCTTATGTGGTAGCATTTTCTGAAAAGCAAAGTGCTATGTTGAGAGGTAAACATGTTAAACATCGTAAATAGCACATTTGGACCATTCACATGATGATCTAAAGTCAGTGTTTTGCCCACTAGGCTGGTTAAATTAATATGCATTTTGTGGCTGTCCAAAGTCTCTCTTGTTAGGAGAAGAGTTATTTTCTTTATTTTATTAACCTTTCAAAGATAAGCTATCAAAACCACTTACCCATCTAAATGGGCAGAAGCTCCCATCTTACAATGCTCTCCAACATTTATAAATGTAATTCACTGGCTACTAAACCTGCCAGGTTTCCTCTTGCTCATCTCTCAGCCCTATGTCAGGGGACTGGCGGAGTCCAACTCCCTCAGGCTGATGCGGTCACAGGACGATCCCTGTGACAGTTGTCCTATAACGCATTCCAAAAGTTGCTGTTTATTTAGTACATCAACAAAACAAGAAGCTACATTTCTTTATCACAGAGCATCTTAAGGAAATCTTATTAATTTTCTTCTTTAAATCAAAACATGTATATTTAATTTCAGACAGAAATTCTTATCTACAAATAAGGCTGAGGGGAGGTCTGTCATGGAAAGCAATTGTGCCACTATGAAATGATAATAAATATTGAAACTGTTCATTCCCTGCCATCTGTCCTGACTTGGATGTTGAAAAAACAAATCACTTACTTGAAAATTCTTGGATGGGCTTGCTATTTTTCCACTGTAATATACAAGCTGTTGAACATTTTCTTAACATGATCCAAAAGGAAATATATTTTAGAATTGTCTCTTTAAATTAAAAGCACATTTGTACTGCTAAAGTACAAACCCTTCTAGAGTTGAATGTTAGCTTTACCTTATTCTTACTCTATAGTTTGTTTTTTTTCAAATTCTGAGTTTTGATTACAACAAATAAGATAATGAATGAAGGGAGGGCATAATGAAAAGATAGAAATATGTGAGCTAGGAAAATAAATATGGAACAACTGAAAAGAAATATACTACCTAAGGGAAACTTCTTGGGAAAATGTAGGAGAAAACTCTATATTCTAAGGCAACGCCTTAAGGAAGGGGTTATGAGATGTGGTTTGTAGAATGTGATTTAGGAAGAGACAAAGTTATCCCTGCACCTGTGTCGCTTCCCTATTTTCAACCAATTAGTCCAACTCTTGTGATAACCAAATGATGTACATGAAAATGTGCAAATTCTGCATCCTGGCTCAAATCTGTGATTTTTTTTATCATTATTCCCTAAATGATGGAAATGACCTTCTCTGCAAAGCAAATAAAGAACTTTTTGGTTATTGAAAGTTAGGGAAAACTGGAGCCCTGTGGACAGATACAGACCTTGGCTTCTAGTTTCACAGAGCACCTGTTCAATGTGACCCAACAATCTTCCGTAGGTTTTTCTGGCAATTAACACACTCTAAATCTATCTGTGGTCTCAACAAAACAAAATAACAAAAACAACAACAAAAATCTGTCCATCAGGATTTCCAGGACAGTTAGGAACTCAGGAGCTTAGAGACCACAAAAAATCCTCCAGGAACACAGAGAAGAATGTTCAGCAGTTACAGTTTATTTCTACCAAATAGAAAATCAAGATGCTAGAAACTAATGATCTACTTCTCCCCATAAGGTTTTTAAGTGAATTCAACCTGTCCTTCAACTATTTATATTAGTATTCATAGGTGTTCTAAGTGATATGACCAGTAAATTTTAAATGATTAATGTAAATACAAAATGTCCTTTCAGTGGTAGTAACTGTTATTTACTAATTTATCTTCAGAAATCTGAAAGCATCCTTCACATATCATTGGTGTAATTTAAAAGGAACATTGTAGTGAGTCATGTGTCATCTGTCAGCTCATGTGAATAGTCTACATAATTTCCAATTAGACTGGAATTTATAACATTTATGGATGTTTACAGAATATAAACCAGTTACCATAATTACTCAAGTAGTTAA
Organism: Glaucomys volans; assembly: GCA_020662805.1. NCBI lineage: Eukaryota > Metazoa > Chordata > Mammalia > Rodentia > Sciuridae > Glaucomys > Glaucomys volans. The sequence continues at coordinate 252,923 of JAJEJO010001848.1, read as the reverse complement.
TCAAATTAGAAATGATTTTCTCATATGTAGAAGCTAATAAAACAACCTGAGTGCAAAACAGTGATCACTAGAGTATGGGAAGAAGGGACGTGAATAAAAGGAGTTTATGTCAGGTACCAAAATGCAGGTAGAAGGAATAAGTTCTAGTGTTTAGTAGTACAGTGAGATGAGTAATTGCATATTATACATTTTATGAAAAAATCTAGAAAAGTGGAGCTCAAGAGCTCTAAACATAAAGATATGATGAGAGGGAAGTACTAGTTATCCCGATTCAGTTAGGGCATGCTACATGCATGTATCAAAATGTCACACTGAACACTATTAATATGTACAATTAATATGGGTTAATTAAAAATAATATAAAGCAATTTGAAAAATCAAAGACAAAAAATAAGTCTTAATGAAACTATTCCTTCCTAATTGAAAAAAATAGATCTATAGGTATCTATATCAGATAATGGGATATTAAAGAATTCAGATCAACCCTCCCCTAAAAACCAATTGAAAATAAGGATAAAATGTACTTTATAAACTTTTTATTTTTAATCGACCCACTTTCATTTTTATGAGGTATGGTGTGACATGATCAGATCAGGGTAATAAACACATTCATCACCTAAGCATTTATCATTTCTTTGTGTTTGGAACAAAGTAGCTTTAACAGACAGAATCAGTGTAGCTGCTGTGAGCTTGGTCACACTGCCTGGAAATCCCATTCACTGGGTTCTGTATTTGTAAATGTTTCCCAATTTTAAAAGTCCTGATTTTAAAAGTGCCACCCAATGGAAGTCCCCCCGCCCCCCGTCTTGGCCCTATTATAATGAACCCTCCTTATAATCCATAAGTTATTTTGAAATATAAAATTAATTTTTGCCAAACAGGTACCCTGCAGTGTACTGTTACTCCTCCTACTCAATTGCATTCCTCTCTTCATGCCCCCTCCCTCCCCCACTTCTCAGGCTCCAGTAGTCACTATTCCTCCATTTCTATGAGATCAACTTCATTGATAAAAGATATTTTTAAAAAATCTCTTGGACCCATTGAAGGCACATAAAAAATAAAGAATTACTAGGTTTAGGAGAGTGGGATAAACAATGCAGAGAGGTAAGGATGTAAAGAAAGTATAGCCTGAGGATGCTTCTAACTGGTTCTGACAGCCCACAGAAGAAGAGGAGGGAAGACCTGGAGGGGGTCCAGAAGACCTTCCCTACAGCAAGCTAGGATCCTATAATGCTCTTCCCCAGGGTGAGAGTGAACTAAAAATAGAAGAGATCACAGGAAAGAGCCAAGATTGAACCAACTACCTTAAGCCTTCACCTTGGTTTATGTTGGACCCAAGCTCTGAGTAGAGAGCTAAAGCAAATCTTATACCTTATAGACTAGCTAAACTCACTCATGAGTTGGAGAAGTACTTCCTGCCCACCCCTGTTTTTGGTAGATTCCTTGAAATTTTCTACATAGACAACTATGTCATTGGCTTATAGGAAGAGTTAAATTTCTTCCTTTCCTACCTGTGGGCCTTTAATTTCTTTAACTTGCCTTATTATTGTGGCTGGACTTTCCACTATTATGTTGAATAGGAGGTGAAAACAGACATCCTTGGTTTGTTCCCAGTATTAGAGAGAATGCATTATCTCCTTTACCAATAAGTGCGATGTTACCTGTGAGCTTTTTGTAGATGTTCTTTATCAAATTGATGAAGAGCCCCCATGCCTAGATTATTGAGAGTTTTTATCATTAATGAATATTACATTTTGCCAAATGTTTTTTCTGTGTCAAATAACATGGTAACGTGATTTTTCCTCTGTAGCTTATAGATGTGGCGAATTTCATCAATTGCCTTTTGAATGTTGAGCTACTGTTGTATAAAATTTCACTTGGTAATGGTTGATTTATTTCTACTGTTCTAGCAAAGACACTTATCACTTAGGTTGCTGCTATGGTTTCAACTCATGTTGAAATTTGGTCTCTGATGTAACAGTGTTGAGAGGTGACAGGGCATTTAGGAGGTGATTAAGTGGTTATGGTGGGGGATTCATGCAGTTCTCGTGGGCCTGGATAAGAGTGGGTTTTTATAAAGTGTGTAGTCACCTTTGCCCCTCTGGTTTTCAAGATGAGCCTGCTTGCCTTTCCACTCTTGAAACACCATGAGTTGAAGCAGCATGAGTGGACACCACCACCGTGTTATTGGACTCGCCAGCCTCCAGAACCGGGAGCCAAAATAAACCTCTTTCCTTCATAAAGTGCCTAGTTTCAGGTGTCGTGTTAAAGCAATTGAAAATAGATGAAGACAGTTGTCCTTATCACATCCTAGTCTCATCTTTGTCATTTACCCACCAGCAAAACATTCTCATGTTTATTTTTCACTCCTGCTTCATCTACTATTGGTCATATTACAACTCAAGCACAATGTTAACTTAACCAAAAGAGTACTTGAAGCTTCTCAAGTGCCTCCTCCAAACCCTCTAGTTAATATGACCCTTGTATCTTTCACTATAATCTGAGAAAGGAAACCGCAGAGAAAAGGTCAGGGTATTGTTCTCCCTGTGACTGACTCTTATTATTAAATAAAAGTATTTATCTCTGTTTAGAACCTGAGAGAGAAAAAAGCCGTCCTGCTGTGAGTCATTATCAGAGTACGAACTGTGAATCACTGGCATATACTGACGGGAAAACTGATTATCTCAAGAAAGTATTGCATAAGATTTTAACATACGTATAGGAAAGAACGACAACTAAATGAAAGCATTGTTCCCACAAGCAGTCTCATTCTTCTGTCTGTCGGACAGTAAACCCCTTCCTTACCCTGCGTTCATGACTTTTCTCATCTCTTTTCTGACTCAAGTCCAGGGCCTTCTGCATGCTGGGCAAGTGCTCCACCACTGAGCTACATCTCCAGCCCTGCATGAGGCTTTCTGATCGAGGAACCATAACTGGCGTGTTCACTGGCCTTTGAATAACACTATTGCTCTGTAAGCCAGACTCAGCTAAGACAGGTCCTCATCTGAGAGACTCTAAGAACATGAGTAGATTCAGTCCACTTCTGTTAACGCCTATGTGCCTCAATTTTAACAGCACTCACTGTTATTGCCGATATCATCTTTAGAGGCAACTTTCAATTTAATGGGTGTTCATCTGGTGACAGGCATTATGGACATTTATGTGCAGTGTCTTGTTCATCCCTGCCCTAAGCCCTAGTCATTCTATTTTACAGGACAAAGCAACAAGCCACAAGAAAGGCCGAGGGCAATGCCTAGGGCGCACCAGGTGATCTTAGGTCTGATGGTTAGAGGGAGCCTCTCTCTATCCACTCCTCTTTAAAGTCAGACTTGCTTCCCATTCACCAGAAAGGGACATCAAAGATTAATTTTATTAATTATTTGTTGAGTTATAAGGTGGACTACTTCTTGGAAACCAGCTTACACAAAACGATGTGTCACCACTTTCTCCTTGTGTGTCCTTGAGGTGCTATTCCACCTCTCTGGGCGACAGACTTCTATCAATAACTATCCATCTAATCTAATCTAATCTAATCTAATCTAATCTAATCTAATCACTTACTTCCCACTCTAATCTTCTAGTTTCATAAGTCAAGAAGACCAGTGTCCAAAATTTTCATCAAACACTTTTATGATGACTGCTTTCACTATCAGATACCACCAAAGATGACAATGTGGCCTCCATCAATCACAGGACAAGCTGAGCCTTTGGCTTACAGAGCAGGAGTGCTGTTCAGAGGCCAGTGAACCTGCCTCCTGGAGGGTCTGTGTTCCTCTCCAATCTCCCCTGACCAGCCTTCAGCGGCACTGAGCCACTACCAGGTTCAAGCACACCTGCTGCAATCCCTTCCGGCTTCTGCCCTGTGTTATTCTCCCCCAGATCATCCCTAAGCTCTTCACTGCACTCACCTGACCTGACTGACACTTCAGAATCGGTTCAGCTGTCACATCCTCTCAGCCTTCCCAGGGAAGGTGGTCTTCTATGAATTCTTCCTGTGGATTCCTCTTCTGAACTATAACTGAGTCCTTAACTAGCCCAGCACAGCATCTGGCTCACCATAGATCTTCAACAAATAAATGAAGAAATGGATAAACTCACTTCTAGAATGCCACCACTTACTTCCTGTGACCAGCAACTATCATTCTTGGGCAAATCCCCAAACCATTAATTAGTCACTGTGGAAAAACTTTCATAAAACCTTCCAAAAAACAAAGTAAATAGATCCCCACCCCAAAACCCTCTACACCCAAAGATCTTGTGCCTCACAGCACAAGGACTGATCTCCATTGTGTAATTCTCACACCAAGATAATGTCTCAAGCAAGAGGAGAAAAAGTGCATTCTGTCTTCTATAGCGCTATTGCTCAAGACTCTGAAATCTGAAAGGATCTATAACTTCAGGAATGGGGAGATACCAGCTAAGAAGAATGATTACCTGCTAAATATAGGCATGCTGACTTTTGCAACAACTAACAAGTTCCTTGTAAAATAGCAAACTGAGCCTTCCTTCCTGGCATCAGTAGCAGTGGAGGAACTCTTGAGGTCACTAGGAAGTGTTTCTCACTTTCCTCTGCAGTTCGTTCATTAATTCATTCAATTACTCACTGCTGCAGTGTCACAGAGGTGACTAAGGATGGGCCTTATTTTGGGAATTCAAACATAGTAGGGAGAAAAGCACAAGAAGCTTCCATCCTCAGGGTACTCACATGCTAGCGAGGGAACAAACTCAAGGAACGAAGCAGGGTATTGGGTAGACTAAATGATGGAGGAAAGTGAAGTATGAGTGGTGGCTGTGAAAGACCTCATGAAGAATGGAACGTTTATGTAGGATCCTGCAGCTGCTGAGGGAAAGAGCCATATTGTGTGAGGATGATCCTTCCTGACAGAGGGAGAAACAGGAGCAAAGGCCCTGAGGTGGTAGCACAGAGCCCAGTAGAAGGGGATGGGCAGATGAGTAATCGGCAGAACAAACTGAGGTAGGTATTGGGAGGTCAGACCATGCAGATCTTGTAGGCCATGGTAGGGACCTTGGCTTTCCTTTTGTGTGAAATGGAGAGTTACAGGAAGTTTTAAGCATCCAAGAGCTATTTGTATTTAATAGATTTACTTTGCACTGTTAATAATAGGCAAAGAAGAGTAGAAAGACAGGTAAGCAGGCATCTGAAAGAATCTAATGAGAAGCAGGGATCTGAAGCAGGGTCAACATAGGAGGTGTTAAAATGTGGTCCAATGCCAGGTGTATTATTGAGGGCAAAGGGATGGAATTGGTTGTTAAATCAGATGTGGGGCAGGAAACATGTGAAGAGTCAAGGATTACTACAGAATTTTAGGCCTGGTCAACTTGGGTTGCCATTAACTGAAATGCAAAACCTTACAGAGGGGGCAGGTCGTGGAGGGAAGGGAGGGGGCCAAGAATGAATTGGGAAACAGACCATGGACACAAAAGTGGGAGAAGCTTGTTGGACAGTCAGGGGAGTGATCGGATACACAAGTCTGAAACATCCAGTGTCCCCCATCTGACAGTCAAAACATTCCAGACTCAAGCTATCGGCCAGGAGACCAAAGCCTTTACCAGTGATGAGTTCCATCAGGGAAGGCAGGAGGTGTACTCAAGTTTCCATGATGAATTTTCACTTCCAGTAGTGAGAACTAGTCTGCTACCAGTCTTCATCCTTTAAAAGACTAACAACTTTGCTCAAATAACTTTAAAATAATTATAACAGCAGCGTTTGGATGTAATAAGGTAATAGAAACAATAGCAGATGGAATGTGAACAAATGTGCAATGTGCTAGCTTTTCATCGTTGAGGCCAAAATACCTGACATAAATGACTTAAAGAAGGAAAAGTTTATTTTGGTTCATGATTTCAGAGGTTTCAGCCCATGTCTAGCTGGCTCGATGACCCTGGGACTGAGGTTAGGTTGAACATCATGACAGAAGAGTGCAGTGGAGGAAAGCTGGTCAGCTATGGAAGGTGGTAAGCAAAGGGGATTGGGGAGCAAGCTCATGTGCCAGGAAGGGGTTGGGTGAGACATAGTCTTCAAGGGCACACCCTCAGTGACCTACGTCCTGCAATCATGCCCTACCTGCCTATAGTGACACCTCATCCCAGCAGTCCAATCAGCTATCAATGGATTAATCCACTAATGAAGTCAGAGACCTCATGATCTAATCACTTCCCCACCTCTGGACATTGCCTGCATTAGGAATCAAGCCTTCAACACAGGAAACTTTGATGGACACATGAAATCTGAACCATAACACATGGGCACTGTCCATGAAGAGACAATACGTGGTGGTGATTGGATGGCAAGATAGTCAGTATCAGAAAACTGAGCAGGGAGAGTCCAGTAGAAACTCTAGGCATATATTCATGTTGGTCAATTTGCTACATTATAACAGAAATGCTGTTGGTTTATAAACCCTTTTTGTTGTGTGCTGGCTTTTTTGCTTTCTGCTTTGAAAACTACACTTTTGTTTCAAGACAGCCCAGATCAAGACAGCTCTAACATCCCTGGTAGACAGTGAACATACCTGTCACATTTTCCATTCACTTAATGCTGGATGGCTGGTTCTGCTGGAGCAGAGGAAGTTAATGTGATAAAAATCTCAAAGAAGGAAGAGGAAGTCTGTGAGACAATTATCATCAGCTACAAAAGCCTGTGTCCTGGATATATGACTATTTCAAAACAGAAGAGTCTCTCTGGTAAAGTGTTTCCCTCATTATAATTCACCAAGCAAGAAATGTCCCAAAATGTCACAAGTCTGCTGATTACACAGCTCATCATGAACAGATATTTTTGAAATTTTTTGGTGGGTTGTCTTCATCATCCCCTCATTTAGCTTCCTTTTAACTTCCCTTCCTTTTACATTTTTATCTCCTGTTGGAAATTGCTTTTAGAAAATGTATCCTATTCCTATTATTTCCATAAGAAATTAACTCAAATTTAGTGACGTAAAACAATCCACATTTATTATCTTTCAGTTCTGCACTTCAGGAGTCCAAAGTGGGTCTCCTTGTGCTAAAATCTAGGTGCTGGCAGAGCTGTTCCTGTTGAGGAGGCTCCATGGAGAATCCATTTCCTTCTTACTTTGGATTGAGTTGTGCCCCCCACCCCCAAAGTGATGCTGAATTCCTAACTCCTTACTTCCTTCCCTCAGAATGTAACCTTACTTGGGAGTAGAGTTTTGCAGATGATCAAGTTCGGCTGATGGACCTTAATCAAACACGACAGTGTCCTATCTCTGCCAAGGGGAAATCTTGGCACAGATGGAGAAGAGAACACCATGTGAAGCTTAGAGAGATGCTACCATGAGCCAGGAAGCTAGGAGAGAGGTTGGAAAAGATCCTTCCCTAGTGCACTCAGAAGGTGCCAAGTCCAGTCAACACCTTGATCTCCAACTTCTGATCTCTACAAATGTGAGGCAAAAAATGTCTACAATTTAACCCACTCATTTTTTGGTACTTTGTTACAGTAGCCCTATAACATGAATATGCTTGTTTTTTTTTTTTTTTCCAGCTATAGAAGCTGTTCCTGTCTCCTCCCGCCATTTTCAAAGCCACCAACATTACTTCTGATTCTCTTTCCATAGTCACATCTCCCTCCAGCCACAGCCAGGGAAGGTTCTCTAATTTTAGAAACTTGTGTGATTAGATTGGCTTCATCTGGAGAATCCACGATAATCTCTACATATGATGGATCTTGACATAATCCCGTCTATAAAGACCCTTTTGCCATGTAAAGTGAAATATTTAGAAGTTCTTGGAGTTGGAGCCTTTGGATGTTGAACATTATTCTGCCTATTACAGAAAAATATCAATTTCTAAATCCATGAGAGAGAAGACATTTTTCTCAAGGAATTGCTGAAGCAGAAGTGGAGCTCTGTGGGAATGGTGGGGGTGGGGGAGTGAGGAGGCATCAGGAGACAAGGCAAAGGCAGACCTGGGCAGAAGCCATAGTGACAGGAGCGGGCAGCCAGGTGTGGTGAGGACCACAAGGGAAGCACATGGGGAAAGTGCTGGTTCAAGGCCTTGCTCAGCCTGAGAGAGTATAGCTCAGATTCACAGGGAGAGCTCTGTGACTTTGAAAGTGTCTCTCATCCTCTCTGTACCTCATTTTTCGTTTTTAGAAAAAAAGGAATATAATCCACCCCTGTGGAATATCCTCTACCTTCCAGAGTTGCAGAAAGACACAAATGAGACCATAACAAATGAACATTTATAAAGCATGCCTTGTAGAGAAGACTCATGCTACACCCTATGACCTTTAAAGCTCTCTGACATAATGGTGTTATATCCTCCTGGCCCCCAGAGGAAAGGGGAGCATGGGAGGAGAAGTGATATTCAGAAAGAAACAAACTTGTTTCTTTTTAACTATTGTGTTTGGAACCTGTTATGGTATTGAGACCCATTCTAGTAAAAAGGAAACAGAAGAAAGGAGATTAATACCTGCTGAATATCCACCATGAGGAAGCATTTCAGTAACATCTTCCCTGTATTTTCACATCTTTTCTTTGCACTAAGACTGCTGCTGTGTTTACCAGGAACTATTAACAACAGAAGAAGCCAGGTCCTACAGTGTGCTGTGCTTCAGTGACAGAACTGGGTTCCCACCCAGTTTATCTGACTTCAAAACCCTTTGCACCTCCCTGCGTGATTGCTTTAGTCTGCTTTTGCATCACTGTGATCAAAATCCTGAGCAAGGACAATTTAGATGAGCAAAAGTTTATTTGGACTCACAGTTTCAGAAGTCTCAGTCCACAGGTGGCCAACTGCCTGTTCCAGACCCAAGGTAAGGCACATCATGAAGGAAGGCCTCCCTAGAGGAAAGCTGCTCAGCTCATGATAGGGTCAGGAAGTAGAAAGAAAGGGGCCACCCATAGGAAGCACCCTTTCAGGGAATGCCCCCAGTGACCCACCTCCTCCAGCCATGACCCACCTGCCTGGTTACCAACAGTCAGTCCATTTTATTTATTTGTTTGTTTGTTTGTTTGTTTGTTTATTTATTTTTTATTCACACAGTTTATAATCTTACATATACATAGGGTAATACTGTCTGTCTCAGTCTACTATTTTTCCTTCCCCATCCCCTCCTGTCCCATTTTCCTCTATATCATCCATACTTCCTCCATTCTTTCCTATCTCCCCTTAATCCTCCCCCCACCCCCGTTAGGTATCAGCATCCCCTGATCAGAGAAAACATTCTGCCATTGGTTTTTTGGGCTTATCCTATTTCACTTAGCATGATATCTCCAACTCCACCCATTCACCAGCAAATGACATGATTTTATTCTTTTTTGTGGCTGAGTAATATTCCACTGTGTATATATACCACAGTGTGTTCATCCATTCTTCAATTGAAGGGCATCTAGGTTGGTTCCACAATCTAGCTATTGTGAATTGAGCAGCTGTGAACATAGATGTGACTGCATCTCTATGCTTTGCTGATTTTAAGACCTTTGGGTATAAACTGAGGAGTGGGATAACTGGGTCAAATGGTGGGTCCATTCCAAGTTTTTTGAGGAATCTCCATACTGCTTTCCAGAGTGGCTGCACCAATTTGCAACTCTACCAGCAATGTACAAGTGTGCCTTTTTCCCCACATCCACGCCAACACTTGTTATTGCTTGTATTCCTGATAATAGCCATTCTAATTGGAGTTAGATGAAATCTTAAGGTGGTTTTAATTTGCATTTCTCTAATTACTAGAGATGATGAGCACTTTTTCATTTATTTGTTAATAGCCTGTATATCCTCTTCTATGAAGTGTCTTCCCAGTTCTTTAGCCCATTTATTGATTGGGTTCTTTGCATTTTTGGTGTAAAGTTTTGTAAGTTCTTTATAAATTTTGGAGATCAATTCTCTGTCTGAAGTGTGTGTGGAAAAGATTTTTCCCACTCTGCAGGCTCTTTTTTCACATTCTTGATTGTTTCTTTTGCTGAGAAAAAGCTTTTTTAATTTGAACCCTTCCTATTTATTGGTTCTTCCTTTTATTTCTTGCGCTCTGGTGGTCACGTTGAGAAAATCTGGTCCTAAGCCAATATGAAGAAGATTCGGGCCTACTATATCTTCTATTTGGTGGAGAGTCTCAGGTCGAATTCCTAGATCCTTGATCCATTTTGAGTCGAGTTTTGTACAGGGTGAGAGATAGGGGTTTAATTTCATTTTATTGCATATGGATTTCCAGTTTTGCCAGCACAATTTGTTGAAGAGGCTCTCTTTTCTCCACTGTATGTTTTTGGCACCTTTGTCTAGTATGAGGTAACTGTATTTACGTGGGTTTGTCTCTGTCTTCTATTCTGTACCATTGGTCTATCTGTCTATTTTGGTGCCAATACCATGGTGTTTTTATAACTACTGCTCTATAGTAGAGTTTAAGGTCTGGTGATACCTCCTGCATCATTCTTCCTGCCCAGAATTGTTTTGGCTATTCTGGGTCTTTTGTTCTTCCATATGAATTTCATGATTGCTTTTTCTATTTCTGTGAGGAATGTCATAGAATTTTTGTTGGAATTGCATTAAATTTGTACAGCATCTTTGGAAGTATGACCATTTTGATTATATTGATTCTGCCTATCCAAGAACATGGAAGATCTTTCCATCTTCTAAGGTCTTCCTCAATTTCTTTCTTTAATGTTCTGTAGTTTCTGTTGTAGAGGTTTTTCACCACTTTTGTTAGATTGATTCCTAAATATTTTATTTTGTTTGAAGCTATTTTGAACGGAGTTGTTTTCCTCAATTCACTTTCAGATTATTCATCGCTTATGTAGATAAATGCATTTGATTTATGTGTGTTTATTTTATATCCTGCTATTTTGCTAAATTCATTAATTAGGTCTAAAAGTTTCCAGGTAGAGTTTTTTGGATCCTCTAAATATAGGATCATGTCATCCACAAATAGTGACAGCTTGAGTTCTTCTTTTCCTATTCGTATACCTTTAATTTCTGTGGTCTGTCTAATTGCTCTGGCTAGCATTTCCAGCACAATGTTGAATAGAAGTGGTGACAGTGGGCATCCCTGTCTTGTTCCAGTTTTTTAAAGGGAATGCTTTTAGTTTTTTTCTGTTAAGAATAATGTTGGCAGTGGGCTTAGCATAAATAGCCTTTACAATGTTCAGGTATGTTCCTACCATCCCTATTTTTTCTAGTGTTTTGAGCATGAAGGGGTGCTGTATTTTGTCAAATGCTTTCTCAGCATCTATCGAAATAATCATATGATTCTTAACCTTAAGTCTATTGATGTGATGAATTACATTTATTGATTTCTGGATGTTGAACCAACCTTGCATCCCTGGGATAAACCCAACTTGATGGAGGTGCACTATCTTCTTAATATGTTTTTGTAAGCTATTTGCCAGAATTTTGTTGAGGATTTTAGCATCTATATTCATCAGAGATATTGGCCTAAAGTTTTCTTTTCTAGATGTGTCTTTGTCTGGTTTTGGCATCAGAGTGATACTAGCTTCGTAGAATGAATTCGGAAGGATTCCCTCCTTTCTATTTCATGAAATACTTTCAGGAGTATTGGTATAAGTTCTTCTTTGAAGGTCTTGTACAACTCAGCTGAGAATCCATCTGGTCCTGGGCTTTTCTTGGTTGGTAGGCTTTTGATGGCTTCTTCTATTTCATTGCTTGAAATTAATCTGTTTATATTGTGTATGTCCTCCTGGTTCAGTTTGGAAGGATCATATGTCTCTAGGAATTTGTCAATATCTTCAAGTTTTTCTATTTTATTGGAGTATAGGTTTTCAAAGTAGCTTCTAATTATGTTTTGAATTTCAGTGGTGTCTGTTGTGATATTTCCTTTTTCATCACAAATTTTAGTAACTTGAGTTTTCTCTCTCCTTCTCTTTGTTAGTGTGGATAAGGGTTTATCTATTTTGTTTACTTTTTGAAAGAACCAACTTTTTGTTTCGTCAATTTTTTGAATTGCTTCTTTTGTTTCAATTTCATTGATTTCAGCTCTGATTTTGATTATTTCCTGTCTTCTACTACTTTTGGTGATGAACTGTTCCTCTTTTTCTAAGGCTTTGAGATGTAATGTAAGGTTGTTGAGTTGTTGACTTTTTATTCTTTTCTTGAATGCACTCAGTGCAATGAATTTTCCTCTTAGTACTGCTTTCATAGTGTCCCAGAGATTTTGATATGTTGGATCATCATTCTCATTTACCCCTAAGAAATTTTTTATCTCCTCTCTGGTGTTTTCTGTTATCTATGCTTCATTCAATAGCATATTATTTAGTCTCCAGGTGTTGGAGTAGTTTGTTTTTTCTTTTGTTGTTGATTTCTAATTTCATTCCATTATGATCCGATAAAATACAAGGTAGTATCTCTACTTTTTTGCATTTACTAAGGGCTGCTTTGTGGCATAACATAAGGTCTATTTTAGAGAAGGAGCCATGTGCTGCTGAGCAGAAAGTGTATTCGCTTATTGATGGATGGAATATTTTATATATGTCTGTTAAGTCTAAGTTATTCATTATGTTATTGAGTTCTATGGTTTCTTTGTTTAGTTTTTGTTTGGTAGATCTGTCCAGTGGTGACAGTGGTGTGTTAAAGTCACCTAGAATTATTGTGTTGTGGTCTATTTGATTCCTGTAATTGAGAAGGATTTGTTTGATGTACATGGATGGGCCATTTTTGGGGGCATAAATATTTATGATCATTATGTCTTCTTGATTTATGGTTCCCTTAAGCAGTATGTAATGTCCTTCTTTATCCCTTCTGACTAACTTCGGCTTGAAGTTCACTTTATTTGATGTAAGGATGGAAACCCCTGCTTTTTTTACTGAGTCCGTGTGCGTGGTATGTTTTTCCCCATCCTTTCACCTTTAGTTTGTGGATGCCCTTTTCTATGAGATGAGTCTCTTGAAGGCAACATATTATTGGGTCTTTCTTTTTAATCCAGTCTGCCAGTCTATGTCTTTTGATTGATGAATTTAGACCATTAACATTCAGGGTTATTATTGAGATATGATTTGTATTCCCAGTCATTTTGGCTTAGATTTGGTTTTTAACGTGACTTGGTTTCTCCTTCAATTGGCTTTTCTTTTAGGATAGTTCCCCCCTTTGATGACTTACATTGTTGTTGTTTGTTTCTTCCTCATGGAATATCTTGCTGAGAATGTTCTGTAGTGCAGGCTTTCTGTGTGTAAATTCCTTTAACTTTTGTTTGTCATGGAAGGATTTTATTTTGTCTTCAAATCTGAAGGTTAGCTTTGCTGGATATAGGATTCTTGGTTGACAGCCATGTTCTTTCAGAGCTTGAAATATATTGTTCTAGGCCCTTCTAGCTTTTAGGGTCTGGGCTAAGAAATCTGCTGATATTCGCATTGGTTTCCCCCTATATGTAATCTGTTTCTTTTCTCTCACAGCCTTTAAAATCCTATCTTTATTTTGCACATTAGGCATTTTCATTATCATGTGTCTTGGTGTGGATCTGCTGTAATTTTGTGCATTTGGTGTTCTGTAAGCCTCCTGCAGTTGAGTTTCCATTTCATTCTTCATGTTTGGGAAATTTTCTGATATTATTTCATTCAATAGGTTGCTCATTCCTTTGGTTTGTATCTCTGTGCCTTCCTCAGTCCTGATAATTCTTAAATTTGGTCTTTTCATGATATCCCATAGTTCTTGGAGGTTCCGTTCATGATCTCTTACCATCTTCTCTGTTTGGGCAACTTTATTTTCAAGATTCAATATTTTGTCTTCATTGTCTGAGGTTCTGTCTTCTAAGTGATCTAGTCTGTTGGTGATGCTTTCCATTGAGTGTTTAATTTGGTTTATTGTTTCCTTCATTTCAAGGATTTCTGTTTGGTTCTTTTTCAGAATCTCTATCTCTTTGTTGAGTTGATCTTTTGTTTCCTGTAGTTGCTCTTTCAGTTGCTTATTGGAATGGTCAATCATTGCCTGCATTTGCTCTCTTAACTCATTATTTGCTTCTTTGAACATTTTAATCATGTATATTCTGAACTCCTTTTCTGGCATTTCTTCTACTATGCTGTCATTGGATTCTATTAGTGTAGAATCTTGGTTGTTTGGAACACTTTTCTCTCTTGTTTTTTCATGTTGTTCATGTATCTTCCCCCCTAGAAATGCAGATCTAGGGTATTGTAGTTTCTGCCCTATAAGCTTATAGTGACCCTATAGTTTTCTGAAACCTCTTCTTTAAAGGGGGGAAATCAATATTAGCAACACCCAGTACAGACAATATGCAGCTGTAAACCAAATAGCCCCTGTGAAGACTATTGTTACAGTAGTCTTTTTGTTACAATATTGTTACAATTTTGTCATAATAAACAGAGAGGATGAGTTCAATTATTATCTACTGTATAACAAACAGATTTGCAATGAGGACTACAGTTTCTAATGGAGGACAAAGAGGATGGGGAGGGGTGTAGGCTGTAACTGTTAACAGTGTAAGAAAAGAGTATGAAGAAGTTCTAGATCATAGGAAGAGTGAAAGTGTATTCAGAAGAAGTTGGTTGTTAGCATGAGAAAAGTGAGAAAAAGCCCTTAAGGAAAGAGACAAACAAAAGGAAAGTAGAGAGCAAGAAAAGTAAAGAAATAAAAGTTTAAAAGCTATCACAAAGAGAAAAAAAAAAATCTCCACTATAACCGTCATATACTATTCAGACCTCTCAGTCTTCAGTAGCCTGAGGCATGAGCGGTACCTGACAATGAGCTTCCAGTCTCCAGCTGGCGTCTCAGGATGGGATTTGCCCCACCTGATGACAGTTTCCCCTTTGCAGATAATCCAAGATGGCTGCACTGGCTTCCAAAAGCGTTGGCAAATGGGGAGATGCAGCGCAGGGCGTGGGCACTGAGTCTGTGTGGGGTGCAGTTGGTCAGGCTGGGCCCCTGGAGGTGGTGTGCTGTCAGTCAGGCTGGTGGTCCTGCAACTCCTGACTTTTTTTTCCCCCCAAATGGTGGTAGCCACGTGTAACCAAACCTGTGGGTATTGTAATGGTGAATTTTCAGGCAACAGCAGGCACCTGGCAATCCACTGATGGTCTGCAGGCTCCGCAGGCTATTGGTGGACGATTGGCAGATGAACCTCGGTTGGTGGGCGATGAGTAGGTGAAAGGCTGGCGATGGCAGGCAAACAGGCAAGTGACAGACGATAGGCGACAGTCAGTGAGCAATCTGCACTCAAATGTAGTCACTAGGCTGGCAGACTGCGGGTGATTGAGGTAGACAGATGTGGTAAACAGCAGGGGATCAATGAGGAGTAAAGACTACTTCACGGAGAAACAGATTTTCCTCTTTTCGAATCCTGAGTTACTGAGCAACAAGGAAGGCAGCCTCTCTCTAGTCCGCCATCTTGTATCTCTCCCAGTCAGTCCATTTTAATCTAACCACTAGAGCTTTCTAATCTAATCATTTTACCTCTGAACATTCCTGCATTAACACAGGAGCTTTGGGTGGACATAACAGTGGGTGATCCAGAATAATCTCAGCATGTCCAGGTTAGAAGCACAGGTAGATGGTCCTGAAGAACTACCCTCTCTCCTCTAAGTACTGGATGTGATTCCAATACCTAAGAAGCCAGCAATGTGTTTTTTTCAACAATCATTATTGGACCTTGAGTAATTTTAAAAGTAGAATATAAATCTTATGTAAATGATAAATTCTCATGTGCAATATGTCCAAGACATTTCTATGAAATTAGACAAATTTTCCTACCATTAAAGAGCAGAATATGAAGCACTATTCAAACTAAAACAACTTTTAAGTATAAGGTGGATATTCTGATGAACACACATTTTCACCCTATTCCTTTCATAATTAGAAGGAAAAATTTTAAGCTCAGGCAAGACCTTAGCATAAGGCAGTGGAAATGTACCTAATTCAAATTCTTTTGGACCAATTCCATTTTCTTGGTCTGTTGCTAAACAAAGTATTAAATGTAGGTGCAAACAATACATCTTCATGATGATAGTGTTGTATCTTTTTTCCTCTAAAAAGTAAGGTGATTATTTGCTTATGAAACATTTTGTTTCTGCACTTAATCAACCATACTCTTGAAAACCTTGGTACCTGAGCTGTTTAATAAACTTTGCAAAGGTTGGTTCATTTTAGTTCATAAATGGTGGTTCTTAGTTACATATTTTCATGAATTATTCTGGTCTTTAAATAATTTGGGGATGTCTCTGGTGAATAGAATTTTTTCTGAACTTCTCTGGCTTCATTGTTCATGTTCTGAATGCCAGTCCAAGCAATCTCCCCCTCTGCTCTTCACTTCTTCATTGCCCACCTCCGCCTATCCACCTTTCATGCACACTCCTGCCACTTTCCCCCGTCAAATCACTTCCATATGCAGGAGACTTCACTGGGTCTCTTTTTAGAGAACCACCTTTACTCCAAACCCCATGATTACTCATCATGATGAACTTCTTGAAAAAACAGGGCTGTCTCCATCCGCATCCAACCTGTCACCAAGTTGTCCCCACGTACCATTAAATGTTTCTCTAACCCTGCCCTACTTCACTCCTTTCTCCAATGCCACTACTTCACACCTGAACAATTGAAATTGCCCTCTCCTCTCTTCCCTTTGCCAGTATGATCTTCTCAAGTTTATTCCCATACAATTCCCACTTGTCTAAAGCAGAAATCTGGCTAATTCATTCAACTATCAAATATCTTTGGTCTACCTGTCACTCACAGAATAATATTTAAAATATTTGGGACCTAAGGAGTCCTGTGGAGGAAACATTGGGGGGTGAGTAAAGCAGGGATTGGGATGGCAGAGGGAGGCTGATGACATTTCAGGTCTCCATGATGTCCATCCAGTACCTTTGCCCCTTTAACTTGAAGAAGTGCTCTTTTTCTCTTTTGTGATTTGGACCTATGATTCCATGGAAGAGAAAGAATTACAGGGGGTAAAAATGTTTGAGAATATATCCTCTGTGCTAAAGTCACACCCTTAGTGACAGGCCCTAACCTCACCCTGGCCACTCTCTGACTCGCAACCATTGCCCACTGGTAACGCACATGGAAGGGGTGATATCTTCCTGGACACTGTAAGGTTTTGAGCCTCTTGATTTCTGTCAATGCTGTTGCCTAGCTCCCTGTCCTTCCTTGTTTTCTCAACCTTCCTGTACACATCAGCTCAGATGAATCCATTCCCAGCAAGCTGACTAGCAGCCCCTGGCTGTGTAAACACATTTGTCTTTAATCCACTTTGTAGCATGCATCGACATTTTTGAATGGAAGTTGAACATTATGTACTAAAATTTCCAGATATCCTGAAAAGTGTTTTCTTCCTTCTAAAATGGTTAAGTTTTATTCTTAGAGGTAGATAGAAAATTAAGCAGGTTTCTCTTAGGTTTGGTAGGGTTAGCCCATTTCTGTCGTCTTTCTCTAATTGCAGTTGAGAGTCTGCAGTGTTTGCCAGAGTTGTTCCATCTCAAGGGACCTTGAAGGGCACCTCAGTCTTCCCAGCACTATGCATCTATTGAAACTTCTGCTCAGTACTCTATAGTCTCACTGCTACTTTCTGTAGGACTTCCTTGAGTTGTAAACTGAACAGTTCTGAACTTTATTAACAGTTCTAGAGGGGATTTCACAGAGATTTTGGGGCTTATTTATCAAGGGATCCCTTCTTTCTTGGATTCCGCTCATCAAGGATCAGCTTCTTTGACAGCCATCCATCCAACCTACTGGGTTTTCAACCTACTGGGCTACAAATTGCTGCTACTCTTTTTCTATTGGATTATGGTTAACATGTATCCTCAAAAATCCAGCATAAATGGAGCTCACTTCAGTGACTGTACTTTCTCAGAGACCAGAACATTTTGAATTTCTTCTTGCCTTGATTGCTTTCAATACTTTTAAATACCATCGTAATTTTATGTCTTCTCTATAGTTTTTATGCTACTTTCTGTGGGAACCTCATTCAGCACAAGCTCCTTCATCATGATCAGAGTGGGACATGCATAGGTTTGGTTTTGGTTTGCGTATCATTTTATATATTAATTCATATTACTTTATCAGTTGTTATTTATTGTGTATATCACACTATCCTTGCCTATGGGCATGAGTGTTAGCTTTGAGCATATGGTATAAACAAAAGCCTAAGTAAAAGGTATTATTATTGGAATTAGAATCAGTGAGTTCAAAAAATTGAAAATTTCCCTTTACACATGAGGAATTGGCCTCCATACTAACATTAGGACTGAGTCAATAGGTGGAAGAGAAATTACCCCAAATATTTCAACTGGTGCCAGAAAAACACTTGTACCTAACACACATATATATTAAATATACACCTCTTCTCACTTCTTGAAAGTAGTAGAAATTGTAATTTATTTAAAGTATTTTTCATAATTTATGTGGCTCCTTCCTTATTTAGTCTATTGTTTTTTACAGTGAATGTTCTTCATCTTCTCAATCTCTTTTTACATAGTGGAAAACAGATTGGTATATAGTATTTTGGAAAGATTCCAAATGCTGGGGGAAATGAATATAAGTTGTATTTCTTTAGTCTTCATTTCACCAAATCTTTACATCATTCAGGTATATTATAATAATATTCATTTCACAACATCTTTACTGTATTGTATTATTCTGACAGCAATGTCCTTTTTGTTCTTCTTCTTTTTTTTTTTTTTTTTTTCTGGTCCAGGGATTCAACCCAGGGGCTCTTAACCACTAAACCACATTCCCAATCCTTTTTATTTTTTATTTTGAGAAAGTGTCTTGCTAATTTGCTTGTCATCTTGCTAAGTTGCTGAGGCTGGCTTTAAACTTGTGATCCTCCTGCCTCAGCCTCCCCAGACTGTGATTACAGATACGTGCCCTTGTGCCCAGCCAGCCATGTCTTTTTAAAATAAAATTAATTGTTACCAAAAATCTTTTACATTCTGCATCTAGTTGGTTAAATAGATGCTATAACTGAATACCACAGACTGGGCAATTCATAAAGAATAAAGGTTTGCAGAGCACAGTGGTGCATGCCTGTAATCTCAGCAGCTCAGGAGTCTGAGGCAGGAGAATCAGGAGTTCAAAGCCAGCCTCAGCAACTTAGTGAGGCCTTAACCAACTCAGCAAGACCATGTCTCTAAATAAAATATTAAAATGGTCTGGGGATGTTGCTCAGTGGTTAAGCACCCCACGGGTTAATCCCCCAAACCAAAAAAAAAAAAAAAAAAAAAAAAAAAAGTTTATTCAGTTTATGGTTCTTGATACTATAAGGTGTGACTTTGAGAGAGTGCATCTGTGACGATTCTGCAGAGTCCCTTGGCAACAGAGCGAGCTTGCTAGCTTGGGTCTCTCCTTTTCTTATCAAGTCACTAATGCCATCATGGGAGTGTCAACCTCATGACTTATTCCTAATTATCTTCCAAAGGCCCCATCTCCAGACACCATTAGTATATGAATTTGAGGACTAAGTTTCCAGCATGTGAACTTTGGAGGGATACACCAAAATCACAGGTGATGTTAATAATGTCAATCAATGCCCAAACCAGGAAGCTAACGATCATTGGCCCATTTCCACTGTGGAAGATAATTGTTCATAATACCCATTAAAACCAAAGAGAAAGTCATACCTCACTTATCTCTTGCATTATCCTTGTCTAAGGTACAATTACTGGCTGACAATTTTTTGTGATTAAAGTGAGAAAAACTCTCTGCTATTGTCTGAAATAATAAAAGCACCCTTTCATTACTGCCTTGACTCCCCTTTTGGAAATATATATGTTTTTATTGTTCCAGGAAAAAATGATCACAAACTAACCCACAGTTGTTGTTATTTGCTTTGTCTTAAAAGAAAAAGGAATGGAAATGATCAGGTATTTTGAGTATGATACAAAGCTTATAAAGCAATAGTTTCACTATAATGAATATCTTTGATAATTATCTATCACATACTGTAACCTATAACAGTTTAGCAAGATGAGGAAAACACGAATCTTACAAAGTAGAAGAAATACAGTTCTATATGGAAATGAAGGAAATTTCCATTCAGAAAACATCACTGGAGCAATCAGGTTGTTTTGTTTGCAATTTAAGAAATTGTTTAAAGAAAACATTTAAGTAATTTTTTTTACTTACTTTAAAAATTTAAGTGAATGTATTCCCATTTCTTGGCTGTTGAGGTCTCTTTCAACAAGTCCAAAGACCTGTGGAAATCAAAGTCTTTAAAAACAAAGAAACCCCAAAATGTGTTCTGCCAGCAGCAGACGACGCTAGTGTTTCAAAGATTGAATCATGACGATTAGCCTGGCTTGTTTGCCTTCATGCTGCTGTGGATTTCTAAAACTGTTGCTGGCTCCTGGCTTTTCATCGTGGTGTCCTGTGTGCTGGGGGCATTGTGGGATCTGCTGTCCTACTCTGAGTCTCCTCTCAGATTTCTTCCTTTGAGATGAAGAATATCTTCCCCTCCCACCTGGTTTCCCAGTAAAAATGAACCTGTCTCTACTCCGCATGTTTTCTTGCCCATCTTCTCCAATCATATCGAATAAGAAAACCCATCTATTTCGCAGAGACCCTTTGGTTTTTCTTCTATGTGTTCTTCAACATGTAAAATTGGGTGGTTTGTTTTATTTCAGAAATATTTTATGAAAGTGTGTTTCCCATAAATTTGTCTTAGTTTCCAAATGAAGTTATAAAATACAAAATGTGCTGTTGATGAAAATACAGTATGGAATGATACATAGTTCTGAAAAATTGTGGCAGGTCGGATTCACCTAGAGCAGTTAACAGAGAGCTTAACATATAAGAACCCAAATAGTTATGGGATTAAAGGGTGCTAACTGGGAACATTCAGAGGACACAGGGGTACCATAGTGCTGCAGTGATACCAAGGTCATTGGAAGCAGGAGCAACTTCACCAGAAGAATGGAATGCACTTGTGAATCTCAGTGATATTCACATCATTATCAAAAGTGTAGCCCTTTTTTAAAATTGACACAATACGTGCATACAATGTGTATCATCAGCTCAGGGTGGTTGGATAAGCCATCACCTCAAATGCTGTTTGTATCTTTGTGTTGGGAATATTGAAAACCCTCTTACTAGATATTGTAGAATATGCAATGAATCGTTGTCAACCATGGTTTTCTTGCTGTGCTATAAAACATTAGGAGTTATTACTTACAATCAACTTACCCCTGTACCCACTCCTCTTTCACCCACCCTGCCCAGAGTTTGCTAACCATTATTTTACTCTCTATGTTTATGAGAACAACTTCTCTACTTATTACTTACAAGGGAGCACAGACAGTATTTGTCTTTCTCTTTGAAGTTTTTTTCATTTAACATAATGTCTTCCAGTTATTACAAATGATGGAATTTGATTAACCCAGGGCACTTTACCACTGAGTCACATCCAAGTCTTTTTTATTTTGAGACAGGGTCTCCATAATTTGCTTAGGGCCTTGCTGTATTGCAGAGGCTGGCCTTCAACTTGCAATCCTCCTGCCTCAGTCTCCCAAGTCATTGGAATTACAGGCATGTGAAATGGTGCCCAGCATAGTTCTTTTTTATGGCTGAATGTTATTCCATTGTGTGTATGTATCAAATTTTCTCTGTTCATCCATTGTTGGACACTTAGGTTGATTTCATCTTGGGTATTGGGAATAGTGTTCCAATAAACATGGGAATACAAATGTCTTCACAAGGTAATAAAAATTAAAGACGCTGTTACCTCCTCTGAATGTTTTTGTGTATCTTAAATAAAATAACATAGTTATTTACATAATGAAGAAAGAGATAAAAACAAATACTGTTCCCATAGTGTCTATTAGACTTCATAATAACTAACATTTCTTAAAATTTTGCAAGGGCCTTAAAGATCATCTCATTTAAACTTCACAACCATCTTGTGAGACAATAGCCCATTCAGACAGAGAAGTCCAGAATCAAGGCACCAGCAGATTTGTTGTCTGGTGAGGACAGGCTTCCCACTTCATAGGTGGTTTATTTTCTTACAAGGGTATAGGTCCTACCATGAGGGCTCTACTTAAGCATCTCATCACCTCACAAAGACCCTACATTCTAACACCATCATGTTGGGGATCAGGGTTTCAATGTATGAATCTGGGGGGAGACAAAAATGTTCATTCTATAATGTGAGGCACAACCATTGTTACTCTCATTTTAAAAATAGGGCCTGCATTTCCCAGACAAGGACACCAAAATGCAAAGAGATGTAGTGCCCATTGCTCACACAGCTTCCATGGTGTAGAAGCTGGTTTGGATCCCATCAATTTTCAGTGCCCATGTGGGTGCCCACGGTACCACTGCACCCCCTTTATATGGAGTTTGCATGCAGACTGACCTGTGGCATGTCACGACTCTGTCTCAGGGAAGTCACTTAGACTAGCTGAAGCTCAGCATCCTCATCCAAGAGCAGCAGAAAATGACAAACCTGTAAGTGTGCTAACCTGATTCTTCACTGCAATAACACATAAAACAGCCTCAAGCCTGTGCCGTGAGTTATTGCTCAATAAAGTTAAAGAAAATTAGTAGTATTTCCAATAGGCACACTCAATAAAAAGTAACAATCTTTGTTACTGTTATCACACACCATCTTTCAAATTTGGGAGATTTTTTTAACTTGCCTTACATGATTCCTGAAGTAGTGTGGGGGAGAATAGAAAATATTGGCAGAAGAATACAATCACACAGGTGTGCAAGCACTTCATGTGTTTTTAAGTAGTGGGGGTAGTCAATTGTAGGGAAAGTAGTATAATGAAAACTTGCAATGAAAAACTAGCATATATATATATGTACATATATTTCTTTGACTCTAACTTTACTCAAAATTATTCATAAAATATTTCATGTTACTAATGCATGCAGGCAGTGCACAAATATGCATATTAAGCATTGTAAAATATTCAGACACTATGTAAAGTAAAGGGCAACAGTCACCTTTAACGCCCCTTCTCTTCCATTTCCTTCCACAGTGGTAAGCACTATTCATTATGGGGCATATGATAAAGCATAATTTTTGGGAAAATGGAATACTGTTCTTTACAGCCTTAAAAAAAATTATAAGATAGCTTAAAATAAATAAATAAAAAAGATAGTTTTAAAAATGATTACTCAAGTATAGCCAACTAATTTTTTCAGGCACAGTGACATTCAGCTTCCTGGTGGGTTAAAGAAAAATATCCTGAAGCAGTTAGAGACCCCATTGTCCTGGAGGATGTACAAAAAAGTTACCTTTGAGCTTGTCCTTAAAGCAATTCCACAAGCATTCAGGGAGACCCCTGAACAATTCAGTCTTAATGTTCTAATCATTATTGTTTCAAATGCAGTTTTATTCAAATTTACTCAAGTTAAGACTATTTACCAAAGCAAAATGTCAAGATAAAGTCCAAGATAATCCAGGCTGGGATCCTGCCTTCCTGTATTGGAGCTGTGCTTGTCTTCCAGAATCCTGAGAGCTGGAATTCACACCTGGGTGGAGAGAGGGTGAATGTGGTAGAAATGGTGAGATGAATAGGTAGCAGGAAAGGAAGTCTTGCCCCCCTCACCTCATTTGATCCCCCTTTCTCTTTTCTGGTGATAAGGGAGAACACAGAAGCAGTGGCTTTGCTGGCAAACTGCACCCTGAAATTGTACTATGAGGGTAAACCCTGTTAACAGGTGAAAGTTTTGTTTGTATTTTAGATCTGCTGGGCTGTGGAATGTAAAAGAAAATTACTAATAAATAATGGCTGTCCTTTCTTCCTGGATCCAGCAAAAAGGGTGATATGATTTTGGGGTCTTCTCAGAACCCTGCTGGGCTGAAATTGAGACCCTGGAAAAGAGGCCTAAAGAATAGAAGAGAATAGAGCAAAGAAAGTAGAGAGACAAGAGGAAGATAGAGATACAGGGGACCACTCAATCTACAGAAGGCACCCTGAAATAAAAAAGAAACCAAGCTTTCTGCATCACCCTCTGGTCTTGGAGCATTCTGTCTGCTGATTCTCTCTGGGGAGATGACTTGGCCTCCATGCCCTTCCAGAAACTGCAGTCATTGAGGAACTAAATATGTAGCATCCTTTACAATCATATCTACACACAGATAGTCAGACCCTGAGGTCTGACTTTTAAACAAAAATAAAGAGCAGGTCATCCCTAGAAGTGATGAAATGTAATGACTTTCCGTGGGAAGATGTGGTGGAAAAGTATGGAAATGTTAAAGAAGCAGACGAACCTACCACCATCTGGGCAGGGGATTGCTTTAGGGCAATGGTTTATGTCAAACCCGACACTTGATATTCAAGGAGAATGAACTGTGGTTAAAGCACAGAACCAACTGCACAAATACGAGGCAAATATATGGCTCGTGACTGAAGATCACATGAGTATAAGCTGCACCCCACAGCGTGGGTATAAATTTGATATATTTCTTATTAGAGAAAGAATTCTGGCATCTGTAGAGAGGCTGTGGGTGTGGGAGAGTCCACACAGCAGGCCTGAGTGCTCTCCTTTGAAAGGTCCACTGGAAAGGTCAGCCGTTGCCTGGTGTCTGGGAACTTAAAATCAGGAGTATTCCCACCATTTCCTAAATGATAATAAGAGGCTCAATGTGCTTTGGCATGATACAGACTATGTGGCTGATACCGAGCACCTGCTTTCCTTTAGGAAGTCTTGAATTTGTGCATATCCTGGAAAAGAGGTGCCTTTAAGAGCAGTCCCAGTAAAAACCCTGGGCTCAGACAAAATCATCTTTGGAATGACCTGTAAAAGAATCAAACTTCACATGCTAGACAGACACTGCTTCCCTATCTACTTCCCTTCTAAGGCAATAGGTGTCACCTCCGACAGGCCCTGCCACAGGTTGTACCCACAGTGGGTTTAGGCATGTGGCCTGGCCCCTCTGAAGAGGTCACAGCTGACTGATGTTCACTAAGATGAACATGTGACCCAGGATGATTCTATCTGATTGAACTTCAAATCTGAATGAGGACCCTAAGAATTTGACTCAGTTTGATGTCAGAAGAGAGCTGAGGATTCTGAAGACCATTTTCTTTCTGCCTGCATTTGCCCCATCTTACTAAATAACCCAATTTAAGCATCTTTGCCATAGGGAGGTCTCCGGTACCCACAGAATAGCTTCATTCCTCCTACTGGTTAGAACTGTTTCATCTCCTGCTGGTCAATCACAATATCCAGCACATGTCTTGAACCTGGTCTGATCAATGTGCCGTTTTCCTCAGTTCTACAAGGCAGGAGGGACCAGGCTCAGTCCTTTGCCCTTGTCTCTTTAAGGATGAACACTTGCAAGCTCATATTAAGAATTGGGCAAATATTTGTGGAAATAAATGATGGAATGATGCCTGTCCTCAGAGCCTACCCCAGGTGAAACCCTTGTAAGGTTTCCCTACAAATAAATATTCCAATATTGATTCATCTCTGGAGCAAATTTCCTACATCTATGTGCTTTGGCATACAGAGAATTTTTAAAAGTCAGAGTGACTGTGTGGATATTTTTTCCAGACAAATAGTGAGTTGGATTCTAGCTCCAAAGAACTTAAGATGTGCACATGAAATGTTTGGGGATTGTCAACTTTGTGAAGTAAAGTTAATAATTTCTAAAAT
>JAJEJO010001848.1:162017-227377 GCA_020662805.1 Glaucomys volans | reverse complement strand
CTTTCAGTAAATGTCAATCCATAAACTAGATTTTTCTGGTATATTTTAATATGCCCTCATGGTTACAATGGATTGGCAAACAACTGTGTCCAATGTGTGAGGTTACTTCCTGAAATTTATCATGAAAAGGCATTTTAAGACTTTTATTAATAAATGTGAGTGTGGTGTGGGATCAGCACATGCCTTGAACCAGGCAGGGAGCACTTTGGAGTGGCATCTACTGGAGGGGCCTCATCTGCTCCCACTAATATGGATGGTACTGTCAATCACACAGAAATCCAGAACCTTGGTGTCTATCCTGTTACTCAATGGAGTGGATCAACTATGATATATAAATATTTCCTTTATAAATCTTTAACATATAATTCCGGTTTTGCCCCCATTGCATTATTTTAGTTTCCTCTTTCATTTTATTTCTTCATTTAACAACATTTATTTAGCTCCTGTTGTGACCAAGGGATACAGCAATAAACAAGAAGGACTTCCTAAAAGTAGTGTGACTTACAGTTGAGTGAGAGCAGATGGAAATAAATATGGAGAACCCAAGAGGATGAATTTATAAACAAGATTAAAAGCATGACTTCTAAGATTCAAATTGTCAAAATACTTCTCTCATACCATGTGTAAGAATTAGAGGAGTAAAGCTGATACCCACCTTGGTATGGCTGTGTCCATCTCTTCTTAAACATAGTATTTCTAACATGGTTTCATTGTTTTTACAATAACAGAGAATAGCAAATTATACTTTGACCACAGGCAAAATTAAATTAACTTATTCTGTGATTGTTAATCTTCTTAAGCAATTGCTTAAATATTAATTGATGGTGAGGGATCAGAATACAAAGTCATGTTGCCAGACTCCTGGGAGAACAACCAGTAACTTAATAGCAATTTACCATCTAATATAATTAAGTTTGATTTTCTATTCCAGTGCCGTAGTCAAATAATGCCTTCCTTTGCCACATTTAATGATATGTGTCTGAGAAATCCTGTTTATCATTACCGAGTTATTATTTCATTAAATTTATTGACATAACATTTCCATAACAATGAACACAATCAGCTACAATTATGTGGATCTTTTTCCTTATAGCATTTCAAAATTTTAGCTTCTGTTAAAGTAATACAGCCAACATGTCAACAATAAGAACATACAATGCCTTGTTTCCACTGAAATAGAAATCTTCATGAAAATGGGAATATATTGTCTATCTTAATTTATTTTCCTTTCTATTGCAGAATTTTATTTATTTTTTCAAGTATGGCTCCAAGAACTGAACATTTCTATTTTGATTTTATCACTAGATGATGGAGGAAGGGTGAAAAGTAGAAGGGTTCACATTCCCTTCTTGCACTAGTTCACTTCTCTTTATACCAATGGACTTCCCTTATATGGCTAGGCACACTAATGATGCCTACCCCATAACAGAAAAGTAAGTAAGAGGTACAGTGGGGCATGCCTGTAATCCCAATGGCTCAGGAGGCTGAGGCAGGAGGATCGCATGTTCAAAGCCAGCCTCAGCAACATAATGAGACCTCGTCTCAAAAATTAAAACAAACAACAATAAAACAAGGCTGGAGATGTTGCTCAGTGGTTAAGTTCCCCTGGGTTCACTCCCTGGTACCAAACAAAAAAGCAAGCAAACAAACTAACTAACAAACAAAAAATAGTGATATCCTTCCTAATTTCTGAATTATGCTTGTCACCTAAAATATTTCACTAGCCTTGTACCTTAACATTACCATTGCTGCTCTAATCTGTCCTAACACTGCAATGCATTTGGGAAGCTAAAATTATTTTTTCTAAAAACTTCTGATAGAATTCCAGTCTTCCAGATAGAAAAAAAAAATGCAGCTTTCCTTGATTCTTCTTCATCTTCTACTTCTTATTCAGCTCCATACCCTATTCCACCCACAGCTGTTCTGAAGTACTTTCTGGCTGGCTCATCTCGAGTGCTCCTCCTGCCTCCCTCATCCCACGTTTCTCAGTACAGGTCATGTGCTCCTTCCCAGTTCCTCTTCTGTTTTTGGTCCATCTCACTCCTTCAAGTCAACCTGTATATGAGAGGGAAAGGAAGGTGAGGAGGGGCAGGGAAAGGAGAAGCATTATCCTTCATTAGAGAAAAAGAGTTATTTGGAGAGAGACTTTGAACCACAACAGCAAAAAAAAGAGACATTCTCTTCACTTTTTAATGAGTATGAGCGTAGCCCTTGAAGTGACCACAGATGCCCCTCTTCAGTCCTTACTGTCATCCTTACTCTCTGGTACTCAAAGTTCCAATAAAGACTAAGACACTTAAATCTGAATCACAAAAAAGATCCTGTTCAAACAATCATGCTCATATCACTGCAGATAATGAAAGGAAAACCTGAGAGTTCTTTGCAAATTCAAAAAAAGAGCAATGCTATACCATTGATTCTAATTCAGATTGAGCCAAACTCAACATTCTCATTAAAATTTCTTCTACATCTTTATAATATATGGTGCTTCCAAGGTTTTAGAGAAATATGTCTACAATTAATTCTCAAACATCAAGGGATTGATTCTGCTGTTTACAAATGAGTCAAGCAAATTTTTCAACCTGTCTTTGTCCATGTTGCTATCCATATACACCTCACAAAAGGAGATGAAGCACAGAAATTAGGAAATAACTCCGAAAGATTTAATGGGGGACATAGATGGAAATATATTGCTTAATGAATATTTGGAATAATCTGCAGTTTCAGTGACTCATCCTTTATTCATATTGTTAACTCTTCCTGGTAACTACGCATTGGTTCAAAGTGATAAATCATAGAATAGTCCTGAAATAATCAAGGAATTGGCTTTTCTCCTTGACTAGCTGTGTGGTGGTGCAGGCAACTCATTTTCTTATTCATGATTTGTTTTTGACCTAAAAGGAAAATCTATCCCTTTTATGTGAATTCTTTTCTCAGGATTTAAATACAGACTTAAAAATCCAGAATATATAAAATGGGATTTGGGAAATTCCACTTCATAGGTTTTTCTAGAGTTTGACATGACAGGTATAAATTGAACCACTAGAAACAGAGAGTGGGTAATACACCTTTCCAATAACAAAGGGAACTCTCAATCGGGTGCAGTTGATGCACAAATGTGTGTGGCATCTTTCTCTTTATAACACCACCACCGGCTCAGGAAGCTGAGGGGTCCACTTTCTGTGTTAAGGAAGCTATTTGTGTCCTTGACACTGAGGGTGGAGCAGTCCATCTGGGACAGCTAGGACAGGCTGCGCATGTCTGAAGGCAGAGGCGGCATGACTCCTTCTGGGCAGTCCTTGGGCACCGCGCAGATGTTTGCAGACAGTGTGTCCTCTCCAGAGGGCTGTGAAATGTGTTCCCAAGAGAACCCTGAGGTTCAGGCTACATGTGGACTGAATGTCTGTGCTTCCTGCAAGATTTCTATGTTAGATCCTCAACCACTGATGTGACTTTATTTGGAGAGAGTGCCTTTAAGAAAATAAAGTTAAATGAGGTCATACGGGTCGGGTCTGTGTCATCCTGCTTGGGCCGCTGTGACATAACACCACATACTGTGGGACTTTCCACAGCAGAAGCTTACTTCTCATAGTTCTGGAGGCTGGAAAATCCAAAAACCAAGTGCGAGATGATTTAATTTCTAGTGGGAACTCTCTTCCTACCTTGAAGATGGCCACCTTTTCTCTATCCTCATATGATGGAGACAGAAAGAGCTCTAGTGTCTCTTTTTCTTGTAAAAGTACCAGCCTCATTGGATTAGGGCCCCACATTTAACTTCTCTCTTTCTTAAAGACCTCACCCCAAATCCAGTTACTTTAAAGGTTAGGGCTCCCTGAATGTGGGGGAGATGCAACTGAGTCCACAGCAGGTTCTGATCTGATGGGATTAGTGCCCATCTAAGAAGGG
This sequence comes from Glaucomys volans, assembly GCA_020662805.1. Taxonomy (NCBI): domain Eukaryota; kingdom Metazoa; phylum Chordata; class Mammalia; order Rodentia; family Sciuridae; genus Glaucomys; species Glaucomys volans. Next base: position 223,471 of record JAJEJO010001848.1, on the reverse strand, counting down.
ACACCAAAGAGCTTGCTCTTTCTTTCTCCATGTGCATGCTGAAGAAAGACCATGTCATGGTGAGAGGCCAGGAGGAAAGCCCTCATGCTGGGAAATGTAATGGACCAAACTGGGTTATGTTCATGTACAAATATGTAAAAATGAAGCCCATGGCCCACTATTACATATAATTATAATGCACCAATAAAAAATGTTTTTTAAAAAGAGAGTTCTCGATCTTGGATTTTTAGCTTTCAAAACTATGACAAAATTAACTTATCTTGTTTAAGCCACCCAATTTATGGTATTTTATTATGGCAGCCCAAGCAGACTAATATGGCTATGGATGATTTGGGGGGAATAACCCTGGTGTTGGGTGCTAGACATACATTATCTCACAGATCTGGGCATTAACTAATGACGACACCTCTTCCGCTTGAGCTTTCTCATGGTCAGCGAGGACTCTCTCCCCCTGTCTCTCATCTCCTAACTTTCTAATCTGGCCAGCACTAATAACTTCCTCCAGAATCATCTAGCTCTCTATTCTTGAAATTGTATCTCCCTGCATGTTATGTACCTTTTTTTTCTTTTCCCACATACCAGGGATTGAACCCAGGGGTTCTTTACCCCTGAGCCACATCCCCAGCTGTTTTTACTTTTTATTTTGAGACAGGGTCTCACTAAGTTGCTCAGGCTGGCTTTGAGCTTGTGATCCTCCTGCCTCCACCTCCTGAGCTGCGGGGATTTTAGGCATGCACCACCACACCCAGCATGTTGTAGTTTTTTTAAAGGGTAGCATTTTTCAAAGAACACATAACCCCTTTTTCCTGAAAAGAAAGACTTTTTTGTCATTTGAAATATCTCTAATATATTTTTCTGATATGAATATTGAATCTTTTTGTATTCCTACTATAATAATCCTGTCCCTTTCCTACTCAATTTAAGCCTGTGGCTAAAATGGGGGAATGTCTCAGTCAAGAACATGTAAATGAAAATATACCTTTGCATATTTCAAGACATTACCTAATTTCTCCAAGTAGTAATTATGGGGGGAAATGATATCTGATTTGGAAAGATGTTTTAACTTTTGCCACTGTGACCGAAAAACCTGCAAAAACGATTAGAGGAGGAAAAGTTTATGTGTTGCTCACAGTTTCAGAGGTCTCAGTCCATAGACAACCAACTCTATTGCTCTGGGCCAGAGACTCGGCAGCACACCACAGCAGAAGGGTGTGGTGGAGGAAAGCAGCACAGAAGATGGCCACCAGGAAAAAGAGAGACTTCACTCACCAGGGACAAAATATAAACCCCAAAGGCATGCTCCAGGTAGTTTACCTGGTCCAGTCATACCCTACCTACCACCCAGTTAATCCTCAGCAGAGGATTAATGTCCAAATTAGATTAAAACTCCCATACACAATTTCACCTCCAAGTTTTCTTGCATTGTCTCACACAAAAGCTTTTGGGGGCGCTCCTCACATCTAAACCATAACAAAAGACTTAGAGGTTAGGAGAGGCAATATACAAGCATGGAAATGACTGTGTTACAAATGGAAAGTGATTAATGCTGTAAAAGAAGTTCAATTACGCTGAAATAGGAAACTAATTAAGGCAAGAAAGCTCAGGAAATGTAGCATAGGAAATGTGTTATTTAACTTACACTTTGAGGAATAAATAGAAATTGAAAAAATGGAACTTTATAAAACTTCTAGGAGAAGAAAACAAATAGAGTTGGCCCTTCATATCTGTGGATTCTGTACCTGCAATTTTCCCATCTGCAGATTCAATAACCAGGGATTGAAAATATTTTTAAAAATTTTATCTGTTCTGACACATACAAACTTCGTCTTGTCATTATTCTCTAAACAATACATCATAACAATTATTCACACAACATTAAAGTATATTAGGTATTATGAATAATCTAGAGATAATTTAAAGCATAGAAGAGGGTGTGTGTAGATTACATGCAAATATTGCACCATGTTACATAAGGAACTGGAACATCCTCAGATTTTGACATCCACAGGAGTGCCATGACCAGTACTCCATGTACACAAGGGACCATTATATAAGAATAAAAATGAAAGTAGTGAAAATTCTTAAATATTTTAAGAAAATTTTTTCTTGAAATGTGTTCATCATAAATTTTGTTTTCTTTCATTTAAACAGTTTTATCAGAATTCTGCTTGGAGACAGTCTGTTACAATCACTCTGTTACTTACTGCTTATACTTTAAAGTTTAAAGTTTTTTTTTAATATTTTCGTGCAGGCATTTCATGAATCCATATTTTTTTTCTACACATACTCAGGAAATAAAAGTAAGATTTGACTTCCACTAAGAGAGAAATGTTCCCACCTATATTAAAGAAATTCTACCGCCTACTTTTATCAGTGAGGGGAGTCTTTTGTATCCATTGTCACTGAAACAGAAATTGAAGCTTTGATTCAAAGTCTAGAAAGCTTCTGTCAAGTAATGGGAGGAGGAGGAGGATAATGCGATTCCTTTGAGCCCAGGACTCAGGCAAACCACAAACTAGGCCCAGGGTAAGTATCCCATGACTACCCCATGACTCTGCTTTACTCTGGGAGTCCGGCCCTAGGTCTCTCCAATGTCTTCATCCGCATCTCATGGTTTCTGTTTCCGCATAGCCTGAGCACCCACATCCCTACTCCTTTCGTCCCTGATCTCATGACCTCATAGCTCTCTATCAGTGCTAACTTCTCAATTGTCTCTGTTTTATATCTTTTATCTGCATTATTGACAGTGAAGGTCTCTGACTGCTTATCACTGTGAACCAGGTCACGTGTCTACCATCCATACTGCAGGGATGGCTGACTCTTGTGTGAGATATTCATTTCTGGTGCATTCAACTTGATGTGGGAAGTGCAGGTCCATGGTATTTATAGGAGGGACTAGAAAAGACAATTTCACTTGGAATGCAGTCCAGTCTGAAAAGAGTCACAATTGATATCTTTGAATGGAGAGAAATTTTTGTTAGTTAAGAATTGAAATGTGGAGAGCAGTGACGGAGGATGGGATAGCACTGACTGAGATGGGAGTCTCTGATGACCTCATGGCTGTGGCATGTCTGGTGCCTGGGAATGTGTCTGTGCAAGGGCAGAGGATGCTTAGCTGCTGTGGCAATGCCCTGCATGAGGAGGCTCTGTGCAAGAGTCCTATCAGCTCTGACCTTGATCTCAGGTATGTAGCTCCCGGGAAGGAAGGAATTCTTGTGCTATACCACCACGATGTTTTACCAGCTCTGCTTTTCCTTTTCTTGACTGCTTATCACTGTGAACCTTTATAGTAACTTTTAACAATGGACCTTCTTGAGAGCTACACAAATTCCTAACATTGCACTTTACAACTGTAGATTGCAACAGCGGAAAAGCTACATAGATGTATGTCCTAGTTTCTGTAACTTTCCTGAATACAGGGAATAATGATTGCATAGTCTTTAACCTGATACTGAGACATATATAAGTAAAGAGTGCTGCTATAACTCTTTAGATCTGCTTCTCCATCAGAGAGCAGCACTCCACCTGATCCCAGCTTAATTTTCAAAATCTGTGTTTGTGAGTCTTTATATTTCTAATCCCCCTTTGTCTCTCACCAGAACCACAAGTTTGGGCATGCTGCACACAGCAATGAAACCTAAGGTTTCTGTCTCTTGGGTCTTCATTAAAAGAAGTCAAGGAGTTCTATGAAGAAATATATAAGCCTGCTAATGTATATGCAAAGATATGTCATCCTAATATCCAACATCATGATCTGCTTCAAAATCAAGCTATTTTAGGTTTAAATACAGAACTGAGGGTAATATTGGGCGTTATTTCTTGTGAACCTACACAAGTAAGTTGTAGCTGGTCTTGAGAGAGAGGAGACACAGAGAGCAGGTATCTGGGTTTGTTGATTAAATCACACTCAGTTTAGTTTTTCTTAAACTTCCAAGGAAGGATTGTTCATAATCTGTTTAAGTTTTCTTTCTTATGCTATTCAGGATATGACATAAACCTACTATATGTGTAGAGGCTAATAGAAGAGCTTGGTTTATTTTTCCTTTTTAAATGATTTATTTGATACTTAAAAAATTTAAAAACCTACAGAATCAATATACTACATATAGCAAGACTTACATTTGATTTTTGCCTTAAGAGAAGCCATTGCATTTCTGTGTAGCTAGAAGTCAAAGAGAATTAATTGCATTTTGACTTGAGCATGTGAAATCTTGCACTAACTTCCTCTGTGTCTGTGGTCATTCCCTGACCACAACTTCCTCAAATCTACAGTGACAGACTTGAACCATATGGCCTGTAAGCTTGCATTTAAACCCAAAAAACAACAATGTGGGTTCACTGCAAATGTTCTTGCCATCTCTCTTTTTTAACTTTTTTAATTTTTGGTGGTACTAGGGGCCACACCCAGGAGTATTTACCTCTGAGTTATGTCACCATCCCTCTTTGTGATCCTGTGCATCAGCTTCTGAAGTAGCTGGAATAATAAGCATGTGCCACCATGCCACCTCTTTTGCAGTTTGATTCATTCATGGATAAGTTGTAAAGAAGGCAAGACTTAGTTCTCAGAATGTGTCAGTCAATTTTCCATCACTATAAAAAATAACTGGGTAATCAACTTATGTAGAGAAAAGATTTATTTTGACTCAAAGTTTTAGAGGTTCCAGTTTAAGACCAGGTGAATGCTTTTAGACCCCTTTTGGTTGTGCTGGATGACAACGGTGGAGAGTGCCTGGTAGAATAGAACTGTTCACCTCATGGCCAGGAAGCAAAAGGGAGTGAGAAGGGGTCAAGTGCTCCACAATTCCATTCAAGGACACACCCCAATGACCAAAAACCTCCCACTAGGCCTCATCTCTTTAAAAGTTTCACATCTCCCAATAGTGCCATCCTGAGAACCAAACCTCTATTGCATTGTGCCTTTGAGGGTCACTGAAGATCCAAAATATAGCACGGAAGACTAGAAATTGTTTAATGCATAAAAATTCTGAAGATCATTACTGCCTTTTGCTCAATGAAAACTGGCAGATTTAAATCTAGATACTGCATGATTCTACTTACATGACCTTCAGGCAATAATTTAAGGATGAAGGATAGATCAGTGTTTGCAAGCAGGTTAGCGGTCAAAAGATGGTTTAACTAAAAATGGGATGCAGAAAGGAATTTAGGGATATGAGGGGCTTTTCCTTGGTCATGATTATGGTGGCAGAAACGTGATTGTGTGTATCTTTCAAAACTCATAGCATCATACATACCCCAACTAAGGAAATTCCATCATATGTTAAATTGTGAAACAAAGTTTCAAAACTCAACCTGGATCAATAGTTCATCATTGTAACTATCAATGTAGTAAAGTTTTTAGCAAGCACTTCAGATGCCTAGCACTGTAGCTCAGAGATAATACAACTATTCCTTCTTTATCCTCAGCCAGATGGTTTCATTGTAGTGCCCTCCTCTGTCCCCAACATTGACCTAGATTTTAAGACAGAATTTAGAGTTCCTGCTGTTTGCGATAATGAGGTGGAAAGGGCTCTCCTCTCAGGGTGCAGCCAGGCTGGCCCATAAGCATGCTTTAGACTGTGGGCAATGACACCATCGCCTTAAGTGCTGCAATTTTCCACTTGGGCCCAGATTGAAGGTTGTGATGATTAGCATTGGCAAAGTCTGCTGATTAGCATGCGAAGATAGCAAGGCAGTCATTGATCCAAGGAAAGTTCCTTTCAGTATAATGGAAGCAAGAAGATGGTTAGATTCATAAGCACAGAGGGAAGGAAACTTCCTGTGGAATAGTGATGCTGTCAGCTTTGAAGATTTCAGAGTCGGTCACGACAGAGTGGATACCAATTGCAATGGGAGAATATAAACTCTTCTGGGAAAACAGACGTTCAGGGCTGACTCCATTTTAGATTCTGTTGCTCTACCTACCTGTCATCCCGTGAACTTTCTCTGCTTTGCTTCCCACACCATGTCCTTCCAGGTAGTCAGTCTTGAAACTTCATCTATGTGAGCTCAAAGCATACTTCAGCTTCCACCCTGATTCATTATGGAATACTCTGGGGTGCTTTTTTAAAAAGAGAGAGAGAGAAACAATGAGAGGATGTATGACTTGTCCCAATTCGGCTGCCCAAACCCTAAATGTCTGAGTCTCATCTTCTTATCATTAAACACTGAGAAAAATACTCCTTGTGCTTCTTCAGGATATTCTTAAAAATATCTTAAAAATAAACAAACACCTCACAAGAGTCAGTGATGTTGTTATTACTGCTATTGTGATGGGTTTCGAGAACAGGATGAAGACTATAAAATAATTCTTCTCCTATCCTTTAGATTTGACATTTAGAGTCCAACAAGTGCACCACACTTACAAAACTCCATTCTGTTTCTCGAATTCTGGTCCCAGGACTGCACACCTGGGCCAGTGCAGGAGCCCTAACCTCCTGGGTAGATTCTCTGGGCCTGCCACTATTTTATGATCCAAACTCACCATTTTCAAAATCTAACATTTCTTATCCACTTCATCTTCTCCTTTCTAGAATCTCTCTTGGAATCCACTTCACCTTCCCTAGATAATTTTCAAACACCAAAGTCATTTCATAAAACCAAGCAATTTAAATCCAATACTAGTTGGATTTCCTCTCATATGACAGATTTGCCAAGAATAAGAATTACCTCTAATTCTCAGGGTTTTCTGAATGTTCTTTAATATATTGAATATGCATAAAATTAATAAGCATCCCAGCATTGCATCGGTCCTGTCTTCAGACTCTGGATTTGATTTCCATAACCTGTCATCCCCCAGGCCTTTCACAGAAGCATGTACTCTGAAGAAAATCACAGCAGTGACTTTATATATCTTAAATGTATCTTTACCCAAATAATTTCTTATAATATCAATTCAAAATAGAGTATCAGTTTTGTAATACTAACTGGGATAACTGGGCATGTTTTTCTTTTCAAGAAGAAATGCATAGAACTTTTAATGCAGCAATTATCTTTTACTTCCAAACACTGTACTCTTTTTTTTTTAAAGTAGAAATTAATACTTTTAGTAGGCAACACAAATAATTGCATTATTAATCCCTAACCAAGAAATTTAGCCCTTTTGCAATTGTCCTGATGAAATTCTCCTACATAAAAATGACAGTTTGGAATTGTTCTGTTTTTCTTTGAGATGTTTATTTCTTAAAGCAATTTTCCAGACAAAATGAAGTTGAGAGGCTTTCCCTCTATTTTTGACAGTAACATTAAGTGGAAATGACAGCACTTATTAACCCTCTGGCCTCCCTCAGGGCTGTCCTTTCTGAATCAATTGTCATGATTTATGAGTAGAACACCATCCTGATTCTCCACATTTCTCTGATTACTCTTTCTGATTGCTAGTGAAACCTTGCCTGGGTGGGAGATGATCACACTGGATCAGACAGCTACCCAAAGAGGATTGTTCGGAATTAACACGATGCCATGGAACCCCAACTTTTCTTCCTGCCCTCCCAAAGCAGGGCATTATATACCCCAAAGTGAATTTCAGCATCTCCCCTCAATTCCCTGCCTTTGTAGATCTAGATATGATATAGATTTAATATCTCTATCTACACACCAGAGAAAAATCATTTCCTTTTTATTGACATTTAATATTTTTGAAATACATCCTTTTCTAATTGGCTTATGAAAACACAGTAGGCCTTGTGATGAGTTTGGCTTTGGAGGATTGTTTTGTTTGCTTGTTTTTAAGTTATTTTCATCTAAGTGCATGACACTGCTTTCTAGGTATATCATGGAGAGATTAATGTTTGACTTCATGAAAGGTGTTTTAGTGGGCGAAGGCTAAATGTAGTGTGTCAACTGAAGTCCTCTGAGAAATAGATGCTAAGGTAGAATTAGACATGCAATAGGGCCATTGGGGGAGTGCCTGTGGAGGAGGGGGAGGGGAACAGTGGGTGGGGAGAGCGATGTGGGTCTGACATCCCTGCATGACTCAGGATGCAGCATGTTCCTGGGAAGATCTCAGGCTGATAGGAAATCCTTGGGCTTGGGGGACTGGGGTGGGTGTCCTATGTCAGAAGAAAAAGGCCTGGCACTAACACCCTTTCTTGCTCAGGTATTTGCTGGGAGCAGCTCTGGGGGTGTGTGGCTTTGGCATGAGCACCACAGAGAGTCTGGTGGTGTGACAACCAGTGATGGACCTTGTAACAGGTTCTTTTGGAGGGAGATTGGAGAGGTACATCTCCACGAACATTGCATGTGCAATGTGCCCAGAAAGGTCTCGTGTTAAACTCAATTAATTAATCAATTTAAATTAATACAAGATGTTTCAGTAATGGTCTTCCTTCAGTAGCTGAACATGAACTCTGTCTAAAGGGTCGAAGGAACCAACTTAAGAGAAGCCACGTCATAACTGAATTAGAGCAAATCATTTTTGTTCAAAGATGTAAGTCATATTTGTTTTATTATGTAATTTTATCATGTTTACAGTACAATCCTAGGTGAGCAATTGGGAAAATAACCATCATGATCTGGGTGATTCTGCCACTCAGGATGGATCAAGAATGAAAATGTGGAGGAAGCTTATATTCACTGAAGCTGACTTGTTGGGGTGGGGAGTGAGCCATGGCAGAAAGGAAAGTCCAGACCCAATAATAACAAAGGGGTCAGTGAGAGAACTAAATTGCTAAAACTGGGATTTCAGTCACAGTCCAAGGACCTAATCATGGGAATTGTGTCTCCAAGTCAGAAAAGAAATAATAGCAAAACCAACGCAATGAGATTCAGGAATCCAAGAAGCATGCTCTTACTTCTGTCTAGAGACAGGATCAGTCTCAGACACTTCATGGGACTGGTGATTCCATCCATGGATGTTAGAGGAGAGGAGAGGGTGGGAGGAGGGGATCCAACAAATCATTGTCTCACTGGACAGAGCTATCCACTAGGCTAGGATTAAGAAAAAAGAATATAAATGTGACTTAGAATATGTCATACTTTATTTTTTTGCAAGGCTTTATACATGATTTAAGGTGTCAAATTTTATCCATTATATTTCATCTTATTTTCACCAACACTGAAGGTTTTCTCTGTTCCACCTGTTACAGCCACGAGTAATAGATAACATGCATGGGTTGCATGCTCAGCTAGAAGGCCAGACATCCAATATACGGGGGCCATATGGGTTTCATCCAGGTCTTTTATTCCCCTAAGGCATCCTCCAAATAGGACAAAAATAGTTTTACCTAATGGAGGTACCAACTGAATTTGGATGTGTGGCATTCTTAGGGAAATTCACAGAAGTGAAGGGATATTAAAGAAGTCTCTGATAAAATCTGGAGATTGGATCTGGGAAAAATCTAGTGAGTTTCCCTTTAAATCATGGACTGTCTACTTGTAATTTTAAGCTTTTCATTTATTCCTCTGTGACCTAACATTCTAGAATAATTAGAGTCAAGTTAGATTTTTTTTAAATCAAGTGTTTGATATTAAAAGAAGTTTTAAGTAAAGACATGATAGTTTTACCTTCCAAGTTGGTGCTTCTTTTCTGAATAGTCAGTATGGCAAAGAACAAAAACACCAAACACAAAACTTCTTAGTGATGAAGGTATAAAATAAGTCAGTTAAGAGGCAAACAAGGGCAAAATGATTATGCCCAATAGCTAATTTTCCAAAAGGACATAGGAAAGATCTATGTATAAATTAATGCTTTAATAAAGTTAAAAATACAAATATAATGAACCTTAATCTAGTTAACCAGAATCAAACATATGGTAGCAAAAGAGCCAAATAAGAGAACAGCAAAGAGACGTTTACTCAATAGAAGGAAATAAAACAGCAGATAGTTGTAATCATTTATTATTGTACTTGAAACAAAACACAAGAAAACTTTTGGCTTGAATACCACGTGGGTTGCCGTGTACACTGGTTTAATATTGCAACACAGAACATTTTCCAATGATACATATTTAACTTCTTAAGTAACTACATTAACTCAAATTAACATGACTTTCAAAATTCTTATTTTCTTATTAAAGTAGAAAGAGGGAAAAAGATTGATAGAAAGCATCATGCAACAGAGAAAGGATATGAATCTTTAAAATATTAGAAAATAAATTGGAAAAATGTTTTTATCATGGATGGTGTTAGGTAAAAGATATTGCTCCTCCCCTCAACACTACTGTGTTCTATGTCCCAAATATATTGTATCACTGCATATTATTTACTTTCATTTAATATAATAGTATGTCCTTTTACTACCAAAAAAAAAAAGATTACATGTGAATTAAATCGAGTAACAATGCACACGTGTCACTTTCTTTTTCTTTTCCATAAAGAATGGTTTAAAACTAATGGACATAATTTTAGTTGCTTTAGGTTACAACTGGGTGGCTTCAGCAAAGGTTGAAGTCATAGAAAGACGTGTAGGTCTGAGTTAACTCATAGGGCAAGTCTCCTTCCTGCCACAGAGGTGACCTTTTCATTTCAAGCACCCTTCAATCTCATTTTGTCCAATTTTCTTATCATTGCTAGGGTATTATTGCCTAAGGAGCATAAATAAATAAACAAGGTTTAAAGAGAGAAACTTTATATGCATTAATCAGTACCTTGTAAATATTTTGCTGCCATCAAAAGAAATTTAAGCCTCTTAGATGCAATTTGATTAGCAAAAGAACTGCCTTCGATTTTTACACGATGTCAACATGTCAGCAACTGTCAGTAGTGGAAGCATCGCAGAGAAGAATGATGTCATTTTCTTGCTGCGACGTGTGAGTTGTCTGTTTACAGACTGGCAGAACAGAAACCTGCCTCCTGGGCACTGGGAAGTTTAAGTGCTATACTTTCCATTTGGCTTCCCAGCACAGTAGCAGGAGTTCAGTTTGTTCCTCTGCAGATTCACTCTCCTCTTTCTTGGGTTGTCAACACCCTAAATGACAAGAAGGTGTGGAGGAAGCAGAGCTCTCAGAAGCACATAGTCTTATTCCCACTTTCATCAACTCTTGGAATTTCATTGTCTCTTTAGAACAGGAGTCCTCAAACTCCAGAGTGATAAGAACCACATGGGGTCCTGTTGAAGTGCAGATATTTGGGGCCCACCTTCTTCCTCATGCCTCTTGCATTAAAGAACAGTTGGGGCTTGTCCTAACATCTGGAACTCTGGTGTGATCGTACACACCTGTTCTAGATTTGAAAGTCTTCTCAAACTCTCTCTTTACTGTATTTCCTCATGTTTGCCTTGAATCCTAATCCAAGTTTTAAAATGTAAAGATTGGGAGAAATGTCCAAACTATCTGGGAAGATTATAAGAGAATATTGTTTGGATTCCTAATTTCCAGGCTCAAATAAACCATGTCAAGGGTATTACAGGAGATGGCAGGTGTGACACCAGAGTCACTGCTGGTAATTACTTGACAAGCATGAAGCCTGGGAGAGAAGCCAAAATGGGAAGAAAGCAGATGACTCCATTTTAAAAGGGAAAAGCAAAGACTAGATATAGAAATTTTAGCATAGATATGGCACTAGATATGGCAATTTTAGCATATCCTACTTTGGAATGATAACTAAAGAAAATGTTTGTAAGCAATTAAAGAGAGTGTGGAGCTCTCCATGAGTTCATGGAGAAACAAGTATTCCTGAGGTAGGATAGAAGAAATAAAGACACAGGGAGAAAGGAGTCATAAAGGAAAAACAAGGAAATAAAATTTTCATTCAGAAGTTTTGCACACTTTTCCAGGCCTGTCACTGGTTAGGCCAGTTTTTCTCCCAAGCCTGTCACTCCCAAATGCCTAGGAAATCTGTAAATCTATCTGTGCACTGTGAATCAACACACCAACAAATAAAACAAAGAGATATATGACATTTTAAGAAACCTACAGTTTAGGGGACTTCCCAGTGCTATTTATTGATCAGATAATGAAGACCCTATCTGCCCAGATTGAGCCTCACTAGACATCTTGAGAGCACTAGACTTACCCCATTCGTGTATCATTTCCATATCCACCCCTCACCAAGTTTTCTTTAAAAACAAAAGAAAACGAAAAAGCTTGGAACCTCTAAAAGGCATCTCTCACTCTTAAGAGTACCTGCATTCTTCCTTGAATATGTATCTACCTTCTTAAATAAATCTCTGTCAGTGCTTCTGACTGGAGTGTACTGACATTCTTTTCTGTCATGTAAGCCAAGAACTCCGCTGGTACCTACTTGAATCCGGGTTTCTCCTGGACTCTTCTTTAGAGACATCTCTTCTCCCTTCACATATGAAAGAGTCTCACATAGATTTTTCTATTCTAAGTTAAAACAAGAGAGAAGGGAATTTCTATTTCCGGCAATATGGCAGACTAGGTAAACAGAAAAACTCCTGTTACAACCAAATGCCTGACTAGATTTGATCTAAAAAATTAAGAGTGTCAGTTTTGAGCCTGGCTGAGGTAAAAGAAGATGAGTGGAATGGAAAAGGAGGGAAAGGCCATGTTTGGGGAGTGTAAGAGCAACCATGGATGGGTATGGTGACCATACCTGGGACCTGAGCACAGAGGGAGCACAGAGGGAGTCGGGAAAGGTGGAGAAGTCTTTCAGATTTCTTTTTTGTTTGTTTGGTCTCTCTGTATTCTTTATCACACACTAGTATGTGATTGCAGCCAAAATTCCACCAACCTGTGTGGCCTGTAATTCCCTCATCTGAAAGTTTAGATTAATGCAATTGAGTAGTGCCCCCAGGTGCTGGCAGCAGAACACAGTCTTTTGCTGGGAACATGCTAAACATAAGTCATGGGGTTCTCAAAGGTAAAGGACCAAGAACAATTAAAATGCAATGCTGAAAAGGATACCATTTGAAATAGCTTCGAAAGATTTGGTATCTCAGAATAAATATGAGAAACATGCTCAAGTACTTCACAGGGAAAAAGTAGACAACTTTCCCGAAAGACATTTTACATTCATTGATGAGAAAATTAAATATTGTTGAGATATTCTCTTCAAACTCTATGGAATTTGCCAGCATAATCCCAATAGGGTTTTAAATAGAACTTGATAAATTTATTCTACTAATATGGAAAATAGAGGGAAACTCTCCCCCAAGAGTCATGGCACTTTCTAAGAAGAACAGACGGTAATGGAGCAGGGATGGAGAGAGGATCTGAACTTCTAGAAATCAAGAACTGGTGGTCACAATGTGATATTAAGGCAGGGACAGAGCAACAGAAAAGAACAGAGACCAAAAGGCAGAGTTGCCATTGACAATGTTATTATATGCTACTGTCCCAATTCAGCAAGGAAAGGATACAGTATTCAATAAGAGGTACTGAGGCAATTAGTTATCTGCTAAGGCAAAAATATGAGATTACCTCTTTGTGAGCTAGATCTTAGTGTTATTTTTTTAGGAAGACAATACACACCATAAAGAAAATATTAGCAAACTCAAATATATCTGTATTAAAATCTTCTGTTTACTAAAAGACTCAAGTCCCAAACTGAAAAAATCAGTTTAATAATCAAAATAATCAGTGACAATCAAAATATCAATATCTAGAGCTAGATATATGCAGTACTCCTAAAAATCAGTTAGAAAATAAGAAACAACCCAACTGAAGATAAGAAGCATGCATGGACAAGGATTTCACAGAGAAGGAAAAATGTGAGGCCCATTAGCAAATGCTAATTAAAATCTTCCATTTAATAAATACACTTTTTGTTTATGACACACAGTAAATTTTAAGTGCTGTATGGATGCTTGGTATGTAGGTGGCCATAGGCAGAGTGTACATTTTATTATACACAAAATCTTGACTGTTGGGTATCTAATGATAATGGAATTTATGACCTGAGAATACTTTTTGGGTAGTTTTATGTATGCCCTGGGAGTTTGCTCTAGGGCCTAAATTCCTTCATGTTCATAGCTTGTGTCAATGTTTACCTGGGACTCCGCTCTCAATGTTATTCAAATAAAGATTTAGCATCCCAAATCTGAAAATTCAAAATCTGAAATGCTCCAAAACCAAAACTTCTGGAGACTCAACAATATATGACATGTAGAAAATTTCATACCTGACCTCATGCACTAAAAGTATTGCATAAAATTACCTTCATTCTATGTGTGTAAGATACATATGAAGCATAAATAAACTCGGAGTTTAAATTTCAGTCCTACACCCAGGATATCTCATTATGTATACTCAACTATTCCAATTTCTGACAAAAGCAATCTGAAATCTGAAATCTGAAATACTTCTGGTCCCAATCTTTTCAGATAAGGGATAAGGGATCCTCAGCCTATATCACCCTGTATGAGATCACCACGTGAGCTATCACCGAGTTGACACTTTCCCCAGAACTGCCTAAATGTTCTTTGTTAGTTTATCTTAGAAACTGGGACCAATTTGACAGAAAGGAAAGTGGAGTATCTATTTCTGATCATTTCCTATCTAGGAAATGAAGGCCCAAAGTCATAGGGGTGGACAGGTCACCACAACATACACGACAGTGACCTGCAAATATCTGAAGTCAGGGCAAGGAGATTTCATCTGCATTACTCTGAGGAGGTCTTTGTACTTTCAGGGAGGCAGAATTTAGCTCCTCATGAGAAAGAGCTTTGTAAAAATTCCAATTATTCAATCAAAACTGAAAAATGAGATGCTACACTCTCTGCTGGGTGTTTCATTCCTACAGACAGCCTCACTGCTCCTAATTTTAAACTGAATTCACAAAGATTAACGCCATGCCATAGACAAGGAGATTACTGGGTATATATAAGTCTTATTTACTTGTTATTGCATCCTCACATGCTAGGGAAATTGTATATAGCATATCACAGGTGATCTGAATTAAAGAGAGCTGATGGAAGTGATGCTGAATTGCTTTGCTCAAGGAAATAATATCAGTTCTTCACCTTTTCATGAAAAATCTTAACCTTCACTCATACCCAGTTTGGTTCTCAGTTCCATTTTCTCCAATTTATGCCCTCACCTCAGTCTGGAAGTAGTACTGAGATTGAGGAGCATGTTCACTCCACCGACAGAGTTGGAAAAGTGAATTAGGATTGACTGCTAGAAAAATAGATGTTAGGGAGACCAGGCAAAAGAAAAAAAAAAAAAAAGCAAATGCAATTGTTAATGAAAGGATGACAGTTTCCAAAAGTCATAACAAATGATGCCACTCAAACGTTAATAAGACATGTAACTCTTGCAAGTGACTTTATCAGCCCAGGGTGCAAATATGTCATCACTTCTTATTTTCTCAGATTATTGTTTAAATTTTCTGAATTGCTATAAATTCTAAATTTATAAATTCTAAATTTATAAATTGTTATATAGAATCTTTTTAGGGACTAGATAGAATGAGACAATGTATATGTGTCTTTAGCCTATGTATATGTATGAATGGGCAAATTGTATGATTCTGCTTTGTGTACAACCAGAAAAGGAGAGTTGTACTCCATTTGTGTGCAATGAACTAAAATAAAAAAAAATAAAATACCACACCTAAATTGCCAAATGAAAAGCAAAGACAAAAAAATAAATTCTGGGAGTTTTTTTGTTTTGTTTTGTTTTGTTTTGTTTTTGTTTTGTTTTTTATTGGTAATTCTGGGAGTTATACTCTGTTGGTTGAGGAAGCATGAATGAGATAGAGTCAGTCCTGTTTTTGAAACAGGCTTCTTATCCTTTCCTGCTTCTTACTGCACAGGTTGTTGTTACTGTAAACTGCTCCTTTGCAGTTTTGCAAAAATGTGTCCATGTGGACCAGGTGTAGTGACATAAACCAAGAACTGTAATCCCAAGAATTCAGGAGGCTGAGGCAGGAGGATCAAAAATTCGAGGCCAGCCTTGGCAACTTAGGAGGACCCTGTCTCAATATAAACCATAAAAAGGACTGGGGATATACCTATAGTAAAATTGCCTTTGGGTTCAATCCCCAGTACCAAAAAATTTAAAAAAGTATGTTTATCTGCTTTGATGTCCTATGATGTCCCTCATGAAACACACATTTGGATTTGTTTCTACAACCAGATACTCAACATTGTTTCCTGAAATAACAACATTGTGCCAAGGCAGCCAAATCCTCTTGGGTGTGAACCTCAGTAGCATGCTATTGTGAACCCAGCCCTTATCTCAAATCCTTAGGCCTCTGATGCTGAGCCAGGCAGGATCTTTAGCTTGGATGCCCACTGCCTTCTGCAGCATGCCCCTGCCCCACCTGGTGTCTATCACTCTGGGGTCTCCCTCATACACTCAGTATGGTTTTCTGACTTAAAATCTCAAGGAACATCAGGTAATGTCAGTGTTCCTTCCTCTCAGAAAGCACTTCCTCCCCTCACATCACATGTCTGTAATCTGTGCCTTCTTCTGTAGCCCCAGGACGAGAGGATCATTTGCCCTGCAGTTTGCCAGCAGGGGTCCCACTGCAGCAGGCGGCAAGGGCAAGCAGACAACACAGACAGCAATTGTGACGTGCTTTCCAGAATTTCCCCGTTCTATAAATGGGTCCAGGTGCCCCCATTTCATCTCCACTTTGATTTATAAATAGAGCTCAACATGAGTATAACCCAAATGAGCAAGGCCTATTTTAAGGTACCCTGCTTTTACCTAAGACCAATGGATGCTCCAAAAAGGAAGTCCTCAAATTCAACTCCAAAAGCATTGAAAAGGAACACAGGCTGTCACCGCAGCCCTTTTGGGCTGTGTGACCTCTCACAGCGACTTTACACCACTCTGAAAATTCTTTTTCTTTCTCTCATCCAAACCTCCTAATTTTATTTTCCTCAAATATTATTGTTGAAAGATGAGATCTTATAGAAAAGGTATACGAAAAGCATGATGATAGTCCAAACACACTTTATCTAAATTCACCTCTCTCTCTCTCTCTCTCTCTCTCTCTCTGCATATATTTTGACTGAACCATTTGAGAAGTTGTTTCAGGTATCACAGTATTTCACCTCTAAATATTTCATCATGTATTTTGTAAGAATAAGAAAGTCCTCCTAGATAACACAGTATAATTACTTTCTCAGGAAATTAACACTAATACTAGATTATAGTCCCTATTCAAATTCCTCACTTTTTTTCCCCTTTTTCTGTCTATACTCAATCAAGGAGTTTATATTGTTTTTAGTTGCTATGTTTTTCTAATTTCCTGTTATGTAGCTCACACTATTGATGAACAATTTCCGAAACTGCTATATAGTTCATGTGATTGATATTTTTCAAGTGCTCTCAGACCAGTCATGTAGAAGGGCTCCTTTGTTTGTATTTTGTGATTCTTCCGTCTTAATTAGATTCACATTATGCTTTTGTGATGGTTACATAACATGTATTAAGCATCCTTTCTAACGCCTTCTCTGAAACATCTTCCCCCTCTCTGTGGTCTCCTCGGGGCCTCCTTAGGACTTTGGTGAGCTCAAGGCACTTTTCCTTTTCAAATATTTTTTTTTCTTTACTAAAAATACTAAAAACTATATTTTATGATTTTGTTGGTATAAACAGCAATATAATCAGTCTCTGTTTGTTGTTATTGATGATATAGTATTATGTTTAGATTCTGATAAACAGATAGTAAGAGAAATTATTCAATGAGCCCCTAAAAACACACCATATGCCCAAAGTCAGTCTGAAACGGACCAGTTGGCCTGACCCTGTCTTGTCCCAGGTGTTCTCTCTGTCTTCATCTCTGTCTTTCTCTCATCCAAACTACCGGCCTCTCAGCTCGGTCTTATTCCTCCTCTGTTTTAGTCAGCTTTTCAATATTGTGACTAAAAGATCTGACAGACAAGAACAATATATAAAGGAGGAAAAATTTATTTTGGTTCATGTTTTCATAAGATTCAGTCCATAAACCACTGATTCCATTGCTCTGGCCGACTCCTCCCCAGAGGAGGGTGTGGTGGAGGAAAGCTGCTTAGGACAAGGCAAGTGGGAAGGAGGGAAAGCTCCAAAGGCACACCCCCAGTGACCTACCTCCTCCAGCCACAAACAACTTGCCTACAGGTACCTCTCAGTAATCCACATCAGTGGACGAAGCCACTGATTAGGTTATACCTCTCAAAATCCAGTCCTTTCACCTCTGAAATGCATTGTCTCACACATGAGCTTTTGGGGAACGCCTCAAATCTAAACCACAATGTCTTCCCTCTCTGGACAGTTCCCATCCATTTCCCTGGCCTCCGCATGTCTTGTTTTCACATAGGGACAGTTTGAATTTTCTCAGCTTTGTCCTTTTCTCCTCAGCACCCCTTACACACTGCACAGCAAATGCCGGAGAGCAGTTGTGTCAGTCCCTGCTCCATAGACAGGAGACAGGGAAGAAACCAGTGGGTTTCTTTGCTTGACTTTATCATCTTTATTATTGGAAATTTGATTCCAGTCTTGAGGTTCTCTTGCCATTGTCCACCTCTATTAGTTAAACTCATCACTACTGAGGACTTCATGAGAGACAATCAGCTTACTCACAGCAGAATAGACTGCCCTTCCAGGAAGAGAATTTTTTTTTCCCAAGAGCTGGAATCCATAAACAAGGTTCCTGAATTGTGAGTGTGCTGAATGACCCTGTAAGAGCTGCTTCTTTGAGATGTACAGACGCCTACTCCTACTATTATTCTTTATCAATGTCCAGGACAGCCTGAAGCCTTTTCTTTCAAGCCTCATCTGAACTGCCCTTTCTTAGCACTATGTCACAAGCCCCATCCAGAAATGTGTATCAGTTGGTTTAATACACAAACTGTGTATCTCTTCATTTAATCTCCAGAAAATATCCCAATTATCCACATGATACATATGTAGTAGCTGAGGCTTTTAAAAGTAGAAGTAACTTTTCCAAGCTTTACTGTCCTCAGGGGCAGGCAGGATTCAAACCAAATCTGTCTCCTACCCACATTTCCTGGAAATCCCAACTCCTACTGTGGACCTGCAGGGGGCCAGGGACCTGGACATGATAGAGTAGAGAGTAATTGAGGGTGGAATCAAGAACCTCCTTTCCTCCCTCTCCTACAGAAGGAAAAAACAATTAGGTCTGCATTGTAATTCATATTCTCATTTCAGGTACTTAGAGGGTTCTTGGAGATTCTTAGAGGAATTTTCCTATAGGAAATATACTTTTTGCTCAGATTCAGTCTATTCCCTAAACACAATCAGTCTCTTCTCAATCTCAGGGCTTTACCTATAAAACAGTATGTTAAAGGAGAAACTAATTATTAACCTGACTCCATCTTGTATCTCCCTGACCCCTACCTTTCTGAGTTGCTCTTTCCCTCTTTACCTTAAATTGCAGCATCACAGGTCTGATAGATAAACATCCTGCATCAGAGTTCCAGGATCACAGGTCTGAAAAATAAACAACTTTTTTTTTTTTTTTTTTTGGTACTAGGGATTGAACCCAGGGGCACTCTACCACTGAGCCACATCCCCAGCCCTATTTTGTATTTTATTTAGAGACAGGGTCTCACTGAGTTGCTCAGGGCTTCACTGAGTTGCTGAGGCTGGCATTGAACTCAAGATCCTCCTGCCTCAGTCTCCGAAGTGCTGGGATTACAGGTGTGCACCACCACACCTGGCAATAAACATCTTGAGAAGGAAATCAAACCCACCTCCCCAATCATTTATTGGTGATTTCTTTGGTGCCAATAAACTATGTGCAAGCAGCTCCAGGACAATAATCAACTAGATTAAGACCTGACCAGGAGGTCTAGCCATGGAAATCCTCTCAACTCTGCCTTTGTTCTTCCTCATAGAACCTGAAGGAAGCTGCTGTCACCCCTACCCTCCCACCAGACAGTCAATAGATCTGTGCTTTCAATGTAGCCACACAGGACAAATTCCTTTCCTACTTTTCCATCTGTTTTTCTTTTGGGGCAAGTGGCAGAACCCGTTGGTATCTCCAGAATCCAGCCCCTGGCCTAAACCTCCAGTAACATTCTTACTCACAGAATAGATACACATTTACAGGGCAAATTTTGAGCACTTAATACATGTCTCTTCTTGCCAGCAAAATGTCTTGTTTTATGCAGCAACTTTCTAAAGTTCTAAAATTATAAAATTGAAATAGTTTATATAGAAAAACCTGAACTACAAACAAACCTGTGCACTTTCATTATGGGGGGAAAAAAAGAAGCTCATTTGAAATTATTCTGATGTGCAGTTAAACACTTAGGTCATTATTTGGCAAACTAGTGGTTCTGTGGAAAAGAGATATGTGTCTGGATTTGGGAGAATGCATTTGTCAAATACCCTGCTACTCATGAAATGAAAGCTAAGGGTACAGTGCTTCATTTTCCAATAAAAATAAAATGAAAAGCAAGGGCTTGTTTCACTCTGCATGTGCCCAGGATTCCTTATGAAACAGAGATAAGAGCTGAGCATGTCTTGGTGAGTAATAGAAGCCTGTTCATTAACTGGCTAAGGCTGCAGCCAGCCAACACACAGCACCAAGTAATAAAAGAAATGGCTGTGTGGGCTGATGGTAAAGTATCTGAGGTAAAGGCTGTGTGAGTAAGTCCCCACTAATAGATGTATCATCCTGGAGCTTGAGTTGGGACATGTGCCTTCCTGGGGGACTGGGCACAGTCACGCTCATGTCCCTATGCCATCTCAGAAGCTCTGCCCTTGGACTTTGCTTACTCCAGTTCCATTGGATAGGGGTTGTGTTTTAAAACATTTAAACTGGGTTCTCTTATAATCCAAAGTATAAAAAATGCATGAATCCATGCTGATATAGAAAAAATACTGACTAAGTGGGGGAGAAGAGACAACTCTTACTTATTGAAAAATTCCAGATAATACCCCCTCCCTCCAGGAGATGGAGATTACTTCCTCCCACCCCCATCCCTAGAGGTTGGACTGGACCCAGTGACTCATATTCAAATAACAGAGGAGGGAAGGGAAAGGAGTAACCTTGCACTGGATAGATGCAGCAGACACTTAAACAAGTGATGAAGGTCAACACCACCAGTGATGACCCAGGGATCTCTCATATCCTCCAAGATGATGTGATAAGAAGGGGACTTCACCTCTGTGGTATTCTTTCCAAAAATCCATTAGATATAAGACAAACCTAGACTGTCTGGATCCATGGCCAGTAATTCTTAAGATCGTCAAGGTCTCGAAGGACCAGGGAAGAATGAAAAACTGTCACACGCCAGGGCAGAGTAAGGAGACATGACAACCAATGCAGGCATGACAACCAATGTGGCAACCAGAACTGGATCCTGGAATAGGAGGAGATTCATGGAAAACTTTGTAAAAACCAAACAAAGTCAGGACTTGACTTAGTAGTAAGAAACCAATGTCAATTTCTTAGGGTTCACACATGCACCATGGTCGTGTCAAATGTTGGCAAGAGGAAACACCAGTAAAAAGTACAAGGAATGCTGTGGTATCTTTTCAACCTTTTCACTAATTATAGGAAAGGAAGAAATAATTTTCCTTTTACTCTTCTGAGTTCTTAGCTAGGATCTCTGCAATAAAAGACATATTAACAAGAGAAAAGCAAGCAGAAGTTTATCAAAAGGGATACATCATAGATACATGGGAAGTACCCAGAGACAGAGTCAATTTCAAGGAAATGACTTTAAATTCTGACTTATACAATATCTTCAACAAAGAGCAATACATTTTTGGAGAAGTGGCAAGACAATTGAAAAGGACCTTGAGTCTCTCAAGTAGAAGACTCTGAGATGGCAAACACACGGGAAACTAATTGTTGATAAAGACTAGTCACTGTTATCACAGTAGACTCTTCTCCCCATGTTGCAAGGCTGATAAGGCTCTGAAGTTGTCTTTTGTGACCAAAGTTTGTCATTCCTGGTAGGGAGGTGATAAAGGATAACTTTGTAAATTTGCTTCTAGGCAAATGGTTAGAGAGCTTTTCTTGCATCCATTTACCCTCAATTGCCTTCAGCTTAAAATAATCCTTATGCCAAAGTGATAGATTTTAAGGGAAGCATATTCTGTTACTCCTCAAAATCCAAAATCATTCCCAAGTAAAAATTACTTAAGCAGGTTGGGAATTTAGCTCAGTGGCAGAGTGCTTGCCTAGCACATGCAAGGCCCTGGGTTCGGACCTCGGCCCCGAAAAAAAAAAAAAATTATTTAAGAAAACATTAACAAAAACTAGACTTTATTCCCTAAGAAAGGAGTAGGCTATTAGTGTTTTTCATTTTTCTATTTTGGTATATTCTAGAATTCAAAATTTGGTAACCTCTCCACATTGATTCATTTTTGCAATATAGCATTTCAATGTCGGAAGTTTTCAATCTCAGAACACCTTTTGGAAGCAAAGTTCTTGTTTAAGCAAGTACTTATTGATTATCTTCCAGCAATTAAGGTTTGCACAAGCCTGAGAATGGAGGTCAAGCTTTAAGAGTTGATTGAACTTTCCATTTTGAAGCATTTTGCTGTGTTCTGGCTATAAATAGTTCTCCTCCTTGGACAGCAATATTGCTGCCAAAACTGGTGATCAGGAGGCTGGAACAGAGCATGTTACGAAAATGCTAAGATGCTTCAGCCAGGGAAGAAAAATAAGCAAGAGTGCAGAAAGAAAAGGCAGAAGGGCAGGCAAACTTGTGTGTCCTATGGAGTCCCTGCTCCGTCCTCGCATTGCCTCCCTGCTTGTTTGTCAGGAAATCCTTAAATCTCCAATCCCAGGAGATCTCTGTGTCTGCCAGGCAGACCTCACCAGCCTGTCTTGACAGCTGTCACCAACATCCTAGAGATGCAGTGAGCAGCAAGTCCTTCCCCCCGTCCCCCCCCCGCCCCCCGCTTCTGCTGAGAGAAGGGTACCATTCTGTGACTGAAACTGGAGAACGTTTTCTGCAAAAATAATTGTAGACTTAGCTTTTTTAGTATTGTAACATAGCACCACACTGTCTCATCCATTAACAGGTGAATGTATGAAGTCTTAGGAGAATAAGCATCATCTTTCAAAATTAGTTAATTTATTATTTGTTTGTGTGTGTGTGTTGTACTGGAGATCAAACCCAGGATCTTGCAAATGTCAGGCAAACGCTCTGCCACTGAGTTACATCCTCAACCAAATGAGCACCTTTTAACAGCAATATTTCTATGTGGAAATGTGTTCAAATTTCAAGACACCAATTTATACTAGATGATTTGGAACATTTAGAAGTTGGAAGCAGCTTGACCAAGTGAAATTATAGGCCATGATATCTAAAGGTAGGAGATAGAGGCATTGACCCATATCATAAAAGGGGGCTGTGGAGCTAGGCATGATGGTGCATGCCTAGCATCCCAGTGGCTCAAGAGGCTGAGATGGGAGGATTGCAAGTTCGGGGCTAACCTTAGTAACTTAGTGAGACCCTAAGCAACTTAGCAAGACCCTGTCTCTAAATAAAATATTAAAAAAGGGTTGAGGATGTGGCTCAGTGATTAAGCATCCCTGGGTTCAATCCCTGGTAAAAGAACAAAAAAAAAGAAAACTCAATTTCATCTAGGGAAGATTTAAGATAAAAAGAGAAACAAAGAATGGAATCCAGGCTGGGGGTATAAATCACTGTTATAGCACCTGCCTTTTATGCATGAAGACATGGTTTTAATTCCCAACACTGCAAAACAACACCAGCAACAGAATCCTAATAGGCTAAGTTATGTGAGATTAGCTCTTCCTAACTGCCTAGCTGCTTGGCTACGTGGCATCCATTGCAGGGATGTAAGGAGGCCATGTATCTTTAATAAGCACATTGCTATTGCAGAAAGTCAGAAAATAAGACTGAGATATGAAATAATTCAGCACTTTCCTATCATGGACCCTTCTTTCAAAATGGAAAAGTCAGTCTCCACTTTCCTTTGCGTATTGCCACAATGAGTTATACATTTTCATAAGAACTGAATGTACAGATGAATACCTTCCTAGGGCGCAAGTGGAAGAGTGGAATTTGAATTGCATTTGCATTTTCTCTATAGAAAACTGTTCTGAAAACACAGAATCACAGTTACAATATGACAGTATTGATATATACTTGGGAAGGTGAATATTCTTTATTTCATTTTGCCATGAAAGGCAACTGCAAACTTAGGAAACTTTCTTTAACTCCTATTAAAATCATCTTGAGTTTTCTACTTTTGAACTGTCTCTTTAGGTGATCCACAGATTGGTATCCTCTGACAAGACATGTAATAAAAATGTATCAGTGTATTATATGGACTGAAAATTAAAGTGTGATTTCCTGCAAAGAAACAAGTCACAGATTCATACCTTAGGTAGAAGATGTACACTAGGAAGCCTCCATTCCAGCCACGTGTATTTCAGAACTATGGACTTTGGAGTTGGACAATGACTGGAAAATGGAGAGAGGTGACGAGTTGATCTTCTAATCTGCCATTTCCCCTAGATGCAATTACTGCTTCCTGTATTGGAAAATCATTGTGCTTGCTTTGCTGCAACACTGGTGATCAGATCTTTAATGCAGTTAGCCCACCTCAGCACACAAGAGACTGGCCTAATGTGCATTAAGAGAACTTTGAAACTTCTTCTCAGGTAGGTGAAAAAGTCAAATTCTCCAAATTATCTTAAATAAATCTAGCTGGGCATTGTAGCATCATATCCAATAGAAGGACTAGGAAGTCCAGTGAGAAGAGTTCCTTTTACATATCCCTGCCCAGAATCTTTTGACTACTATGTGGGTCCACTGGGACTCCTGATGTAGTTGTTCTTGTGGTCTCTCTGAGATCCAGGGTGAAATAAAAAAGTTCAAGCCCTGTTTATATCAATGAATCTCAACGGAATTTTCTAATATCATGATGCATTTAGGAAACAAAAAGCCTCAAGTTCAGCTTGCGAATGAACTTTTTCAAAATTTTATATAATCAAAATCTCTTGCTACAGTACTACGGACCTACAATTCCTCTCCTATTTCATGTCTCATCACTAGAAATTCACTTCACATAATCAGGAATAGAGACCGTTCACAGGAAAACAAAAGGAACAGGTCATTTTTGGCTAAATGCCAAGATAAATTCTTGGTGTTTAATCTGCTGATTATATATTCCACTGGGGACACTGGATATGTGATAATATGCATATACCTATAATTATTATTTCTTTGCTCAGCCTCAAGGATTCTGTATGCCAAAATTTATATAAATAAAAGCTTTTCTGCACAGAAGATCCATATCATTTGACTTTCAGAATTCTTTCATCAAAGTTCAATAATTATTATAAAGCATCCCTATAATTACAATTTCTTTTGTGTCTATGTAATGAATATAGCACACACACACACACATATATCTATGTATGGCATATTAGCATTTATACCTTAAATTTAATTTTTAAAACTGTATATGTTCCATCTTTTATATTGATTTAATTCTTATTCTTTTTGTTCCCTCTAAAATTTTAGATTTAAAGATCTGCTTCAGGCATATTTAAGGACCATTTTACTATGCATTATTTCAGGAGAAACAGGCAACTTGAACCAGATGGGAGTCACACAGGTATTTGCCACCAGCTTATTCACTTGAAAATACCAAATGTGGTGCCCTGCTCTAGGTAGTTACCAAGATCTGAAGGTGAGTAGCCAGTGCTGGGGGTGTTCTAGGGAGAGAGCAGGATGTGGCAGGTATAGTGTGAGTCTGGCTGTCCAGAGGGTGACCTAGCTCAGCCTGCTCTGAAATGAAAGGAGCTGCTCACTTTCTGGTAAATGCAGGTAAACATAATCAGGCCCTCATCTGGTTTGTCGACAGAGTAAGCTGCTCATGGAGCCGACAGCAAGCATTCTTATATGGTCTCCAAACCACATGCTCATCAGTAAAACTCATTTATGGGATATTTTCAAGAAATAAAATTTAACTAGATAAAAAGTATTATTTGACAGATGTTACTGACTTGGCACAAAAATATTTTATTTGACCTGAACTAAATTTCCTGTTTCCATTGCATTTAAGAGAATGAGCATTTTCCACAAAGAACTGAGAAGAAACTTGCTATGCAAACACACAATGGAACATTAGCAAAGTGAGAATGTAAATGAATAAATTCAAATGCAGGCCATATAGGAACATAAAAATATAGAGCTAATCTACAATGACTTTCATAAAACCTTCCAAACAAAACTTCAAAGACAAGATATTCATGAGTGGAGCCAACTGTAAGTAATATATACAGATATAATTAGTGACATTTAAAAGAAGGCATTTCAGATTTATAGACTTTAATGTAACAATCATCTATAGCATCATTCAATTTATTTTTCAACTTGTTAGAAACTTCCTTCATTATTTACAAATTTCACAAATTATGTTTAAGAGCATTGATCCTGAGCCCACTCTAGAAGGAGGAGCTAATGAAGAACTAATAATTTAAATGAATTTGAATAAAACAGATATAACTTTGATATCAATTTCATTCATGTAGAAAGGCATGATAATCAAAGTACCACTGAGGAAAAAAATGTTCTTGGCATAGTAATGCACACTTAAGAGCTGCTCTAATTGTGTTTAATATTTTTGGCATGGTGTCAAATTCCTGCGGTATTGAAAATTACAGTGGGAAAACTTTTTTCCAAGGTGATTTCTAAAACAAATAAGACCCATACACAACAGATGTGCACACATTGCTGTAATTTTATGTGGAGCAAAAGGTTCTCTATCCAGAGGGGAAGATAATGGACTCCACCTGAGCTCAACCCATAGGTAAGAACAAAGGTACATAGCCAGCTGGACACATGGTTCCTAAAGGGTGTTGCAAAACCAAGTGTGATGCTGGTAACTGAGCCCTAGGAAATTGAAAATGTGTGTAGCCATCACAGCAAGATAGCCTGCTGGTGACAGCACTCAAGAATAACTTATGAATTCACAAGTTATTGGATCATCCTGTTATTCATCCTCCAGACGTCATTTGGGAGCTTATTGTTGGTCAGACATTATGCTAGGCACTTGGGGATATCACCACCCTGCCTTATGGTTCTCAGTCTAGTAAGAAATAAGACAAGCCACTGTAATATAGAGTAATGAGTACTAGGATAGAGAAGTACAAACTGTAGCAGTGATGCCAAGACAGAAGTCTTCTCAGAAGCTTGGGTGACCACACATAAGGCAAGGGACTGTGAAAAGCAAGTCCTGGACCCATGTTTATTTGATGGCCAGATTTTTGGAGGAGCAACATAATTGCCTAGTGATCTGTTTTAAAGCACTACTCACCTTCAAGTCCTACTAGGTTATGGTCTGAAGTTCCAGTAAGAATAGTTAAAATCACTAGTTATGGAATGCTTGTCATAATAATTGCTACTATTTATTAAGCACTGGTTATTGTCAGAAATTAGGCTAATGCTTTAAGAGCAGTTCATCTCATGACCAGACACTGCATTAGGAAATTCCCCTGTGTTATTTTTACTGTTTAAAACCACCCTGTAAGATATTTATTATTATCCCTATTTTTTAAATGACAAAGCAAAGGATAAATGAGATTTAATAACATGCTCAAGTTTGTACATGGAAGATCTATGATTCCCCCCTGGGCTGTCTACTGGTAATTCTCCTTCTTTAGATTACACTGCATCAAAGTACTCCTGTCTCAAGGATGACTGAGTCAGAACCTGGGGTTATACAGCCAACAGCAGGCAAAGCTTAGGGACCTCAGGAGAAATGAGGCAAAATTGGACACACAACTTATGTTTAGCAGCTCTGATCAACTTGAGAGTAATGTTAGCAACAAAAACAATTATATTAGCAACTCTAATTTGTTGGAATTGTACTAGGTACTGTGCACATAGTGATAGCAAACATCTATAAATTTAAAAAGCAAGAGTTTGTTTAGGAACCACGCATGTTGTGCCTGTCCATTTCTTTTTCCCCCTAAACATAATCTGGAAAGAGCTGGCAGAAGATCCCTGCAGCAGGAAGAAGCAGCTGTCATCTGTATGAATCCCCAGTAACAATGTGATAGTGTAAATAACTGTAGTGATGAAGACAGCTGCACAGGGGCTAGGCCCGCAGGGTGAGGTTCTCCAGAGACATGTCCCTAAGACTTCATCAGACAGGGGCTCCAGAGATGTGCCAGGTTTACAGATATTTTGGTAAATCAGTGGCATTGATGATTCTAAAGCAAGTAATATCAGAACTTGAGTCAACGTCTGAGTTTAGACTCTCATGGTCCCACCTAAACCATGCACCCTGTCTGTGCACTGTACCTGGTTGGGGTCAAGATCACAGACACAGACCTCAGCTAATTTGTGTGCCTTCTCTCAGTTAGGATATTCCATGGCAGAATACTACAGGCTCCACACAAGTAAAACTGAAACTCAAGGGCTACCGTGACAATTGACTAAGAAAGGGATGAAAGGTGGAAAAGCAGATATACTACCTAAGCAAACTCCATCTACCAAAGCAATGAAGCATACTCTGGGGAGAACCATCAGGAAGCTCAGTGGTATCTGACTTCTCGAGGCCTGGTGTGACAGTAGGGAGGCCATTAAAGAAGTGGGCCTCCTAGTAACTGTGGCAAGACTAGAATATCCAAACCAGTGAAGCCAGGTCGCTGTGCTTAACGTTCACAGGCAGAGTGGGACCTTTTATTATAATGAGTCATAATATCTAGCAACACCCAGGGGAGCTTGACTGGCAGAAAGCCACAAAAAAAAATGTTTAAAAGAATATGGCAATCCAAAAGGCAGGATGGTTGGGCAGACAATGATAGTACAACTGACTTTATATAAGAGGCCCAACAAAATCCTAAAAGACTGGTCCCAGCTAACAATCTACTTTTCCCCCTACAGGTCTGAAATCCAGCTTTTGCCAACTGCTGGAAGTGCTGGTAACCAACGGCTCTTGGTTAGTCTCTTTGTAGATTTGATCTTGACCGGAAAGAGCCATCTCATCCAGAGTCAGTCCTTTTGGGGCACAGTTTGCATTAAAGGGCATAGAAAGAGCAGCCTCCCTCATGCCATTTCAGGGCAATTACTGAGGACTGACTTAACACCTGAGCTCCACTTAGGATGTTTCTGAGGCTTTTGTTGAAACTAGACCACAGTTTAACCCTGCCAAATACTGCTGTTCTCAGTCCATCAGAGGTGCTGATCTTGAGAAACATTCTCAAAACAACTTCCAGATACAAATCTTTCTGAGTCTACTTCCCAGGAATTCAATGGTCAACAGCTACTTTGAATGGCAGGAATCCATGAGCACTGGAACCCTGCTGATCTCTACTTGTGGGAACAGAAGTTTGACAAGCTAATAACTTGCTAGACCTTTGTCTAGGTACCACCATCCCCCCACCCATGGTGTGCCTAAGTCTATGCAGGAAGGTCACTGCAGTCTTCACCACTACTCACCTCAGGGCTCTTTGTCACTGGAGGGCTCTTTGTCACTACCTGATGAGGAAATATCCCTAGCAGGTTGTCTTCTCACTGACCCTATCAGAGTCTGCATCTCCCTCTCACTCTGCAGACCTCAGAGCTGCTCTTCTCTAGATAGGTGCAGTTTTCAATTATGATGGCAGTATACATCATTCTCCTTCTGCTCCAAATCCCCAGGTCATTGAGTCTAGAAGCTACTAAAAAAGTTGGTAGATAAAAGTAGATGTGAAGCAAAGACAAACAAATATATTTGAAATATAACATTGTTCAGACTTTGCTTTTAATTAATTTGTGCGCAAAGACCAATTGCTGGACCAGTTAAGATCTTTTTCTTTAAATATAGGGGTTTAAAAATGGTATGTTTCCTCCCTATAGTGGAGCATGACTGTAGAATTTAAAATGATGGTAGATAATACTCAATTAAGATATTTTACAAATGATTGGCCTTAGCAGCAAGGATAACTTATTTTCTGTTTCTTCTTCAGCCAGTCCTCTTCATTTGGATTTCCTCCAACATCAAACTAAATGTATACAAGAATTTGAGAAAAGAAAATGATGATGAAGTATGAATTGCCATGAACAGCCCAAGTTGAACTGACTTATAGAGCAATTTTGGGCCAGAACTTGCTAGGAAAATGAATATGACAGTTATGAAAAGAAGAAAAAGAACTGAAGAAAATAATAAATTTCCTTATCATTTTTAAATTGATGCATAAATGTAATTTTATATTAAAATAAAAGTAATAACTTGAACTAAAATCAAAAACTCTCTGACCATGATGGTAGGTTGAGAACTTATTCCTCCCTTCAATAACAACCACACTTTCATACTATTACAACTATTTTAAAATACATAGCCAAACTTAGAAGAAAATTAAAACATAAACTTCCAGAAATTAAGAAGAACTATCTTATGTTGCATTTGAATAAAATCCAAGTTGTCCTCAGAGCAATTAGAAATTAATAGAGGCCTTTTTGGCTGGAGTTTTCAGATCAGCAGGTAATGGGATGGAACAAATCGTATACTTTGTGAGTACCTCTACAATATACCCAGATGGACAGTTTCTGGTCCCAGATCATAAGTGAAAACACTGCCAAACAGAAGAAATAAAGAAATTGGTTTGAACTTATGAGCCCCACAGCATCTTGGCAAAAATAATCATGGATCCACGGTAGCAGAGACATGGTAGGACAAAATTATAGGACAACCTCTAGCATGTAGGACACCTGATAGACTGCCATAAAACATCACTCCTGCCATTGATAAACTCATAATCCCAGATTACCTCATGTATGAAGACAAAACAAAAACCTGTAAATGGGGAATTTACATTTATAAAACTAGACATGATTGGTCAAAATCAAAGGGACTTACAGTGTATGTAAAATATTTAATGCAAAAATAACCCCAGCTTCTAATGCAATAAAAACAGCAGGTTATAAAATAAGAATAGGCTGCTTTGAGAAGAAACAAGTAAGGAATTTAGGAAGAGCATAGCATTATTGGAATAAAAATTACTAAAATATCTGTTAGAGGAGATAAGAAAGCTAAAAAGAGAATTAGTTAGCTGGAAGATAGAGAATCTCCACACCCTCAGCCAGAGAATGACACAAAATATAATGAACGAAAAATTTTTTGCAGTTTAGAAAGAAAACAGAATGAAAAGTTTTAACTTATATCCACTAGGGTGAAAAAGAGAAAACAAAGTATGGCAGAAAAGCAATATTCAGACAAATTAAAGTAGAGTTTTTCAGAAATTAGGAAAGGCATAGGCTTCAGACAGAAAAAAACCCATCCAAAAGGGTATTTTTAAACAGTGCAGACTTAGAATAGTTGAAGTTTCAGAACCTCAAGCACATGCATGTGCACGCACACACGCGCACACACACACACACACACACAAATGTGGAAATTCTCCACACAGAAAACCCAAATTAGGAATAACTGATCAATTTTAAATTACTGGATAATTCAAATAGTATGATCTTATCTGCAGTGATGAATTCAAAACAACAACCAAATGGTGTCTTCAAGAGCTTAAAAAAGTATTATGAAACTAGACAAAATATTACTTAAAGGTAAGGGTGAGGGGTTATGGAAAATAATATTCCCACAAGATGCTGCCCCCGTGGGAAAAACAGTGTGGCTCAGGCGCAGTGAGGGAAATTAGCCAAATATTAAACCTCTCCCAGCAAATCCTTTTCCAGTAACAATGGGCCCCAAGGGATAAAGCAAACTTTCATGCCTTCCTGGGTTCATGGCCACCATCTCCACCAAAAGAAAACATTTACCCCTTCCCAATCACTAGGGGTCCTGAAGGGAGGAGGCCATACTGAAATGCTGGATCCTAGACTTTTACCCTTTCCCGTTGCTGACGAGTCCTGGAAGGAGAAAACCAAATAGTGAAGCTCTGGGAATCCCAGAGGAAGAGGAAAGACAATGGGTGGGATTTGATTTTCATCCCTGGGGATCTGAGCTCCTATCTCTCTTGGTAACAATGAGTTTCAAACTTTTAAAAAAAATTTTTTTATTATTTTTTATTTTTTTATTTTATTTATTTATTTATTTATTTTTGAACCAGGGATTGAACTCAGGGACACTCGGTCACTGAAGCACATCCCTGACCCTATTTTGTATTTTATTTAGAGACAGGGTCTCACTGAGTTGCTTAGGGTCTTGCTAAGTTGCTGAGGCTGACTTTGAACTCGCAATCCTCCTGACTCAGCCTCCCAAGTCGCTTGGATTACAGGGGTGCACCACCACGCCCAGCTATTTTTTATTTTTATACATGTGTATAGGGTGATAATGTCTGTCTCATTCTGCCATCCTTTAATCTCTACATTCTCACCCCTCCCCTCCCCTCTGAGGAATCCAAAGTTCCTTCCTTCTTCTCTACCCACCCCCCACTATGGACCATTATCTGTTTATTGGAGAAAACATTCAGCCTTTGGTTTTTGGGGATTGGCTTATTTCACTTAGCATGATATTCTCTAGTTCCATCCATTTACCAGCAAATGCCATACTATCATTCTTCTCTGAGGCTGAGTAAATTCCATCATGTACATGTACCACATTTTCCTTATCCATTCATCTGTTGAAGGGCATCTAGGTTGGTTCCATAGTTTAGCTATTGTGAACTGAGCTGCTATAAACATTGATGTGGCTGCATCATTGGAGTATGCTGATTTTAAGGCCTCTGGGTATATGCTGAGCAGTGGGATAACTGGGTCAAATGGTGTTCTATTCCAAATTTTCTTAGGAATCTCCATACTGCTTTCCAGAGTGGTTGCACTAATCTGCAGTCCTACCAGCAATGTATGAGTGTATCTTTCCCCCACATACTCACCAACACTTATTGTTGCTTGTATCCTTGATAATTGCCATTCTGACTGGAGTGAGATGAAATCTTAGAGTCATTTTAATGAACATTTTTTATCATACGTTTGCTGATCAATTGTATTTCTTTTTTCTGTGAAGTGTCTATTCAGTTCCTTAGCCCATTTATTGACTGGGTTGTGTATTTTCTGGTGTTAAGTTTTTTGAGTTCTTTATGTATCCTGGAGATTAGTGCTTGTTATAGTTTGGATGTGAGGTGTCCCCAAAAATGCACATGTGAGACAATGTAAGAAGGTTTGAAGGAAAAACGATTATGTTTTGAGAGTCTTAAACTAATCAGTGAATTAATCCCTGATGGGATTAACAGAGTGGTAAATGGAGGCAGGTACTGTGCGGCTGGAAGAGGTGGGAATTGGGGCTTGGCTGTGGGATATGTGCATTTGTATCTGGCGAGCAGAGTCTCTCTCTCTGCTTCCAGATCACTGTGATGTGAGCTGTTTCCCTCCTCCACCCTCTCCCACCATGATGTTCAGCCACACCTTGAGCCCCAAAGAATGGAGCTGGCCTTCTATGGACTAAGGTCCACTTCTATGGACCTCTGAAACTGTGAGCCCTGAAGTTAACTTTTCCTTCTCTATAACTGTGCTGGTCAGATCATTTAGTCACAGCAGGGAAATAGATGACTAAAATATTGCTCTATTTAAGGTGTGTGTGGTAAAGATTTTCTTCCATTCTGTAGGCTCTCTCTTCACGTTATTGATTGTTTCCTTTGCTGAGAAAAAGCTTTTTAATTTGCATCCATCCCATTTATTGATTCTTAATTTTACTCCTTGTGCTTTAGGAGTCTTGTTAAGGAAGTCAGTTCCTAAGCCAACATGATGAAGACTGGGGCCTAATTTTTCTTCTATTAGGCACAGGGTCTCTGTACTAGAGCCTAAGTCTTTGATCCACTTTGAGTTGATCTTTGTACAGGGTGAGAGAGAGAGATTTAATATCATTTTGTTACATATGGATTTCCAGTTTTCCAGCACCATTTGTTGAATTGGTTTTCTTTTCTCCAATATATATTTTTGGTGCTTTTGTCTAGTATAAGGTAACTGTATTCATCTGGGTTTGTCTCTGTGTCTTCTAATTTGTACCATTGGTCTACATCTCTATTTTGGTGACAATATCACGCTGTTTTTGTTACTATTACTCTGTAGTATAATTTAAGGACTGGTATTATGATGCCTCCTGCTTCACTGTTCTTGCCAAGGATTGCCTTGGTTATTCTGTGTCTCTTATTTTTCCAAATGAATTTTATGATTGCCTTTTCTAGTTCCATGAAGAATGTCATTGGTATTTTAATAGGAATTGCATTGAATCCGTATAATACTTTTGGAAGCATGGCCATTTTGAAAATATTAATTCTGCCTATCCAAGAGCATGGGGGATCTTTCCAATCTTCTGAAATCTTCAATTTCTCTCCTTAGTGTTCTGTAGTTTTCATTGCAGAGGTGTTTCACCTCTTTTGTTAGGTTGATTCCAAAGTATTGTCTTCTCTTTCTTTCTTCTTTCTTTCTTTCTTTCTTTCTTTCTTTCTTTCTTTCTTTCTTTCTTTCTCTTCCTTCTTTCTTTCTTTTCTTGAGGTTGAATGGGGTAGTTTTCCTAATTTTTCTTGCAGTGAATTCATTACTGATGTATAGAAATGCATTTGATTTATGGGTATTGATTTTTATATCCTGCTACTTTACTGATTTCATTTATGAGTTCTAGAAGTTTTCTGGTAGAATTTTTTGGATCTTCTAAATATAGAATCATGTTGTCAGCAAATAGTGAAGCTTACGTTCTTCTCCTGTTCATATCCCCTTAAGTTCTTTCATCTGATTGCTCTGGCTAGAGTTTCAAGGATGATGTTGAATAGAAGTGGTGAAAGAGGGCATCCTTTTCTTGTTCCAGTTCTTAGAGGGAATGCTTTCAATTTTTCTCCATTTAGAATGATGATGGCCTTGGGCTTGGCATAGATAGCATTTATGAAGTTGAGATATATTCCTACTATCCCTAGTTTTTCTAGTGTTTTGAACATGAAGAGGTGCTGTATTTTGTCAAATGCCTTCTCTGTATCTATTGAGATAATTGTATGATTTTTGTCTTTAAATCTATTGATGTGATGAATTACATTTATTGATTTCCCTATGTTGAACCAACCTTGCTCCCCTGGGATGAACCCCATTTAACCATGGTGCACTATCTTTTTTAAATTTTTTTTTATTTTTTACACACTTCATTTTGAATCACTGTACACATATGGGGTACAAATTTTCATTTCTATGGTTGTGCATGATGTACATTCACATTATTCTTATTAACCACACATGTACATAGGGTAATGATGTCTGTCTCACTCCACCATTTTTCATACCACTATCTTTTTTAGTATGTTTTTGTATGCTATTTGCCAGATTTTATTGAGAATTTTTACATCTATGTTCATCAGGAATATTGTCTGAAGTTTTCTTTCCATGATGTGTCTTTGCCTGGTTTTGGTATCAGGGTAATGCTAACCTCATAGAATGAGTTTGGAAAGATTCCCTTCTTTTTAATTTCATGGAATAATTTGAATAGTATTGGTATTAATTCTTCTTTGAGGGTCTTAAAGAATTCAGCTGAGAATCTGTCTGGTCCTGGGCTTTCTTGGTCGATAGACATCTTGGTTTGATGACATCTTCTATTTCATTGCTTGAAATTGATCTGTTCAAACTGTGTATGTCCTCCTACATCAGTTTGGGTAGATCGTATGTCTCTAGAAATTTGTCGATGTCTGAGTTTTTCTATTTTATTTGACTTTAAATCTATTTTAAAAAAAGAGAATTTTATTCTATTCAAAATAACTTCTAATTATCTTCTGTATTTCAGTAGTGTCTGTTGTGATAGTTCCTTTTTCATCATGATTTTTAGTAATTTGCATTTTTTTTCTTTTTCTTTGATAGTGTGGCTATGGGTTTATCAATTGTATTTACTTTTTCAAAGAGCCAACTTTTTGTTTTGTCAATTTTTTCAATTGCTTCTTTTGTTTGAATGTCATTGATTTCAGCTCTGATTTTAATTATTTCCTATCTTCTGCTGCTTTTGGTGTTGATTCGTGCTTATTTTTCTAGGCATTTGAGATGTAATGTTAGGTCATTTATTTGTTGATTTTTATTCTTTTAATGTATGAGCTCAATGCAATGAATTTTACTTTTAGCAGTGCCTTCAGAGTGGCCAAGAGATTTTGATATGGTATATCAGTGTTCTCCTTTACTTCTAAGTATTTTTTTATTTCCTTCCTGATTTCTTTTTTTTATCCATTAATCATTCAATAGCATGCTATTTAGTCTCCAGGTGTTGGAGTAGCTTCTATTTCTTATTTTATCATTGATTTCTAGTTTCATTCTGTTATGATCAGATAGAATGCAGGGGATGACTTCTATGTTTTGTATTTGCTGAGAGTTGCTTTGTGGCATAACATATGGTCTATTTTAGAGAAGGATTCATGTGCTGTTGAGGAGAAAGTATATTCACTCAATGATGGATGAAATACTTTATACATGTCTGTTAAGTCTAAATGATTAATTGTATTATTTAATTCTATAGTTTCTTTGCTTAGTTTTTGCTTGGAAGATCTATCCAGTGGTGAGAGAGCTATGGTAAAGTCACCCAGTATTATTGTGTTATGGTCTATTTGATTCTTGAAATTGAGAAGGGTTTGTTTCATGTACAGGGCCTGGGGAAGCTGAAGCCCAGGTCCATCACATTGCAGCTGGGTTCCCATGGGCCAGTCTGAATCTCCTGAATTTCAAACTTTTTAAAACCGCCTAACTGAGTTAAAATTGTAACCCGCAGAACTAGTTCCTTGACTGTCTGAAGAGCATGTTCACAATTTCCAATGATTAGATTCACCCTCATAGTAAACTATAAAACTCGGACTCCTTATGTAATCCATGGGTCATTTTTGTACCCGAAAATGAGCCCTCCTGTGCCTGATTGATTGACTCTGCTTTGAATAAAGGAAAATTTGCTGATCCATTTGAAGTCTGCTTCCATCCTGGTTATTTGTGTTTTCATTATGATGCTGGAACTCATACTGCCAGTTATTGGTGATGAGTTCTGTTTCCTTAGATATTGAAGTACAACTCCAGAGAAGCATGCCAAGGCAAGCATATGAAGCAGGTTTTATTTAAACATAGTAACACAGACCTCCTGGGAGGGAGAAGGGGGCCATGGCCAGGGTTCTGGTATCCCAAGAAGTGAGCATGCCCTGCATCTTTTACAGATTAGAGTTTCCTCTTTTCTCCTGCTTTCTCCCCCCTTATCTTTCTCCTTCCTGCCTACCTGACTAGGCCCAGGAGATGTCCTGAGATGGCAAAGGGTGAGAAGCAGATGGACAAGGGGAGGGGCCAAATGAAGGTAGGTAGGGGGGCATTAATTAGCAATTTCCTGTCTGCAGCCTTTTGGGAGGGTAGTATAGGCAGGTGACCTTGGTGATCAAAGGACTCTGGAGACACTGACATTCCAATCTGCCAGGTGCGGTCTCCAACTTCCCAGACTCAGATGGCCTCCATTCCTTCGATTCAACCCGATCACCTATAATTCTGACTTAAAAAACCATGTAGGTTATTTTTGTTTACAGGGGGTAAAATAAAAAATTTTAAAAATGAAAGGACTGTCGTATCTGTCTAAAAAGAACATACAAAAAATATATTCAGAAAAAGAGAGAAAGGACTGAAAACATTTACTGCTTATAGATTTTTGATAAGAAAACATTAATGACAATGTAAGATGAAAGAACAATAAACAATCATGTACATATAAGAAAATATTGGAAAGAGGGAAGGGAGAAGCAGAGGGATCAGATTAGAAATCAGGAAGACTGTGTATCTTTAGGCAATTTCTTTTTATGTCTCTGAACCATAGTTCTCCCATCTGTAAAATGACAGGATTAGCTACTAAACCACAACTTGTTTGAAAAATAGCTGTATACTCTTTTCAGTTATTGATATCTTGAATTATTTTGCTTAGATGCTGTTATTTTGATATTGTAGCCTCTCTATCCTATAATACATGATTATATCTAATATTTTTCTTGTTCCCTACAGCCTAGCCCAGCAAGCATTCATCATTGTTTGTTGTTTGATGGGATGACATAGATATGCACACACACTCTTAACCACAGTATATACACACTGCAAGTACAGCTGAATGTCCCCTGGGCCAGGGTTTTCAATCTTCTAGAGCTTATCAACCATATTTGTCAGTTCTGCTGAGGGAGCAACCAACCTCCAAACCTCAGTCATTTAAAACAACCAATATTTACTTCTCACTCCAGCTTTATGTCCATGATAGACCTTCTGAAGGCTCAGTCCTGCAAGCTTCTCTTTGCAAGATCCAAGTGGATTTAGCGGCCACTGTCTTGAAATGTGTTGGTTGGTTAGCATCAAAGAGAGAAATGCAGATCCCACACTGGCAGTTAAAGCTTCTGTTTCCACCCACATTTCACGAGTCTCATAAGTCACATGACCACACCTAACTCTAGAGGGGCAGGAAAGGGTCACCTTACTCCATGTCTGGAAGGAGAATCAGGACCACCTCATGGATAGCATAAGTGCCACACAGCAGTGGGCCACTTCTCTCTTCACATTTTAAAATGCAGCTGGACACTCTAACTTGATCTCCTCCCAGACTTGGCTTTTTTGTAACAAAGGCTCTTATTTTTCACTTTCCAGATAGTCTGTTCTGCCTAAAAACCTTCATTTCACTCTGAAACACACCAGAAGAGGTTAATTCCCCTTTGGCTATAAGGAAACAGGCCCTGACTTCTGCCAAGAGATCAGAGTGTGGCCTGGAGAAAGATTCCTTTCATTCCTTCATGATTAACCTGTGAATTAGGATAAAAACATAATTAATATCTCAATGGGACATCTTGCCATGTTAAATTCTGTGTTAACCTAAACAATTTTATTAAAACTCTATAAAACATAATATAGTTTAACCAGTTGTTATAAATATGAGAACATGCAATTAAATTTTGATTAAAAATACTTATCCCTGATAGGTGAAATTCAAGATAAAATTTATATTTTGAACTTTATTAATTCATCATATTTTAATT
Organism: Glaucomys volans; assembly: GCA_020662805.1. Lineage (NCBI taxonomy): Eukaryota > Metazoa > Chordata > Mammalia > Rodentia > Sciuridae > Glaucomys > Glaucomys volans. Next base: position 184,741 of record JAJEJO010001848.1, on the reverse strand, counting down.
TATTTCTTAGTACTATTTAGGTTGTATAAACATGTATTATATTTATTTATTTGTGCTTTATTCTTGCTTGAGGTAGTATAGTGGACTTAGAATCACTTAAACTTGACTGAAAACCTTATTCTGCTCATTAATAATTAAGTCACCTAAGTTACTAGGACATAGTGAACCTCATTTTCTTCATTTAAATAATTGGGGTAATACTGCTTTCCTAGGGGGCTAGGGAGGATTGAATGAAGCAATGTTTGTAAAAATTCTGGCACCATGCCTGGCCCAAAAGGCAGTAAACAAACTTCTCCCTCCTTCCATTTGCTTAGAGCAAGACTGGGCTACCCTGTTCAGATTGCATCCTGAAACTGGATGCTTAAAATGTGTATTTCCCCTTTCAACCAATCATGGAGAATAATGAGTAATTAGGAGATGTTAAGATCAGAATAAACAAAATTCTTGAAGACATTTGGTTTGCAGAATGTCAGTAATTCAATCCAGAAATTACTTATGTAGCATGTAAATTCCCATGTCGTCTGTCTCTAGAGTTCTTGAACTGTATATATTCAAAATCCTCAGACACATAAATCGATAGGAATATCCCGGCTCCTGGATTAGGGCTATCTCATTACCTACTTGGATTTTTGTTGTGTGAGAGGTGACCAAGCACGTGGAACTCACAGGGAGACAGAGCTGGTGGTCAGCTTCCTGTAGCCAATGACTTTTCTTTTACTTAATCCCCATAGTGCTGCTTCTCTTTTTCATGCAATTGACTTATAGTTATTGATTTTTTCTCTACTTCTTCTATTTTTCTATCTCCTTGTCTCTGTCTTTTCCACCTTCCTCTCTTTCTCAGTTTCTTTTTGGATTTATTTTCCCATCTTCTTTCTTGCAATTTATCATTTGGTAATTTCTTGGTTGCCACTCTTCCCTCAGTATCATGTTAATTATTTACCGTGACTATGAAGACATGCTTTACCCTTTAGGTTAGTATAATCTCAGAATCAGAGTCATCCTCTGTTGTCTGTAGGAACTCACTCTGCAAGAGTCTTCATGGATGAGCATCTTTGCTAGAGGCTGTCCTAGAGGGAGACACTCCTTTCTTGAAGATGCCATTCCAGGCATTGCCAGAGAGCTAATATTTAGGAAGACTTTTCTTATATTTATTATAAATTTATCTCCCTGTTATTTCCACTGACTGATCTCACCTGGCTTTATTGGTTTTCTCTTTCCCATGATAGTTTCATCAATATCTGAAAATATTTGTTGTGTTCCTATGAGTCTCCTTTTACTTCAGAAACACATTTTCAAATGTTTTCTTATGAGTTTGGTCCATGATTATAACTTGTTGTATAAAGTTTTTGTTTTTGTTTTTTTCTTTTATAAAGCTTTTTACTTTTTACAAGATCCAGAGATCCTGGCCCAGGCTCTATATTCTGCTTCCTCTTACCATATTCTGAAATAATGTTGAATATGTATTTATCATCCAGTATACTTAATATGATTTAACCCCACTTTTCTCTGGCTGGTTTCTGATGGGTATAAAACATACCCATATATACAAACAACAGCCAGATTATATGTAAGCAAAGAACTCTGACCCCCAGTCTATAGCAATCAACCCAGGAAATCAGACTGCTATCCACAAATGAATCTTATAGGAAGTCAAATCATAGTTTGGAAACAACATAGGAAGTCAAACAATAACCCCCATAAAAAATAATCTCCAAATGTCCAGAATTTTATCAATATCTAGCAACTTCCCTAGTCTTTGTCCCCACCTCCAACTCTAGACCAACCAGAGAAAGCCATACATACTCCCCAACCATCACATGGAATGCCCTATTTCTTGGTAGCCATCTCCAGTGTCCCCAGGTCAACAGCTTCCACTCAGGGCACACCTAAAGTATTTCCTTTCTCCCTCGTCTGTATGACTCTGATTCTCTGCCAAACGCAGGTAGTGGTGGCTGAAAACTTTGCTATAACCAGCTCTGAATAAATAGTCTTTGGTTTGGTTGTTTTTATCCATAGATAAGTGTTCAATGGAGCAAAGAGGTGACTTTTTCAAATGGGAAATACAGATTTTTTTTTCTTAAAATGGGGGAAACATGTCACAGAACCAAAAAAGATATTTATATATATATATATATATATATATTTATTTCATATATATATGTAGTTCATTATGAGATTATATATCTCATATATATTATATATCTCATATACATATCTATATATATATCTCATATATGAGATATATATATAATAATATATAGATATATATATACTGAGATATATATATAATATACATATATTATATATATATATATATATCTCAGTGTATATGTATACACTGAGAAGCATGTAGAGATTTTCTGGAAAGGATACTAGTTTCCCAGCTCTAAGTCTTATTTTCTCTCTAGTAGATCACATCCTAAATGACCTTTGTTTTCCATTCTCTTTCCTGAGTTTTCACCTCAACCCAGGCCAGGGTAAACAGGCATTTAAGAGAAAATCGGACAGAGGATGACATCCTTCCTTGCTTTATTTTACAAAAACATTGTGAAAATTCTTTTCTCACTCTATTTTATCCCAGAATATCACTGTGTCAAAAAAAAGAAAAAGAAAGAAAAAGAAAAAAAACACCATCAGTTTAATTTTCAGCTAAAAGAGAAAGGATACTGTGAGCTAAGTATTTTAGCATCTTTCTCCAACTTTTGGAGAGTCAGTTGAAGCTCTTCTTATCTTTTTCTATATCAATTTATAATCACAAATGATGACTTGATTTTACAAATGAAAATTAACATTTAGCTATTGATCTAGATTCTCAGAAAGTCAAGAAAAATACAGCAGGGTAGGTGGAGCAGGGGAATACAAACATTGGAAATAGATTCAGATTTAATCATATTAAACTAAAAACCTTGATGTACATGTGGGACTTTGAAGGGAGTCATGGTGAGGAAGGTGAGAAGAGCCTTTTTCAAGCACTGCAGAGGTAGGCAAGATGGGGCTAAAGCTGCCTGCCTTCACGCACGCTGCAGGAACCTCATAAGATGCACGACATGACAAACACCACTCATAGCCAAAGACTGATAGCTCTCAAGGGGGTTAGGGACAATGCAGTGGTAGAAATAAACAGGAAAGGGCTTTAATCTTCCCTTTCTGCAACTTACAGCTACCATGTTGTACTTATCAACTATTCAGTGTCTACTGTATGCTACACACCATATGAAGTAAACAGATTATCTTATTTGTCATTTAACATCAAGTCCATGATGTTGGTATTACTAATGATTCTTATTCCGTGGGTAAAGAAACTGAGTCTCAAAAAGACTACTGATTTGCTCCAGGTTTCAGGATTAGTTAATGAGACAGAGCTAGATTTGAACTAAGGTTAACACATGTTCCTGTCCGTAGGGCATACCACCACGACTGCCAGCTCATAGGCTAGGTCACTCAGAGATTCAGCATTGTTCAGACAGGCAACCTTGGAATTCTGCACTAGTATTGGTAGAAACTTGGATATGGGAACTAATATAAAACTAGGAAGTCATGAAGCAACACCAACATCTGTCGAAAAAAACAATAAACAACGAAGTTGATCTTGATCTCTAACAGCATTTTTACAAAACTTTAGCATTTTTATCCTTGTTTCACATGAAACAACTTATAGAAGGTGCATTTACATGAAGAACACCATCAAATGTCAAGTTGTTCTCTGTCTTTTGAATTTTGCCTCCCCCGCTCAGTAAAGAGCACTCTGAGTTAAGGCGTGATAGAATCGATGTGTGCCAGATAAAAAGCATACATTGTTTGTTGACAATAGTTATCGTGCATATTTTTCAGATGTGTAGGCAGAAAGTGGTTAAAGTGACTTACCAGTTTTCATAAAATAAATCAGACAAAATAGGGAAGAGAATTCAGACAGTTGATATTGTTGGGGCTGACTTCAGGTTTCCTAGGCTACACGGTTGACGTGACAGCAGATAACAGAATAAGTCAGAAGAGAAATATTAAATGACATCATTTAAAATAACTTTTAAATTTAAAAGGAAATTATGAGAAATTAATCTTCATGACAGGAACAAATTAAAAGCATTAAAATCGAATAACTGTTACCTTTCCACAAAATGAAACTTTTTAGCTGACAACTGTGTTCTGATAGAATTTTTCTATGTGATTTTTGGCAACTTAATGGAATAAAGTCATGATTCCAGTTCCAACAATATATAGAAAAGATGATTAGAAAAGACAGACATAAAGGAAAGGATAAGGATGAAAAGAAAAAAAACTTACCCAGCAAATTTTCCCTAAGATGGCACAAAGAATTATAGATACAATGAAGCAATTTGTTGTTGATACCAATTGAATGTTCAGGTTCTATCTCACTTTGGAACAAGACAAGTCATAAACTGTCCCAGGTTACAAGTTCAGAAAGTACCTCCAAGGAAGTCTCCCAGTTTATTCCTTGGTCACTCACACTTCCTCTAATTCTCCACATTAACACACAATCTACAGATAGAAGTAAATACACTGTTGATAGAAAGGTAGCAAAAATTCCACGGAAGAAAAAGTGAGCATTGCAAGTTAGAAGAGACTCCTGCCTAATTAGACTTCTGTTGTGTACCAGTGCAACGCCTGAGCATTTGGAATTAGGTCACCTGGACTACATCTCTGCACAAGGGTCATTAATTATGTGTCTGACAACCCATACCAACAAGTGTGTGAACATCTCAAACCCAGTGTGTCTGGGTGCAACTTCAGGGAGACAGAACTGATATGGAATTATTAAAGAGGAACTTCATTGATTACATTGCACCCTTCCTGGAGAAAAGTCATACAAAGAAGAAAACGAGCAGGATAGCAATTCTAGCTCCAAGATTCCATCCAAGTATCAAACAGGGAAGAAGATAGTCTCTGTGTGACTATCTTCAATTGATTGTTTTCATGGATACAACAGGCTTCAGTACCTGAGGCTATTCAGCCTCAAGTCAAGCATCCAACTCTCCATATGTCTATGAAGAAGAATGCTTCATATTAGCCTTCCCAAGTACTACTCGGGTCAAGTTCACATGGTAGCAATATTGCTTCTTGGAAATTATTCATTACATGACTTTTGTTATCATAAACTAACACCTGTAAGCTCATTCATTGCTGGAACATTGATAATATCAAGATTTTAGTTTAAATGCCACATATTGGGAAGAGTTGAACTCATTAAAAGTCATCTCATTGCTTTAGGGTGTGGGGGACTCTCTAGGTGAACTTTGACCCTATAAGAGCCACTAGTTGTCAGATGATAACTGCACTTCTCTGAAGGTAGATGGAGAATTGGGTGTAAATAAATAAGAGAAAGGGGCAGGCATAGTGCCATGAGCCTCTATTTGAGAGACTGAGACAGAGTTGCTTGAATTCAGGAGTTTGGGACCTACTTGGGCAATATAGTGAGAATGAGGGAGAGAGGAAAGGAAAGGAAAACAAAGGAGAGGAGAGTTGAAGAGAGGAGAGGAGAGGAGAGGAGCGGAGAGGAGAGGAGAGGAGAGGAGAGGAGCGGAGCAGAAAAAGGGAGGAAGAAAGAAGAGTTCGAAAAAGAGGAAAGAAGAAAGGAAATAAAAACAAAGAAAAGGGATTATAGTAGTTAAAGAACATAACAAAGAGATTTAAAATTGTGAAACAGGATTGTCTGAAAAACTCATATCTTTCACATAAGTAGTTATTTAAACACCAATATGTACTTTGCCTCAGCATTTTGGTATCTTAATGATAAACATATTTGTGTTTTAAACAGTCACTCATGGTACAAATGTTTGTCAACATCATCTGATTTTTTTTCCTTAAGAATTCCTTTACTGACTTCCACAAATGATTTTGAAGCTTCATACAGGAGTTAGAATATGGTTTTGTACTAGAATATATCATATCAGGAATTTGTTATTTTAAATATGTGATTATTTTTAAAAATCTGTATTTATGCTTTTCATTGTTATGACTTACAAATCATTATAGGTAGCTTATTGGCATATAGCTACCTATAAGGGCAAACACTTTGCCCTTTATCTACAAAGTTTCTTTAATTCTTTACATAGAGGATGGGAAATATCCAGAGTATAGATCTTTCTCTTAGAACAATAGGGCCACCTACCTAACAAAACATTTCCCATTTGTATGATAAATTTAATATTCATTAAGTTGTATTTTGTTTCGGTCTCAACTCCAATTTTGTCATTTCTGGTGTCTCAGAATTTAATTAGACCCCTAAGGACATTTATACCTTTAAATAATAGGCAAGAAGTTCTTATGCCTTTTAGTACGTCCTAAGTGAATGGGAAGAACAGTCTCTTGCTAATATTGTGCTCAGTGCCTTGTTAAATGGGCCAAGAAGATGAAAACCTAGGTAATTAAGAAGCAAGACTGAAAGTTACATTCTTCAGAGTCCTAAAGACCGATCAAATCAAACACATGATTAAATAAATGACAAAGTGATGACAGATTTCCCAATAAAGGCAGAGAAAGATATAAATATTTGAATACTCCACCATGTTGAGTTCCATTTTGGATCAACACCTGCCATTGTCTTCCTGTCTTCCTGAACTTGAACTTGAAATGGAACCTGAGGGGAAATGGGTAATAGTTTCTCCATTGAAAGGCATTCCAGTTCCCAAGTGTTTCCTGTATTACACGACCTCTCATGGCCACGGTGAGAGAGAGGGAATTTGTCACCCATGATTTCACTGTGTGGAAAAGGTGTAAAGAAGGCTTTTTATAAAATAGCACAAAATAGCAAAATGAGTTCATACACATCTAATATATCCATCAATAATGTTGTCCTTTGGTTAGTAAATTTTTTACAAAGTATGAAAGTTTTATGGTTTTATGCAAACACATTGGAGAGTGTCTTCTAACCAATAAATGTAGTTTAATACCTAGCTCACATTAGAGTGTAGGAGTAAAATTATATATGTTAGTAACAAACCTAATTCCTAACATGTATTAGCCCTTCAGTTAATGGTCACTATCATCATCATCGAAAGGGCATAAATTTATCTCTATGACTTTTACCTATCTCACTACCGCCTCAGTTTCTATAACAAAGGGTGCTCCCATAACAGAATCATTCTTCCCCTGAAAGTTTCTTTCTCTTTACTATAGCCTCTTACTTATTGTTCATTCTTCCTTGGTTTTTCTTCACATGATCCTCACAAGATACATCATTTTTCATCCAAGGAATTCATTATTATTAATGCATTGCTCAGTATTCAATACATTTCTCAAATATGGCTGGTTCAAGAACAACCTGCCCCTCAGTGTGCGATACCAATGTCATTATCATCATCACATCGCCACCGTAGCTGAGGTTCAAGACTATAATTCCTAAATGGTATACTTCATCCTAAATATGTTCACATATAGAGTGTTTCTCTTCCACATTGTTTTCTATAATTACAACTGTAACAAATATAACATTTTCTCTTTTTTCCTTTTTTACAGTGCTGGGGATTGAACCCAGAGCCTTGTGTTTACAAGGCAGGCACTCTACCAATTCAGCTCTATCCCCAGCCCCACAAATAGAATTTTATCAATTGGTATATAAGCACAGAAAACTGTGAAGGAAAAAAATGCATAAATACTGTTAAAATTTCAGACTGTAGATGAAATATAAGGAAATATTAAAACTAGAGGTAAAGCGCAGCAAGTAGGAACAATTCAACTAAAGTTAGTCAGTGTAGAAACTACAAATAGATATTTCAACATTCAGTAAATGATTCAGTGGCTAGAAATGTAGAGAGCTAATATGTGACTAGCTCAGGCTCTGTCCTTGAGAGCACTTTCTTTCTCTTAACACTCCTAACAATTTCCTTCCTTTCTTTCCCAGAGGAGATAAATTCCTCATTATTCACAGAAATTGAGAGTTCAATTCTGAATGCAAAAGAGAAGTAAGCAGGGGGCATCACTCACCCTCGCCCCTTACTCTATTTCAGAACTCTGCTCCTGAGCCTGCAGTGCTGTAGACTGGCATGGCCATGTGGGAAGGGCAGGACAGTTAAAACAAGCAAGATGATGTCCCCCAACTGCTCACTTCAGAAGAAGCCAAAGCTAGAGCTAAGTAGCACTGCTATGTAGAAGCAGAATGTCAAATGGGGCACCTAAGGAAGGATGATGGAATTCTAAGTTTATCATTTCATGGACCATCTTCAAATACAGTGGCACTATGGCGAGCACTATTCCAGATGTATCCCTCCAGTATATGGAGCAGCAATCTGAAAGTCAGGACCTGGATTGTAATCCAGGCTCCCTGTTAATAGTTGAATGACTTTGGATAAGTTCTTGGCATTTCTGAACTTCAGTATCTTTATCTGTTAAAAAATAAAAGACAATACTATTGACTATGAAATATTACTATAAAAATTAAATTATGTATGGATACATTAAATGTGTCTCCCAGCTTTTGTAAAACTGGATATCACATTATGTCACATCTATGTTTTTATTGAAGTTACTAACTAACGCATGGGGCAGGACCTATTACAATGCCACTTGGCACTCTCTTTCAGATTAACATTGAATAATCAACCACATTTTGAGTATGATTGTTCAATTACTACTATTCCCACTTGACTTTACTACCTTACTCATCTAGGTGACATGATGCGTAAAGAAATAGAGCTAACACTCTGGAATCAGACACCTCAGGTTCAAACCCCAGGCTTCTCACTTACCAGCTACAGGACATTGATCAAGGCATGTAATTGGCCCAATCTGCAGATTTCTTGTTTGTAAGATAGTTATACAAATAGTATCAACTCAAGACCATTAAATATTCAAACATGTTAGATATCACTCACAAATACTTTTCAATCTTAAAATATCCTTTGTCTACTGTATTGTCGATCTCTAGTTAATTTGGCATATATGTGGCCTCCTAGTGTTTGTGTTCTTTTCAATATAGCAATGCGTCTACTACATATTTGGGCATATTTGTTACTGCAGCCTAACCTACCCTCAACTAATATAATCAAAAATCAATTTAAGAATCTCCTTTTAGTCCCTTTGGTTCTGTTATTCTATCTGCGGTAAAGTTCTGCTTGTACTCTTTCCTGATCACACATTACCCAGTGCTGTGGACTCTGTGCTTTGGTACATGTCACATATACACATTTGCCAATGCTCATCACTGCTATGTGTCAGATACCTACTACCTGTGCAGATAGCTGTCTCTTCATGGCCTCTGAATTAGAACACAAGCTCTTTGAATTAGAAACTTTGTCATTCCTTTCAATACCACAGTTCTGCCTTGAATATAATACAAATCTGAAAACTGTTCTTGAACAGCTAAACAAATGAATGAATGGCTATTCCAGAAGAGTGTTTCATTATCTAAATCAAAATGTCCAATCTTGAAGTTTTGATACCTTGTCCTTAGCATTTTTGGAAGCTTCAGCTCATTCTGGATTCCTTTCTTGAGTTTGTTTTTAAGGATAGTTTATACCACATTTTTATTCTTTTCTTCTCTTTGCTTTATGTAATTTTTCTTCCTGCTTTTGCAAATGCATTTTAAATTTAAGGTCATTTGAGAGCTTCTTATGCCAATAAATGTGATGTTCTTGGCTGTCTATGCATTTGCTTCCCCACTGGGATCATTGGAGATGGTAGTTTCATCTTTAGAATTTTCCCTTATATCATATTTTCTGTGCCTGGGAAGCATCTGGAGTGGACAATTATGCTCTTTGTGGACCCCAGTAGTAGGCACTTAGGATCCATGTCACCACATTGAACTCCCTTGGGCAAAGAACTCTTCCTGGTGGAGGCAGGCTCTATGTATAACCAGAGCCTGAGAGGTTGAGGTTGTTTGGAATCATGAGTGCAACTTGCTTTGTGTGGTTCCTGGGTTTTCTGCCCCAAAGAGAAGTCTGTATCATAGAAACTGGAACCAAGAAGCTTGCAATAGTCCTAAACTCATTGCTGGTCCTTCAGCTTATCCCTGACCCTGCTGTTCCATTCTCCCTATCACCCTCCTCCTCTCTCTGTCTGCATTTGGGTCTCTACAGGTTTCTCTCTCCTTCTTTGCCTATCCAAGGATAGTCTCCCTTTCTCCATCAGTTTCTCTCTTGACTCTTTAATATGTGTATTTATAATTCTATATTCTCTTAAACATAGAATTATAACTCTTTTTCCTAACTCTTTTTACTTTTGTATTTCCTTCCAGAGTCTCTCACCAGGAAATCATACAAGTCTACTTTATGAACATCTGAACCATCTGTTCAGAAATCTAGTCTAGCGTTCATGTTGGTCTGTGCCCACCATTTCCATTCCTCAGTATTATACATTCCAAGGGGATTTGATTTCTCCCAAGTTTTATACAATCCTTAGTCTATTAGTAAGTTCTTTATGGGTGGTTAGACTTAAATATAAAATAGCAATTTTCCTCGTTGCTTCTTCCATCTACTAAGAGACAAAATCAATAAATATTGTCAAATACTCTACTTTCTGCAGGATGTCACACAGATTAAAGCCTTTACTCATTGCCATTGCTGGCTTTTGGGCCTTTTTATATTCTGGAGTAAGATCTATCCTGTATAACTTCTAATCTAGCCAAGAAGACTTCTTTACCTGATTATAATATGATCATTCATATCCACTTCTTTTTTTTTCTTTTTTGGAACCTGAGTGTTTTCTACCCATACAGCATGGCTACTCTTAAGTTCATGACTTTTTACAAATTAGATAGATAGGTAAATAGATGATAGATGATAGATAGATAGATAGATAGATAGATAGATAGATAGATGATAAAAAATAAATATATGGATACTCCATTCTATTGGAGCTGTGTCTTATGGACAGAATTTACTTTTCATTTATCTTATTTCAAACATGAATTTCATGACATTAATAATTGTAGATGCTTAACTTCTGGATTGCAAGCTGCTCAAGTTAAAAGCCATGCAATATTCATTTTTGTATTTTCAGAGGCTCAAAGAATCCTGAAACACACCCAATGTGAATTCATTAAACTGAATTGATACTTGTCTTAAAATTGAAAATTTAATTTACTCTTAGCCAGGCACTGTACTTCAATATCAAAATACTTCATGTTTTAAGTGAATTCAAAATCTGATTTTCCCTGAAAAGGACAAAATATTTCCTTCACAAGTTCTGTGTTTTTATGGTATATGATAAAGAATTTTGTTGGCCTTTTTTCTCCCTAGCTACACATTTTAATTTATGAACCTCTTGATTAGCTATTAACAGGTGACTATTATTGAGAAGCATCAATGAGACTGGAACTACATTATGCATTTTTCAGATATTATGTTTGATCTTTATAACAATCTTACCAAACATATATTAAGATAATTATATTTATTTGAGTATACGTGATAATATTAAGACTTAGAGAAGTTAAATGACATACTCCAGCCAACTTAGCAATTAAGTAAAATAACTTATTGGAATTAGATCTGACTGACTGTGAAGCTCAGGTATGTCTTCTTCTATGACTGTTCATTTCCACCATTCTGGCAGGTCAAAAAGACATTTGCTGTTGTTTTAGAACATATCCAGATGTCGTAAGTTAGCGTAACTATGCAGTGAATGAAACTAGAATGAATGATAGCTCTTGGTTCTGCAAGGGGGTATTTCCACTGTGACTAAATGTATGGTGACTCTTATAATATTACATTTTTTGAGTCAACCATGGTTACAATAGTGAATCTATGGGGTTTTAGGGATGGTCTTCAAACATACTTTGTAACTGCCATGGAAGAGAGAGATGAGATTTTTAAAAATAGGAGACAGCTCACTCCATCCTCCCCTGCACCCCAGCAGGAAGATAGGAGAGGATGATTCATTCCTCTGTGTGCTATGTTGACCTTGCCTGGACTGTTGTTGCAGGACTCTTGGTACCAAGAATAGTCTCAGTCCGGGGCTCAATAATTCAACCTAATTATTATTTTTACTTCCTCCTGATCTATTGGTAAAGTCAAAACTTCGTTGTAAAAATCCTGTTCTCACTTCCATCCTTTCCTTGGGGTTGTGTCAAGTTTCTGGGACATAAATAGCACCAAGGTTGTGCATAAGCAGGATTGTGGTCTATCTCTTCCACTATATTTTGGCCATACCTCCTCTGCTGCTGTGTGCATCCCCACTCTTGTCCTCTGTCAGTAGTCCATGCTATGACCTTACAGATGTTCTCATAGAACTTTTCACATATGGAAGTCTCTGTGATAGTGTTTTGCTACTCTTGGGTACTTCTACTGCTTGCATACTATGCTTCAGGGAATTCTGTGAGGCTTCCTAGAAACATGATGAAACATCTCTTCTCTGAAAACTTGGTGTTTTCCTGGGCTGTACCTGGTAAAGAGGCACAAAAGCCCTCTGCTCTCAAATACCAAAAAAATACATTGAACAGAGTATTTCTGGAGGGATCAGCCTGCAGAAGTTCTGCTTAGGTGTCCACCATGTCTGTGTAGTCCCTGAGCCCCTCTGAAGCCAAGCACGGAGACCAGGTCTCACGACTGACCCCCTATTTAACCTCACCTGACCTTTGCCTTCCATAACAATCCTCCATAATAAGGGAGTGTGTTTCTTTTATTAACATGAGCTTGGAGATAAGCAAGAGGGCCTCAGGGCAGTGACTCCCTCTAGGCTGTCTGTTGTGTAATATGTCAGAACAGCAGGTGGCTAAACTAATCAGTGAAGAGAATAGCCCGAGACGATGATGATCACTGTTCTTGAGATTTGAAAAACTTAAAAGCATGTGATGACCAGGTGAGGAGGATCAGATTGCATTATCTGACCCACTGCTCTGAGAAGGTGCCCTCCAGATTTCAGGGACTCATCACCCACTGTGAGAAGACACCCACAAGTCCAGGAACTCCCATCAATCTCTATAGAAACTACTCCTAAATCAGCTTCCCAGAACGATGGATTGTGTGAGAAGAGTCATATGTCTTCTTGACCAGTGACTTTTGGAATACAATTACCTTCCTTGCCTCAGTGACTGTCTCTTGACTTGATTGACCATGTGTGGTAAGCAGCTGGACCTGAGGTAGGTAACACCTCCGGCTTCTCCAACATCCCAAGAAGTCATTCTCAGGTGTTAAATCTCATGGGATTGTGAGTTTTAGGGACATGGATAAAAATTGACTTATATGATTCTTTCTTCCAAATTTTTGTGTCTTCTGCATTATTAATTCCTTAGGTTTTCGATACACAAAATCCAGGTAGTCACTCCTTTTTCTCTGCTCTCTGCTATCACATTTATCTCTTAGAGTAATATATTGAAAATGGAGATTCCTCAGAAAACTTGGAATGGACTCACCTTTTGACCCAGTTATCCCACTCCTCAGTTTAAAACCAAAGGACTTAAAATTAGCATACTACAGTAACACAGCCACATCAATGTTTATAGCAGCTCAATTCACAATAGCTAGACTGTGGAACCAACCTAGATGCCCTTCAGCAGATGAATGGATAAAGAAACTGAGGTATATATACACAATGGAATACTATTCAGCCATAAAGAAGAATAATATCATGGCATTTGCAGATAAATGGATGGAATTACAGAATATCATGCTAATTGATATAAGCCAATCCAAAAAAGCCAAAGGCTGAATGTTTTCCCTGATAAATGGATGATGATATATAATTGGGTTGGGGGGGGGAGTGAGAGAAGAATGGAGGAACTTTAGATTACGAAGAGGGAACTGAGAGGGGGAGAGGGTGGGGGTATGAAAAGTGGTGGAATGAAACAGTCATCATTAGCCTATGTACATGTATGATTACATGAATGGTATGAATGTATATCATTCACAACCACAGAAATGAAAAGTTGTACCCCATTTGTGTCCAGTGAATCAAAATGCAGACTGTAAAAATTAAATAAATAAATAAGTAGAAAGAAAATGGTCTCACTGAATGGTTGGAGAAATGAAGGCCAAATGGAAAATGAACAAACTCTGGGGTTGGGGAAGACTATATGAATGATTTAAAAATTATCCTCTCTCTTGACCTGTTACTCTGGGACTGCAGGGTTGTGGCAGAAAGGTAATCAATAACCCTGGATATCCCTGACCAAGAAAGTGACAAGAACAGTGTTTGCTTGAGAGTTTTGCACTGCCTCTATCCTCTTGGACAAAGAGTAGTGAATCAGGCAACCAGAGGGAGGGGGCAGGAGGGAGAGAGATTGGTTCCATACCTGCCATGTGCAGGGTCTGGGATTAGAAGCTTCATTTATGTCGTCTGCTTTGATTGTCAGGGAGTAGGTGTTACTCCCTTTGTCTTGACTCCTCTATCAAAAGTGCTTAAGACCCAAACTTGTAGTTTTAAAAATGAGCTATTTCTAAATGCCAATTACGTCATTTCAACTACTTTTATTCAACTGAGGTTCATTGTGTGCAAGATGCAATATGTACTCAGTTCCCAGCATGTGGATATTAAATAAGACAGGGAAGGAAGGGGAAGGCAGCCTTAACTACCCTCATGGGTGGATGGCAGCTCAGGATCAAGACTAGAGTAGTCACAAGCGTTGGCGGGGGTGTGGAGGATGGTGGTCAGGATAAGTCTGACCTGAATAGGGGCAGCTCAGGCCAACAGAAGGGGTCCGATCTTCATCCTAAGGGTAATGAATACCTCGGAATGCTCTTAGGTCCAATTAGTATATTCTGGTTTAGATTTCTAAAATCTCCGTTCAGCTGTGTGCTGAAAAAGAGGAAAGAGATGGGAGCATAGCAGTGCTTAAGGGAGGGTGAAGATGAGTCAGGAGACAAAAAGCCATAGTGGCCTGATAAAGAGAGTGGAAAGATATTTGGAAGATGAAATATGCAGAACCTAATGCTCTGCAGATACGGAGAAGGTGGAGAAAGAAGGAAGAATCCCTTGGGGAATCACTTCTTTGTTCTGTGATTTTCTAAAGCAAGCATCTAAAGCCAGCGGTTTACAATATAATTGGAAATGTAATGTATAATTTAAAATACCACCAACATTTACTGAACACTTAGTAAGTTTTAAGAACTCTGCCAGCAATTAATTCTATTCTCGAAAAGCTTCTAGATTGATAGTAGGATAATACTCACTTTATAAACCAGGAAGCTGATAGAGAAGGAAGTGAGATAACCTAAGAAGGTCTCACTCCAGAATTCACACTCTTCACCCATTGTGATGGGAGCATGTTTAGACTGGAATGGTAAAAAATAGGAAAGAATTTATTCAAGTTGGAGCAAGGATTGAGTAGCAACTATTCTATGGATTTCTTCATAGGATAAGAAACTCTCCTGACAACTCTTGAAAGATGAGTAAGTGGCTGGGCACCGTGGCCTGTAATCCCAGCAGCTTGGGAGGCTGAGGCAGGAGGCTTGTGAGTTCAAGGTCAGCCTCAGCATTGCAGCAAGGCCCTAAGCAACTCAGAGAGGCCCTGTCTCTAAATAAATTATAAAAAAGGGACTGGATATGTGGCTCAGTGGTAAAGCACCCCTGGGTTTAATCCCTGGTGCCAAAAAAAAAAAAAAAAGAGAGAGAGAAAGAACAATAGGTGAGTGAGTCTTCCACAGGCTAGAACAGAGACATCCACACTAAAGAAATTGCCTTTTTAGTCCACAAATCTATGGGTCTAGGCAACATTTTGTTTGAACTGGGCAACTGGAACAAATGAAAGAAAAGTGGTAGGAGACAGAGATTCCCAATTCAATTTACCTCGGATGGCTGCGTGTGTTCAGATGAGTCACAGCTCTGCGGTAATGGAAAAAGTTCTTGAAGATTGATGAGGCTGACCACACTAACAGTGAGCCCGGAGCTAGACGTCTAAATAATCTCCTTCACTATAGTTTAAATAATACCAGAGAGAAGATGAGGAGAGGACTATTACTTCAGATATATGTGACAGAAGAGATAGTAGCTGTCACGGTAGGTCATATTAATGCACCATTCTTAGGACTGGAAAAGTACAAGCGCGGCGAGTACTTTGCATTTGCATCTCATTGGACCGTGTTAGTTTACTAAGTATCTTGTGAACATTAGCAAGCATTGGCTTTGGCTCTACACAGCCCACTGTGGAGCCATTTGGAAAGGATTCAATTATTTATTAAATTGCACAAATTTTTCCCTTGACAGTGTTAACAGTGATGATGTGAAATCAAGGTGAAAATAAGAAGTTAATTTGAAGAAAAACTAACATGAAACGCTCATTCAATTCGACTTCCTCCTCTGTTGACTATGCCAGCATCTTTTCTCCTTTACTGCAGTTTTAGAACGGGAGGTTCTGCAGTTCTGTCCTCCCTTGACTCTAAACCCACCGTGGCCCAACTCTACCTCTCTACTGCTCTCTGTTGCAGGTCTACCGCATGCAAACTGCCACAGGAAATGACCTCTCAGATGCTGTTCCTTTGACTTCTTCTACATGATGCTCACTACTTTCATGGTTCCTCAAATTCAGTCATCTCCCCAGGAATGGTTCCTGACTTTCACTATAAAAGAGCCCAGAATTCTGTGGATTCTGGGCACTTTGGCTTCATTGACCTCTTCCTTTGTGAAAGATATGCTTTTAAAATTATATTTCACAATGGCATTTGTATGAGACAAATATTATACATTGAAACATTTGCTTCAATGTAAAAATAAATCGAAGCATTTTCACGTGTCCTAAAGCATCAAAGGCCCTTGACCCTGTGCCTCTGAGCCAAAGGGGCAGACCAGCCTCTCTGCCTTGGTTTCTTCAGATCCTTCATTGCTTGAACGCAGCACTGTGTACTTGTCTGCTCTCTGCTTTCCCCTCGCTGGTACCTCCTTCCCACCATGTCAGAGAATCTGTTGTTTTCTGAAGTACTCTATACCCAGCACCTAGAGGATGCCTGGTACATTGTAAGGATTTCATAAATATTTATCAAATGAACAATAATGAATGGCTCCCCCCAACACACATTTCTTTCCTTGGCTTCTCTTTTACAACTTTTTTCAGTGTTTTCTTTCTCTCCCTTTTTTGCCCTGTCTTCTTCCAGAGGTGTAGTATACATATATTTCATCAAATATAAAATAAACTCCTGCATCTCCCCCTCCTTAATATTATTATCCTAATCATCACCACCACCACCACCACCATCATCATCATCATCATCATGGGCATCTTCACACTCCTAACCCTGTTATCATCTTTGGAGTTGCTCCTGCCTGATATAAGAAATCATCTTCAGATTCACCTTCTACCTGCTGCCAGATCCCGTCTGTGCCCAGACTCTGCCCCTACCCATGCACGAGCATCTGCTGTGTCCTCGCCTTGCTAACACCTTGGGCAAGTCGTGCTTGCAGAAGGTCACCACCCTCCCAACCAGGCTCCAGGCTTCTTGTCTTTCCCTTTTCCAGTAGTCACACTGTTTTCTAGACTGTTCTCTTGGCTAAAATATTTGATTCACGCCTGCTTTGTACAAAGGGAGTTCTAAACCTATTAATTTAACATTCAACATCTTGGCTCCAATTTAACTGGCTGGTTCTGTTCCTGCCACTCCAACTGATCCCTGATCCTTCCAAACTCGATTACTTGATAGTTATTGAAAATGTATGCTGTAACTTTCTGCTGTCTGTATTCAAACCACCTGCTGCATCTAAAGTCCCCCTCGTAGCTGTGCCTCTGAATGCTGCGGTGAAATGCAAGCTGCTAGCAGGCAGCAATTAGATCGTGCACAACCCCGTCCTCCCCAGGACTAACAGTGCTGCACAAGGAGGAGGGAACTATAGGTTGAACTAACAAAACGAAAAAAAGGAACGTGAACCTAAAAGCATTCTGTTTTTTATGGCAGAAACTTGATGTTTTATGTTGGCTTCTGTATTTTTTAATTATTTAATGTTTATTTTCCTGTCATACTTTTGAGTTTTAACATTTTCATAAAATAAAAATAAAAACCAAACAGCAATGGTCAATTCAGGTAAATATACTTACACAGGCATAATTTAAGCCTTAAAACCATTTAGCATGACAAACACAGGCCCAGGTGAATATTTCCATTTCAGAGTTTTAATCTAATTGAGTAAATTAATCAGAAACATCTGCCTAGTCTCAAGAAATGCCTTGATCACTAAACCAGCTTTAATGAGACCAGAAACTGATTATATTATCTCTCTGATAGAGACAAGGTAAGGTTAGTCTGCCAAGGGGATAATATGCTTTAATGCAAGAAAACACAAATAATGTGTCATGAATCCAAACATCTAAGAATTTGGAGATGATTTTTACAGTAAAAGGTATGTTACACTCCTCTCATTGTTAAACTTGGGTTTTTCTTATTTTATAAACAAAACAAAATAAAATGCTTGCTAGGGGAAGTTTGGATAGTTCAGCAAGTCAAACTAAAAACATGAATAAAAATAATCCCAATACCCACCAATGTCAATTAGTACCTTTTATTGTAGAGATTTATGGTCATTCTCTTGTTTTGTCCTTTGTGTGTGTGTTTGTGTGTATGCGCTTAATGCATTTTTAAAGTGATATACTCATTCTATGTATATAATAGAATTTAGATCATACTGGACATAATATTGTGAACTTGTCTATTTTTTGGTAATATTTCATATTCATTTTCCCATGTGGTTGATATTCTTTATAAGTAATTTAAACAATGGCACAGACATTCATCTCATTATTGTGCTATACCAAGAATGATTTCAGTGTATCATTTTTATACACAGTATTTTGAGAAACATTCCTCATGTTTATTTAATACTTATTCTATCTTTTTAAAATTTACTTAAGATAAATTTCCATTTGTAGAATTTCAGGGCCAGAAGATACACAAAATATTAAGAATTTACTAAGTATGGTCAGACTCTTCACAATTAGATCATACCAAATTAAACTGACATTGACATTCTGTGGGTATATTCACACACTCTCAATCTGAAGTGCATGGTCACTTTCACAGATAAAACTGAGCTCTTTCATATGCTTATTCATTATTTCCATTTCTTTTTTGGGGGAGATTTATTTTATATTTCCTTTGGACATTTTTTTAAACGGGGACTTTTTTTTCTTTTTGATTTTTAAAAAACATTGTATTCTTTTTCATAAAATATTTCAAGTAGAGAATGAAATATAGACTAATATGAACTAATTTAAATCTATCATTCAACTTTATTAAATCTGAATCATGTTGTGTGCCATGTTTATTATGGTATCTTTTTTTTTAAGCTTTAATACACTACCAGCAGAATATGCCTGTATTTACCTCCACTCTGACACAATTGCCTTCTCCACATCTGAAGGGAGTCCTCTACTTCCTTTAATCCCATGTGTTTTTCTTATTACTGTGCTACTCTCATTGTGGGTATTTTTTTGATCTATATATTAAAAATTTTAGATGGATTACACATGTTTATATAAATTTAGAAGGGGAGACTGGAATCTAAGATACATATTTTGTCTGTATATAATATATATGTGGATTCTGCTAAAAATTTGAGCTTCACTAATAAATGTGTGTGTGTGGATGTGTGGATTTGGTTCACTTGGGTGTGCACTGGGATTCTGCAATGGATTCAAGATGGTGGATTACAGGAAGACCACATTCCTACTAGTTCCACCTCTGGAAATTCAAGCAATGGGGGTATTGCTTCTCAGTGAAGTGGGTGAAAGTGGTACTTTACTAAAATTCAGTATTAGATAGTCAGAATATCTTAGAGACTGAAATTTGAGTACATTGAACAAAGAAGAAGAATACCCTGGAGTCAAGCTGGTTGTGGGCAGCTGCATTGGTTCACCCCAAAGGGGAAGGATAACACACAGAAAGAAACACAGTGAACAGATTTGCTACAGAAAAACCTGTAGATCACAAAAGCAGCCTGAACTTAGCTGATCCAGAGGCTGTACTGCAAACTGGTGTTTGAAAAGTGCTCTGTATTTCTCAACTGGCCAGTGGAGAGCTGAGACAGGAGCATCTTAAGGAGGCCAGGTTGCATCTTGCCGCTGCAGGAGCCCAGGAGATTGGAGCAAACATTGTCAGACTCTTACAGGAAGTGCCTACTCTGTGGTCTATGGTATACCTAGCAGAATGTGAGTGACACAAGCACAGAGGAGATTGTACCCAGGGGCATTCAGAACAATGAAAGGGAGCCCAAATTGCTTTTCCCTTGAGTTTGGTGGCTCACATGACCAGTTGAAGGGACCTGGGAATCTAAACAGGCAGGTATGAATACATTTAGGTAGTAAGCCCGGGAAGGCTGTGTTTGTGGGCAGCAGAGTGGATAGAAGATTGGCTCCCCTGCCCCATGAGTAGAATACTTGGAAGACTCGTAAGATCTAGACTTCCAGCAAAGATGGGCATCTGCCAGACCCTACTCTCTCCAGACTAGATTATACTCAACAAAGCTATTCAAGTCTGATTAGAACTGAACCCCAGTCACCCAAACTCCCCCTATAAAACTCTGCAGTAGTCCTGTCCTGGGAATGCATCAGTCTGTTTGTGCAGACAAAACTCCAATCAACAGTACTTCAGAGTCCATTCTACTTTATACTGGTGAGAAGGGAATCTGAGAACTTTCAACCAGCTCCTGTCTTACACCACTCCAACTGGCATCTCAATGACTAACGCAAAAAGAAGAAGGGGTTGACAACCCCCACCTCAGTGTATAGTCCAAGAAGAAATGGAAGGAATGACAGTTGGTCATAAGCTAAGATCATTCATTACTTTTGACAATTGCTGACCCCACCATTCCTTGTTTTTTTTAAAAAATAAAAAATATTGTAGATGTCAGGGTAGGAATCAGGTATTTATTTGAATGCTGTATATTGTTTGCATCAGTCGTTGCTATTGTTCATGTCCTCTTATTCTGGGAGGTGCTGGGAATCTACAGGGACACTACAAGTTCACAAGTTAAAGATTCTGCTGCTAAACTAAGCTCAGCCAAAAGACAGCACACCTTGCTCCACACACAAATTAAAGGCACTCAAACTTCAGCTATACTTTAATACGAAGAATAAGAGAGACAAAAACCACAGTGACCAGCCCCACATAGGACAGCTCTGGATGGGCTGACAGGTCCCACTCAGAGACGTCCACTGCTGCAGCAAAAACAGAATCAATACAATGGCTGTGAATATCACACCAACAGGATTTCAATCTAGATTACACTAGAACAATTTGCAAAGAGAAGGCTGTGCCCTAAAAAGGCCCACACATAAGAGTGGAAGAGGAGGTCATCCTAGTAGACGAATAAAGCCCAAAGCAGGAATACAAGAAAGATGAAAAATTACACAAAAATTCCTAAAGTTTAAAATTCATTAGTGACTGGCCTCAAATACTTATAAGGATAAAATACCAGATAAAGAATTCAATAGAATGAAAATTAAAATGCCCAATGAATTTCAAGAGAACACAGGAAAACAACCATATCAATTAAGAAAATCAGTACAGGATATGAATGAGATATTCAATGGGAAGATAAAGTTATTCAAAAAGAACCAAACAGAAATCTTGAAAATGAAAACACAGTGAATCAAATAAAATAATTAGTTGAAAGTCTCACTAATAGCATAGTAAACTATACTGAAGAGGGAAACCCTGAGATGGAAGATAAAGTGACCACCCTTGAACATTCAGATAGCATAAACAAAATAAAATGAATAAACCCTGAACGATAAGGGTCTAAACTCATTAATCAAAAGACATAGACTAGCAGATTGGATTTAAAAATGAAGAATACTTGGGGAACTCCTAAGATTGTGCTGCCTTCAGGAGTCTCTTCTCATAGGAAAACACATCTATAGGCTAAAGGTGAAAGGATGAGAAAAAACATATCACATGCACAGACTCAGTAAAAAAGCAGGGATTTCCATCCTTACATCAGATAAAGAGAACTTCAAGCCAAAGTTAGAAGGGATAAGGAAGGACAATTAATACTGATTAAGGGAACCATAAATCAACAAGACATAATAATTGTAAATATTTGTGCCCCAAACAATGGAACATCTATGTACATCAAACAAACCATTCTTCATTTCAGGAATCAAATAGATTACAACACAATAATACTGGGTAACTTGAATACACCTCTCTTATCACTGGATAGATCTTCCCAACAAAAACGGAACAAAGAAAACATAGAACTCAATAATGCAATCAATAATTTAGACTTGGCCACTGCGTGGCGTCTCCTGGGGAGGTCTGGCCTGGAGGGGCTGGAGTCGCTGGCTCCGGCGGGGAGATTGGACCCTTCAGTGCCATTTTGCAGATTCCCTGACAGAGAGTGACCACCTGCCACCAACTGAGCCCCAAGCACGGAGCTCAGGCCTGCCTGGGCTCTCAAGCCCAGTGTCTCCATCACTGAGCACAGTTTTATGCCCCCACCCCAACTTGGTCTAGTGCCCAGATCCACACCCTGGCGTGGGGTCTAGCACCTTGCTATATCTGATTGTCTATCAACACCACGCTGCCTCTGCCCAGAAGCATTGATCATTCCCAACCTGGAGGAAGTGGGATAGCAGCTTTCTTGGGTCACCGCTTGATCAAGCACCTCTCAAACATCAGGTGAGTTACTGGAAATCTGCAGGGGCACTTTAAGTCTTTGCAGGGAAATCGCAATCCCTCCGATTTGCACTACTAGAGGGGAAGATACACGAGCAACAACGGGAAGAAAGTGTCCCAAACAAACGTAGATGATATATCAAGAGAACCCAAAGACAGCATGGTAGAAGGAATGACAGAAAGGGAGTTCAGAATGTTCATAATTAAAATGATCTGAGAAGAGAATGATGTGAC